>JAMXDD010000005.1:37974157-38496080 GCA_024733475.1 Syzygium grande | reverse complement strand
CTGTCGTTGGCTGGGTGGGTGGTGGTGGCGGGTGGTGGGGGCCCACCGAAGGGAAGCGCATTTTCGGCACGTGCCGGACGATCCTCCCTGAGCCCCCCCGCCCTTTCCCCCCACCACTAACCACCACCACTAACGGCTCCCCGGCTCCCCCCCCCCCACCCACCCGGCTCCCCGCCTGCCGGCTCCGGCTCCGGCTTCCCGGGGCTGTGCGCCCCGTCTGCTTGAGCTTTCTTATTTATAATCATCGATTTTTACTTTTTAATTTATTCTCCGTTAATTTCTATTAAATTAGATTAATACCGCAAAAAAAAAGAGTTAAAATCCTAAATTTGTACACTCGACAACTGCTAAGTGTCATCCGACTTAATAATTTAACGGTAAAATTTAACAAAAATTAATAGAGGGTAAATATATCGTGGTGTCCAGGTTTGAGATTTTTTATATTCAAAAAATTAATTTTGGGTAAATTTATCACGGATGTACGAGTCTGGGATTTTTTGTGATATTATCAAAAAAAAAAAAAAGGGAGGGAGATCAAACTACTCCCCCTACAAATCCACAAACTCTCTTGTAACTTCCAGCCTTCGTCACCCGCGTGCATCCCTCACCTCGTCATTCCATGCCGCCGTTGACCACCTACCTCGTCATGGGCATCGCCGGCGGCGGCTCTCCCTCGCTTGCTTAATCTGGATCTAGCGGCCATACCCACGAGCTCACAAAAAAGGATGTTGACCCTTTTATTTTTGACTGTTTAGAGTCCTTTATTGTTTGCTTTATAGAATAGAAAATTGTGAAAAATTTCAACATCTATAATTTCAAGAAATTAATGAAAAAATCGATATGGGTCCACCTGTCGACATCAATGCATTGCGAAAATTTCCGATTTTTTCAAACTGTGGAAAAGTTAAGAGTGTCTCATGCTACAAAGTTTGGATTAAATAAAATGCAAAAGTCAATACAAACACGCTAATCTCTTCATGGTTGATTCCACCCTTTTCCAACTATCTTAAAACCCCAGACTGCGATAATTTTCGAACATAAAAAAAATCGATACACGTAATTTTACCTAAACAAACCCCAACTGGTACACATGTGACAATTTTACCCCGAACTAATTTTTAATATTATTTTTTTTTAATTTTTTAAACTTTTCTTTTCCGATTTTTTCAAACTGTGGAAAAGTTAAGAGTGTCCCCGACGCGGGCGAGGGTCACCTACAAAGTTTGGATTAAATAAAATGTAAAAGTCAAAGTTTGAAAATGAAAAGAAAAAAAAAGAATAAAAATATAAACACGCTTAATCATGTGTACAGTTTAGGGTTTTTCTTCATGGTCATTAGGTATCCGACACAACTACAATACCCTTTTCCATTACAAATAATCGCATGCTATAAACATCGAGGATTTTAACTCACGTCTTACCTGTCATTCTCATTTTATCGAGTTTATCTTTGGTTAAGAAGTAATTTAAGAGGTTGTGAAAGGTTCTTAAAAAGAAAAAGGTGCCAAAGGGGTCTAGTGTCTTTATTCTGAATTTATGCACAAATTTTTTTCCTTTCTCATCAATCTAACCTTTTTTTAAGCACTACTAGATGTCCTAGGAATATGAAGAATAAAGCTAGCCATTGATTAAAAAATTAACAGATACTTTTTTCACAGATAGGGGCAACACTTAAATGATCTGAATTTAAAAAATAAACTTACACATTGGGCGAATGCAGTTTTGATCTTATAAGTTTTCAATTATGGTGTGATTTGGTTTTCTGATTTTAATTCTGTCCAATCAAATTCTCTATTTCTTTTAGTTTGACCAATCATATCTTTCGATCAGTTACAATCGTTGGCTCCATCAAATTAATGACATGGCATCGCTGATGGGGCATGTGATAGCAAAAAGAAAAGTGAGAGAGAGAGAGAGAGCCACGATGGGGAGGAGATACAAGTGGTTGCAGTGGTGGCCATCGGGTGTGGCCGTTGGGTGTGTGGAGGTTGATTGCGGCTGTCGCCGAACAGATGCATCTCGCATTATATGAAAATAAAGAGCTTCATCTATATTAGGAAGTTGGACGCATCTAAGTATCTCGCACGATCTTTCTCCACTCATTTTCTGCGTACACCTTGCTTTAGGTTATTCGAGACAGAACCCTTTTGAACAACAAACATGATCTGCAACTGCACCGCCATAAAGGGAATCTTGCCTTTATTAGCGCTACTACCAAACAACTAAGGGATTGGTGCCCAAACAAGCTGGTTGGTGCTGGTCAATCATCGCAGGGTATAAGATGCCCCTCCTCCCAAAAGGGTCGAGCATCACCTAATCCAATTGTTCCTTGAGATAAAACTAGCTTTGCTTTACTCCTCCTTTATTTTTCCTTTGGGATAATGATATAAACAGTCCATGAACTTTGATCAAATGTACAATTTGATCCCTAAACTTTTAATTTGTTCAATGCAGTCCCTGAATTTTAAGCTAATATTCAATGTGGTCCCTGAACTTTTAGTTTGTTCAATATTATTCCTGAACTTTTGGTACATGTTCAATTCAGTCTCTGAACTATATGAAAATATTTAATATAGTTCTTGAATTTGAATTAATGGAAAAGACCAGTATTGAACATTTTCATATAGTTTAGGGACTGAATTAAGCATGTATCAAAAGTTCGGGGATGACATTAAATAAATTAAAAGTTTATGGACCACACTGAATCTTGTGTTAAAATTCATGGACTGCATTGAACAAATTAAAAATTCAGGGACCAAAATTGAATATTTTTAAAAGTTCGAGAGATTATTTATGCGCTATTTTCTTTTCCTTTTCTAAATCAGGAAATTCGAAAACCCCGTCAATCCGGGGGGAAATCTCAAAGCGAGCGCTCCCGTGAAAGCAGCTTTTCATTTCTCCTCTAATCTATTCAATACGGCGATTCGATAAAGGCACGATGCTCTCTGTCGTCTCTTTCCTCGATTTTTTTTTCATAATTTTTGGGGTAAAATAATAGAGAGAGAGAGAGATGGAGGAAGGCTTTGGATGCCGAAGGGAAGACGTAGGACACCTCGCTGAGAAGAAGAAGAACCTTCTTCGCTTTCGCCTATGACTTTAAGCTTTTCTTCGCACTTAGATTCCCAAGGTGACAAGCAGAACCAACCAGTAAGATAGAAACCAGACCACCTCAGATTCTCCTCCACATGGAACCCCATTCCGAGCCGAGCCGAGCCGAGCCGAGCCGAGGGGTCAAAAATTGCCTCTTCATAAGCCAAAAAGTCAAGGGGGGTGCGCGCCCGCACGAGGTGCTGGTGGCTCTGCTTCATCGATTTTTTTTTCGTATTCGATGCTCACCCATCAGACTTTTATTTTTTCACCTTTTTGTTAAAAATTAATTGAGCAAATGTTTGAGTGACTATCCTTAATTTACTGCTAGATTAATAGCATGCTCTGAAATACTATAAATTATTATGAGATCTACTCTCTTGAGAATTTGTGGCTCATAATTTTGCTACTCAATCACCTTCTCAAGGGGTTAGGGGTGTGGACGTTTAATTTCAGATGTAGATTTCGACTCTCACGTCCTGTAAAAAATCCAGGCAAAAATTTAAGAGTGAGCTGAGAGTTAAGAGTGAGATAGACAGAAAAATAAAAACATGCCGTTACTCTCACGGCGGCTCAATAACTGTTTTGTTAGTAAAACCCTAAATAGTTTAGAGGATGTTTACGTGGTTGTTGCCAATTAGGACACTGCATCTGCATCCATTGACATTGGCGTCCATTTCTGAACACGGGTGCATGACTGGAATATGGGGGGTTTCCGTAGTTTGTTTTTTAAGTATGTGTAGGGCTGGAACTGGAGTCGGGTCGATGTTTTGAGTGATGCAGCAATGCTTCCCCTTCACCCTCTTTGCTTTCTTTAGGGACGAGGAAAGTGCTCCTTTTCTCCCTCTCCTTTTGGGTGCCATTATCTTTGGCCGAAGGGGTGATGGGGGAACCTCAGTCTTCCACCATTGAAATTGCTATCAATCTCCAAAGAATCTATTAGCAGACGACCCCCCCCCTCTCTCTCTCTCTCTCCCCTACTCCCGCAGCATGAAGATCATCTCTCTCTCTCTCTCTCTCTCTCTCTCTCTCTCTCTATCGGTTCTTTTCAACTTTCTATTATGACCTTTTATTTCTATGCACTGAAATATCTTTTTGGATTGAGAATGACACATATACATTAGGTAAACAGCAGAGGAAGTCCACACGACTCGTGGGGTCAGCGAAAGCTTTGATCATCTCCCCTTTTTGGAAAGGCAACCCCACTACGCTCGAATGCGAAGCTGTGGAACCACCAAAGGGTATGCAAACAAGGCCGAAAATAATAATAGTTTTACGACTTTAGATGCAATTTTAGGAATCGATTGTATTCCATACATAAAGTTTATGACCTTTGATGCAGTACCCCCCTAGATCCACTTCCTTTTAAAGTTGTCATAAATAATCGAGAGAATTCATCGTGGTGATTAACTCAGTCTATTTATGACACTAACACTTTTCTGGAATGATGACTATATCATAGACTCGATTAGTTGATATGAAACCTAATTGGAAACATGTGGGTGCTATATGAGGAATATTGCTCTAGCGGTTGTCGTGAAAGTAAATCTCCTAACAACTCCTCACATTTCATGTGGGACTTGGGGGCATTACAAACACATTATTCTATCGCATACCATCATTCTTGGCATATGGATCGGTTTAGATCAAACATACACTTAGAGCAATGCGGGAGCCAATGTTCAGCATTGTGTTAACTTCATGAGACGAAGCCATCACTTCGGCATATCAATAGTGCGCAGATGCCATCTCACGTACTTGGTCTCCAGGCGAGCCAAGTCCATGTTCCAATACCATTTATAATGACCAAATCCATAAAACACGGGCCAAACCCTAAAAAGAATACTCGAGCAAAAACCTAGGAGCGAGTGTCTTAGCGTATGTCACTTTGCACTTATTGCCGCAGCTCCACGTGGAGTATGTGAGGTAGGTATCACCACAGCTGCAACAAAGACAAGACTAGAAGTCCCCGATGTAGTACATCAACCGTTTGATGTTTGCTATATTGGGTGAAAGAAGTGAATGAAGCTGTCGAGTGTCAACTTGTGACTTTCTTTTAAAATTTTTAGAGTTCAAGTTGGAATTCGTTTGTGCAAGTGAAATAGTGAGGCAGGGACGGATGTAGACAGATGGTTGGACCAGACGGGTGTTGGCTCTTTCTCGTGTGTCACATTACATCAGTTAGCGTGGAATTCAGGTTATGTGGATCAAGAGTCATGCGCTGTTGGATCTAATATTGAAAGGGGAAGTTCTCTTTTTCGATGACATCTTTTGCTTTGCTTTTTCTATCGTCTCTGAGAACTTCATGCATTGGCTTCTGGACCTGATTCATCCCTCACATCACCATCACCTTGATATTTGGGGAAAAGCCCCCCCGAGCGTTCGAGAAATTGGGTTTTGTCTTTATGTAGCTTTCAAAGCGAAACTTACGTGCCCATCTCCTTTGATAAAGGCGAAAGTTAACGGGCAAGAACCGGCCTATTTATCATTGTGATTAACAAATGTTATGATCCGGCCAAACCCTTTAAAGGGTTCTTTCTTCTTCTTTTTATCACGGAAAAGGATATTCAAAGTTGACCCACTTGATGATGTGAATCTCCACTCATAAGTATCTCGATGAATATGCTCGATAGACATTCTAGACCCATGTTTTAATAACTATTTTCGAGATAGAACATTAGGACTTTTAATAATTAAACGACGCTTTCATCTAATAGCTTAAATTTCGAACAACCGACATCGGTTCCATAAAATCTTTCATGGTATCAAAACAAGAGAAACCGAGTTCAGATCTTTCCAGATCTTCATTTGCCTCTCTTTCATAATACATATCGTGAGATCTAAAAGGTTCCAATCTAAAAAAAGAGATACTCATAACAATTTCTGCATGGTGGTACTATTTATTTTTCTCAATTCTTTTTTGGTCACTATTTTTTCTCAATTTGGAGAGCATGATTAAGGGTTATTAGAATCTGAAGAACGCATGCGCAAGTCGGTGGACTTCCGGCTTTCCTTCCCCTTCCACATGTATTTAAAAAGAAAACAAGATTTTTTTCGTAAGATAAACGAAATTATACATGCCACTATGGTTCATGGAATCTTTGAAACTTGGATGATATTATATTTTAAATTTTCAATAATGTGGTTGCGTGTGCTATAGATAGATCTAGTCAGAACGAATAAAAAGGCTGGAAATGATATTGAAATCTGATCTGAAAGTGTGACATTGCATCAGATGATGCTTGAAGAAACTTTAGAGAAACGTGATTTGACTTTAAATCAAGTGCGGCTCTTCACAACACTGAGATATTTGAAGTGTGCATGCGGTGACATTGACATTCAGGTGGGTAATCTATTGCAACACATACTCAACAAGGCATTCTTTAGTTAATTTATCCATCAAGTTGCAAGTGTTTTTGTTGAAGTACAAGCTAGCAAAGCTATCACCGTTCGCGCATTTGTTAATGTACCAACCCAAATAGCTTTCATATGAATCTGGTTAAAGACGGGAAAAGTATTAAAAAAAATCCCAAATCTATTGTATTTATATCAATTCAGTCATAAACCTTTCAATTGTACCAATTAAGTCTTAAACCTTTTGACGATTTGCCAATGTAGTATATCCGGTTAATTTTAGCTGAAAATCGCTAACATGAACGTGAGCTGTCCTTAGGGGTGAGAATGGTCCGGATGGGCGGCTTCCACCCTAGAATCAAGAACCACCCACTAAGGACCGGTTCCGAAAAATTGGAACGGGGAACCGCCCATCAATTGCATGAATCCACTCGGGAACCGAACCGCCGGTTAGGTCCGGTTCCCAAGTGGGTTCGGGGAACCGATCCCACTAGCCAAGAACTGAGATGGAAAGATGGAGACGGAGACGGAGACAGAGACGGAGATGGAGAGTCGAAGATAGTAAGTTGAGCATCTACCTAGAAGAGTGAGAGAGTGAGAGTGAGCGTGAAACGAAAGTGAAAGAAGGTATTTCTCGACTCAATGTGAGGTTGTGAGTGTCGAGCAATTTAGGTTTAATTTAGGAATTTAAGATTTTTCTTTTTTGAAAAAAAAATAAAAATTAAATGAATATATTATATTTATTATTATATTGTTGGTCCAATCCAAGGCGGGCGAGTAGGCAGTTCCACACCTGAAATCGGGAACTAGACCAGTATCTACCGGTTCCCAAAAATTGGAACAGGGAACTGGATCAGTTCCGGACATTCCGGGCGGTCCGGGCGGTTCTCAATTCTTTTGCACACCCCTAACTATTTTACGTGGTATGATTGGTGCTGGCCGACGCCCTATTCAAAAGGTTTTGAATGAATATTTGAATGCAATCCCTATTCATTATGCGGTTTTTGAAATGAAATTTTCTTTGTGATATTGACCACATTCATATCTTTAGGATTTGGTTGTTCCTTGCGCAATTTGTGTATAACTTATTGAGTTTGGTGAATTGATACTTATCTGTTCTATATATCCCATTAGGTTGTGGAAAAAGTCATTGTGCATCGGTGACCCCATCGAAGTGATTGCTGAAGTGAAGATAGGTTATACAATTAGGCATTGTCCTTTGGAATGGTTGCTTTGTCTGTTGACTAGATCTGATAAGACTCATTTTATTAACACCAGTCATCGACTATATTATTTACACTTGACTGTCTCATAATGTAAAATTCAGTCCTATAAAATTCTGCCCATATGGATTGAGGTGGTGCATTGTATATGTAGAAGAGGGATCGATTCAGTCTCATGGTCAAATGTATCGGGAGTGCTAAAAGAAATTTGTTAATCTATTGAAGATCTGACTTTGTCTTGTGGGTGTCGCTATTTTTCAGGTGACTATACTGAAAGAGAAGGCTATAAAGGATCTGAATATGCGTCTACCTATGAAGACAAAGGTGGTGACTGGATGTTGGTTGAAGATGTTCCATAAGAGCAACTCTCTTTCTCCCTCTCTGTCTCTAAATTCATATAGGAGGATTCGCCAGTCTTTTGGTCTTTCCATAAACTCGTGTCAAAAGCATTAATTATTGCAGAATGTTCATGTTGTCCTGCAAGAGACTGAGAATCGTGAAAGAATCAGAAGCTAGAGGCTTGCGTTATGGTCTTTGACAATACCCCAAAGATAAAGAAGATCAATTTGCCTCAGAAAAAAAGAGATTCTCCAGCTCGGGTTCAGGAGAAATTTCAATCTTGATGTTGATCTCCATTGTGGAGACTCGTTCAAAGTTTCAGACATCTGTAATGCATTGTATGTCCCAGAATAGGTCCCATTCTTCTACCCATTATTAGTTTTTGCAGTTTGTTTATGAAAATCTGGCAAAGCAGCTCTTTTGTTGGTCAGAGATATGCCTGATGTCTGCTTTTCTTAGTGATCTTTCTTTCCGATTGCAGAAAAGACGGCGCACAGATAGATACCACTTTTTAGGGAAAATTAACCAAAAAGTTATAAAACCATTATACTTTAGCCAATTTAATTCTAAATCCTTCAATTTTGCTAATTGCGTCCTAAACCTTTTCACGTTTTGGCAATTGAATTTATCCTGCCAATTTTAGTTGGCCACATATTATAAGAACATTTTCCAATGCTAATTACCATGTGTCATGAGGACATGAGTTAGATAGAAGATTCCATGTATCCTATTCTAATAACATTGATAGACATGAAGGCCATTACAAAGTGTTACGAATAGGCCAGATCTTTAAATCAAGCATCACATCTAGGCCATCAAACTAAGGCTCTCTTACTCCTTGTGTCTTCATAAAAACAGTGCTTAAACTATAAAACAAAGGGTTTATCCTTTGTTATGCTGTTCTTATTCATGTTATGAGCAAAGATAACAAAGTTGGCAATAGCTCTGTCACAGCCAAAAATAGGAAAACATTGCTGAACTCATCTTGTTTCCTGATCTTTTGCTGCTTAGTGTCACCTATTGTAATCTTTAGTTACAAGGAAAACTGTTTGCTTAGTGAGAAAAACAAAAACAATAATAACTCTAAGACAACAGAAAACACTTAGCATCTTTTTTTTTTTTCTGTCTTGACAATTGGAATGAAAACACTTGGTGTTAGGTTGGCTAATCTAATCGCATCACGGAAATTTTTCTTTTCATCGCAACCATAGTATCTGAATAATTATCACGATGAGAGCTTCTCTAAAGTAAAACTTCATAGAATCACTTTTCCTTCAGATCCAAATGCATGACCCTTTTTTCCCGAGACTCCATTTGGGTGTTGAATCTTAATCAACTTACATTTGTTATGCGTGGGAAACATATGTGCTGAGATGCATCATGAACGACGGAAATGAGTGCAAATTCATTTAATAAAGTATTACATTATAATTCAACACAAGTGGCATGACGAACATGTTGGTCACCGTGACGCCAAAAATATATATGACATTGTCTTGGACCCCTTCTTCTTGGACATCCTGAAAATAGACTGCGCAATCCAACGGATTAAAACTTCTAAGCTTTGGACTATTTTAAGCATGTTATCGCTGTCATTTTCAGCCGCAAAGATAAGTTAATTGATCAAAAAATTGGGTGGAAACTTTGCCCTTCCTAACTTAGTTGCTGCTGCTTTGCAAGACAATAACCGCGAGGTGAGCGATTCCGAGGTGCACCGACGTTTATCATTCCTTCTTTTAGCTCCAACCCATCGGTAGATATTTGAGAACTTTTGCAGTGATTACCTTTGGAGCGGTCGTTCAATTATATCCAAGAATATAAAAGTTAATAAAGTGCAAGGATCAAACCGATCAAATAGGTGGGTCGAGTCGGGTTTTGATAGGTCGAAAACAAGGTAGCCTAAATTGACTTATGTAACGTATATTGACCTATTTTTACGTAATACAATTTCAACGATTTATACCCAACCCAAAAAATAAAAACAAAAAAAGAAGAAGAAGAAATGGGATTCGATCTAAATCGGCTTTGAAAGGTGCTGTGCTCTGTTTCATCAATTTTGCATTCGATGCTCACCCATCCCCATCAATGGAGCTGCACCCACAAATAAAATAACACCTACTAGCACTAGTCAATTCCACAGTCACAAACGTTATCTTTTTCTTTTTCTTTTTTTGGACCTTTTTTCTTCGTTAAATTAGAGAATGTTGTTTAGTTGTTGCCAATTCGGACACTGCATCCATTGACATCGGCGTCCGTGATGGAAGCATGAATATAATACGGACGCTTTCTGGAATTTTAGTATGTGTACGTCTGAAACTGGACTCGTTCACTGTTTGAGTATTGCAATGCTTCATCTTCTTTGTTTTAAGGGACAAGAAAGTGTTTCTTCTCTCTCTCTCTCTCTGGTGCCATATCTTTGGCTGAAGGGGTATGGGGGAATCTCAGTCTTCGACCATTGAAATTGCTATCGATCTCCAAAGAATCTTAGCATCTCTCTCTCTCTCTCTCTCTCTCTCTCTCTCTCTCTCTCTCTCTCTCTCTCTCTCTCTTCTTTTCAACTTTCTATTGTGACTTTTATTCTATACAAGTAGATTTTAGAGAATGACACTGACATTATCTGAACAGCAGAAGAAGTCCACACGACTCTTTGGGACAGCGATTCTATCGAACTTGTTAATTTCCCTTCTTTGGAAAGGGCGACCAACCACGTTCGACTATGAAATTGCGAAAACAACCGAAGGGTGAACAAACAAAGGCATGGAATGCAACTTGTCATGTGTGAGGAGGTGCCGTGCTTCTATGGTCCATCCGGGTTATTGATACCTTGTTGGTGATAATGTGCATTCTGTACGTGATATCATGATACGCAAAGTTTCAAGAGACTTAAGACGCGAACGAAAACCATTCTCTTTCCCGACCTAATTTCTAGCCAGAAATGGAGTTTTTTTTATTTATATTCTCTAGACGAGTTTTTGAGCAAAAATTAGTATTTGATAACGATATAAAATTTATGTTCCATAAATAGAAATTCATTTGATAGGTTATTTTCAAATTTCTGTTCACGGGAGGAGGATGGTAGGACGCCGATAAAGTGCAAGTTTAGCGGAGTTGTTCAAGGAGAAAGAATAAACCGACCGACAACATGAGAAGAATTCTATCTACATGATTATTTTGGATCCTGGATAACACTTTTCTAAAAAGAGGATTATATTAGACTCAATTAGTTGTCCTGAAACCTGACGGGAAACACATAGGTCAAGCTATACAAGGACTATTGCTCTAGCAGTAGCCGTGAATGTAGATCTCCTAACAACTTCTCGGCATATGGATCAACTTCGATCAAACATACCCATTGAGCAATGTGGCAGCCGATGATCAGCACTGTGTTAGCTAAACGAGACGAAGCCATCACTGCGGTGCATATTAATAGTGCATAGATGCCATTCCACGAACTTGGTCTCCAGGCGAACTAAGGTCATGTTCTGATACCATTTATTACGACCAAATCCATAAAACACGGGCCAAATCCTAAGAAGTATACTCGAGTGAAAACCTTGGAGCGAGTGTTTGAGCGCATGTTACTTCGCACTTATCGCTGCAGCTCCATTGGAGTATGAGGTATCATCACAGCTGCAACAAAGGCAAGACTAGAAGTCCCCGATTTAGTACATCGACGTTTGATGTTTGCTATATTGGGCGAAAGTAATGAATGAAACTGTCGAGTGCCAACTTGCGACTTTCTTTTAATTTTCAGAGTTCGAGTTGGAATTCGTTTGTGCAAGTAAAATAGTGAGGCAGGGATGATGTAAGACAGATTGTTGGACCAGACAGGCGGTGGCTCTTTCTAGTGTGTCATATTACATCAGTTAGCGTGAAAGTTAGGTTTAGTGGATCGAGAGTCATGCGCTGTTGGACTTATATCGAAAAGAAAGTTCTGCTTTTTTGTGAAATCTCTTGCTGCTTCCTTCTTTTCATCTTCGAGAACTTCATGGATTGGCCTAATCAACTTGTGGATCTGATTCATCTTGATATTTGAGGAAAAGCACCACGGGTGTTCGAGAAATTGCTTTGTCTTTATGTAGCTTTCAAAGCGAAACTTACGTGCAAAATCTCTACAATAAAGGCCATAGTTAACGGGCAAAAACCGGCCTATTTATCTTTGTATCTAACAAATTTTATGATCCGGCCAAACCCTTTAAAGGGTTTTCTTTTCTTTTTTTAGCACGGAAAAGAATATTCAAATTTGACCCAATTGGTGATGCAAGTCTCTACTTATAAGTATCTTGATGAATATGTTCGATAGACATTCTAGATCCGAGTTTTAACAACTACATTTGAGACAAAACGTTGGAACATTTAAATATTAAACGGCACCTTCATCAAACAGTCCAAATTTCGAAAACAGCCGACAGTAATCCACAAGATCTTTCATGATACCAAAGCAAGAACAACCGAGTTCAAATCTTTCTAGACCCTTATTTGCCTCCCTTTCATATTACATATTACGAAATCTAATAGTTCTGATCTAAACAGGAGACCTTTGTAACAATTGACATCGCATACTATAACTTCATTCCGAGCTCGAAATTGTTCTGCGTGGTCATATTGCCTTTGTTTTCAATTTAGGAAGCATGATGAATGGCTATTAGTATCTGAAGAAGGCATGCGCAAGTCGGTTGACTTCCGGGTGTTTTTCCCCTTCCGCATGTTTTTCAAAAGAAAACGAGATTTTCCATAAGATGACTTTTTTTTTTATAAAAGTTTAAATAATTTGGCTGCGCGTGCCATTGATAGATCAAGTCAGATCATATGAAAATGCAAGAAATAATATTGAATTTGATATAAAAGTGTGAGATTGCATCAGATGCTTCTTTAAGAAACTTCAAAGAAACGCGATTTGACTTTAATCAAGAGCGGCACTTCACACCACTGAGACATTTGAAGAGCGCATCCGGTGACATTGACAGAAGAATAATTTATGTGAGTAAATCTACTGCGCACTTACTCAACAACGCATTCTTTAGTCAATTTATCCATCAATTTGCAAGTGCTTTTGTTGAAGTACAAGCTAGCAAAGCTATCGCGCAGAGACGTGCCGTTCGCACGTTGGTTAATCCACCAACCAGGATAGCTTTTCACACGAGTCAGGTTAAGGACAGACCATCCACACCGAAATCCGGAAACCTCGATGTGCTTGTTATTCATCCTCGATAGGTTAAAAGATACTCATTGGCGAGGAAAACGCACAGAGAGAGATTACAATTACAATACATCAACTATCATTTTTTGGTAAACAAATCATCAACTACCAAGTTAGATGTGAGCATGCATGTTTTCGAATATCTCCCAGCATCAGAATCTTCCTCGAACTAGAAGTGCACGTTTGTACCAAAATTATGTTATAAGAATGCAACTTTCATATGATGTAAGGAATGACATCTTATGTTTTCCCATTAGCTTTTAAGAAGAAGGTGATTCAATAGGAGATGCTATGCTCCAGGCCCAAGCCAACAATTTATGGGACCAGAGACTTATGTAATTTAGACTGTTTGATAAATAAAAAAAATTTCCACGGTCGAATAATTTTAGAAAAATAGTAACAAAGAATCATTTTAAGGAAAACCGCCAACTTTAAGATTGTCAATGTTACTATTGATTAAGGATAATTAGGACATTAGAATGCAATTGCTAACTAATAGGGTTTTTAAGTTTACGGACTGTGAAGGAATGTTACGATAAGTTACTAAGAAGAGGAAAAGTTGAGGATAAATATATGGTGGTTATGATTATCATGGAAAGTTACAAAGGTTAGGATGTTCAATCTTACAAGAAATCTTGAGATAAATTACTACATATAAAGGATGGTGACTGTCTTTTCATTTACAAGTACTTGTTGAAAAATTACAAATATTGAATGCAATTACTAAGTATAGCTACCATCACTTATGGTGCATTTATTTCACGAAAAATGAAAGATTCAGAAAATATTTTCGTAAAAATGATTACTTATATCGCTTATAAAAATAAACGAACAAAAATATTTACTTTGTCCATGAAAATATTTAGATATGAATTGTTATCGATAATGATGATATTTTTATTAACTAATTATTCAAGTGATACAAACATTCACTTTTACGGCTGATTTGTGTAGATATTATAACCAAAGTATGGTGTTTCATGAGCTATACTCCCCGTAGCCAAACCAAGATCAAACAAGAAATCATCAACTAGTTCATATGAAACAAGCTATACGATGAAATCATAATTCTCATACCTAATTCTACAATCTCCGAGCTGCACTTGCCCCATAATTCTCATGGTATGGAGAAGGTAATTATGACAATTTCAGGAAATTTTGGCTGGTCCCCTAACTTACCGGACCTAGGTGCACCCATATCTTTAGGATTTGCTTGTGCATGATAAACTTTGCTCCTTTATGGAGTGGGGTGGGGACGTTTAGTTTTACATTTGAGGTCCAACTTTCATGCTCTGTAAGGTAGAGTAAAAGTCAGATAGAGAAGAAGAGTTATGGTAGAACAGACAAAAAAAAAAATTCTGCTCCTTTAACCAATTATATGAAGCTCTAATTCAACTTTTGGACCGTTTGCCCTATCTACTAATTCCACCAATCTTTTATTGATTTGTCATAGCGGTGATAGCAACACTGGTATGTTACAGAGTATACGTGATCTTACTTCAACTGACAATAGAAATTCGATTTAGACTAATATGATACTAGAGTTGCATGCTACAATAATGTAAATTCTAGCATTCTGCATGTAACAATCATTCGATCCCCTTTTCTTTTTTTTTTGGTAAGGGTTCGATCCCTTATTGTTGCTATCACGTTGTTCTGTAAAACGTCAAAAGTTGAAATCGAGCAAGAAATAAACAAGGAAAAAAAAATTTTTTTTTAGTCTGTCATACTCTAACTCTCAACTTATTCTCAAACTTTTGCCCTACCTCTTACAGGGCGTGGGAGTCGAAACCCACATTTGAAATTACACGTACCTCTTACAGGCGTGAGAGTCGAAACCCATATTTGAAACTACACGTTTCCACCCCTAGCCCCCCCTGAGAAGGTGGGAATTCAAATTCTTCACCTTCCCCTTTCCAAGTATGAAAGGTGGCCAAGATTCAACTGTGCCAACTCCATGGGATAGATCAATGAGATATTCCACGATAGTCAATATGCCAAGATTACAATTATTGCTCGAACTCTCTAATACTAAAAGTGTTTCCCTTACCTTAATTACACCTAAGTGCCCCATAATAATTAGTCGATGAAAAGCAAGTTTTCCTCACGGGCTCTCCCAAACAAGTTAGACTTGGGACGTTTTGAGCAAGTTAAGTCGAAATCCATGTCAGAACATCCGGCCCATCAAAATCCCTCTAACTTTTCTCGACATCAGGTCGGATGTCCACCGAGTCATGGTTGGTTAGCTTTGACCGGACGTCCGATCCTCCTCCTTGCGCATCCGAATCCAAATTTCAGACCTACAATAGCTAAGCCAATTTTTGCCTTGGTGACAATAGGATGTCTTTCTAACGTGGTCAGGCAACCCAAACATTTTTCACTCGATCCAAGTGTCCTCGGACTTCAATCTTGAGTCCGTTCCTTACAGAACCGGGCCAAACTTCGAGCCACATTAACACATGCTCGTATCAACCGACTGTTTGCTACATGATACGTGATGTGTTTTACATGTAAAGGCAAGCTTGCAAACGAGAGAGGGCGTGTTAAAGTATCTAATGTACATTGAAATTTTTCATTTTCATAACTTTTTGGACAAAGGATCATCTAACCTTTACTTTATCAGTTTTGTTGAGCCAGCTGAGGGAATGATGATTGGCCCGACTTTGCAGACAAGGTTCTGTGACATATTACGATGCTGGTCTTCTTTTGTTTTCCGGATCATTTTCAAGAGTTAGCCCAAGTCACTGCCAATGTTGCCCTTTTCATGGTTTTGATAACAATTAACTTAAGGGGGTCATCAATCAAAATTGTTGTATTATGCATCAACTACCTGCCAAATTGGCTGTTAATTAACTTAACTCATGTGAAAATCCCTTTAATTATGAGCTTTAAGTTGGCTCATGCATGAGCAATCATGAACATCCCGACAACATAAGATTTAGCATAGCTATTTCTTAACCCGGTTCGATGCCTGCTATAGGATAAACTGTCCAATTAGTCCTAACTTTATTGTATGGATGCTAATTCAATCCTAAACTTTTTAATTTTTCTAATTTAGTTCTAAACCTTTGCGCGGAATTCCAATATATTCCTTCCAGCTAATTTTCGCTGAAAATCGCTGATGTGGTAGTGTGCCAAAAATGACTGGACCACTATGTATGTCGTCTTACGTGGCGGCATCGATTTTCTGCAAATATGACCGGAAGTACTACATTCGAATTTCACATAAAATTTTAGGACTACATTGACAAAATTGTAATGTTTAAGACTAAATTGGTATCGATACAATAAGTTTAGGACCGATTAGATAATTTTTCCGCCTACTATAGTTTAGCAGTTTCTTAAACCAAGTGCGAGCTTGAAGGCGGTTACTCCTCGGTGCGACTAAGAATCGGCGTGAATGAGGGCAATCTCTTGATCTAGTTTTCCTTTCGCTGTAACCATTGAATTGAATTCAAATGCGCCAGATGTTTTCACTTGCAATTGTGTGGTTAATTGGATGGTCATGTATTTACAGAGGAAGCAACTGATTTGGCACAAAAAGGCAATCTATTTTGGCAATTTGAAACTGAAACAAACCACACCACTAGAAGTAAACAGAAGCTTGTTCTTATAGTACTTACATCCAATACATATTTCTAGTTCCTGATGAGCAACCATGGCCGAGCATCACACGCTGAATTATTTAGTGCCGGTAAAGGTGCTATCGGTTAGACTTTAGCGGCCTCACTTAGATTGAGCATTATTGTCACCACCGATGCCGGACATCGTTCTGATCTTCATCTTAGCTCGTTGAATGTAGTTCCCGAAATGATCGGTCCCGCTGTCCTTATGCCCGGCACCTTGCGTTCCTCCAGCAAAGGACATGGTTCTGATTCTCATCTTGGCGCGACTGATGTAACTGGACACTCGGTTGTTGATGTCCTCTCCTTTCTCCTTTGCTCCCCTACTTTGATCTTTCCTCGGGGCATTTCTTGGTCCCCCAGAAGTCTTCGGGGTCGGGACTTTCTCGGATTTGGGCTTAACTTTCTCCTCAACTTTCCTTGCGCCGGAGGTTTGGCCAACAGCTAGCTTCGAAGGAGATGCCATCTCTGTTCTAGGCTTTGCTTTCTCTACGACAGCGACAGCAGATGCTCCTGGTTCGGTCTTTATTGCAACTTCGACTGCGAGGTCATTTGAAGGGAATACCTCCTTCTGCGTCAACAGGCCACGTCCCTGGTGAGATTCAAAGACCAGCGTCTCGACCGAGTTGGACTTTGCCTTGGTTTTGGCCATTTCAGGAGACGATTGCTTCGCAGGCTCGACCATGGTGGGCATCATTCCCACTTGATTGTTCTTGTGAATAGGCACCTCAAAGCCAGACGATGCTTCTTTATTGTTCGCTGGATTCGGCGGATTCACATACACAAACTTGATGGGAACCGCTTCGGGAGCGGCAACAGATAGCGGGTACATCGGGGAACGACGATTGTCTTGGAGATGGGAGGTCGAGTCGGAGTGGTTCCTTTCCATCTATAGGCGTTTGAAGGGAATGAAGAAGGCCAAGTGTGTGATATGTGAACAGAAGACGGGGAGGGCCGGAGAGCTCTACATTTCAAGTGCTTGTTCAGGCGTGTTATATACTAGAGTCATCTGAGGAAAAATAAGGCCTAAACATTAAACCACCTTAATGAGAAAGGAACATAGAGTGTGATTATGCAGACAGCACTTGGTTGCGTGAAAGATCAACATGGTGATCAAAACGAGAATTAAACACAAGAATATCAGCTAGAGAGCTGGCTTTTCCCGTATTTCCCAGTGATTTGACGGTTTAGGATCAAATTCCCACTTTATTTGCCCATTAGCTATCCAGGAAAACTAGAAGGGGAATCTAACAAAAGCGTTCTAACACAGCAAACTTGGGGTTGGCGGACCTGTTGCTACCGCTTTGGTCACAGCAACCTACTAGAAACCGTGCACAGATGACAGGAGTCAAAAAGCAATTCCGATAACGATGAAAAGCAAAAATGAGATTCTGAGTTGGCACCAGACGCATATTAAATCTAACGAATAAATTGTCTCCATTTATTCCAACTGTACCAGAGGCATCAAACTCAGAATCAGTGGATTAAATGGCTGAGTAGCTTCAAGTTCACCCTTGCAAAAGCAACATTTTGCAGGTGCAACTCTTACATCAGGAATGAATTCAAGTACACTGCTGACAATGTCTAATAATAAGGCCATGTTAATGAGTTACAGCCCATGAACAGCCACCAATATGATAAAATTGTCAGGATAAGCAAATTGTAGAGGATGGAACAGATAGTCCCAAAATGGTAGAAGCAACAGAGACCCGCATAATTGCTGCTGGTGACTGCATCAAATATACAAAGACAAGCAACAACTAACCTCGGACTTACTTACAATGGCGGAGGTTACCAATAGATTTCTTGTTGAGAGACATAATGTGGGAGTCGCTGTGACATCCAAGAAGCTGGCCTTTTGACCACCAGCATAATGCAAGAATTCTGTAGTATGAAAATTTTTACATGGCAAGATGAGAAGCGATGCGGCCAGAACGGAATTTAGCCTTCTGAACCTTGATTACATCCGAATTTATGAGATCCAAACTGCAATACAACTATTTTAATGGCGGAAGGTTTTCACAGCTTGCTCAATCCGCCGCCGACAAAGTGGACAATTTGTCAAGTGAGATGAGCATGTTGTACAGCAACACATATGCCCACACCTGTTGAAGAAATGCATGTAGCATGCTAAGTACAAGTTAAGAAGTCAACCAGAAGAAGCAAAGACGAAACATCTCAGAAGGTCAATTCTACTCCAACATGCGCTACGGGAGAGATGCTTGTTTTTTAGGTCATGGAAAAAAGTTAAATGCCTCCGACAGGGATTTATTTCTTTTTATATTTTTATAGATACCTCCAACAGAGATTTATAATGTTGAGTATAATGGAGCAATTGCCCATAGCATTTTGCCAATTAGGACCCCAGAAAACATCAGACGCCAAAACTTAAAACACAAAAGTTGGCAGAATAAAGCTGGAGCATCGGTGTATTACAAAGCTACTATAATTGTTACAAGAGTACACAGTTATGTACATGCTATCTAATTAATATTGTGCACTGCAAAGCCTGCACATGGAAATTAACCACCTATTGTATAAAACTTTTTCCAGGACAATGAAAATCAAATCAAAGCTTTTCCTCCTCTTCACGGAACACAGCCAACTAGACCCCCCGAGGCTCGCCAGTGGCCATGGAAGAGTGGAACCATCTGGTTGGTAATGGTATGTAGGGTCATTCCAATAGCGAGAAAAGACGCAAATGCACCATCTACAGCAAACTCCAATAACATTCTAACTAATAAAGAAAAGATTGCTTACGGGACAAAGACGGAATTGTACTCCTGCTCAAGGCATATGACACAGAGATCTGGCATTGAACGGTCTCTCTTAGCATTGTCTGGTGCACTTTTGGTCTTTTCATCTGTACCTGAGAAAAAATCATAACCATCACTATGCGAATAGATCATTGTTTTAAGTAACAATTATGTAACACAAGTTACCGTCAGTATCTTGTCCTGCTCTCCTAGCAGCAGCTGCAAGAACCCTGCATGGAGAAGACTTAATCAACATTATGCAGAAAGAGGGAAAAATAACCATGATATGCTACTGATAATCAATCAGTCTCCAGCAATCAGTCTCCAGAAGGAAAATCATCTGATTGGTTACCAATGGAAAAGAAAACAAAAAATCTCATGTAAAACTAGGAAATAAATCAAGAAAATAAATAAGAGGAGAGACATTCAGAAGAAGTAGAAGAGCCATTTGAGGACAAACCAGAGACCACCCAACAAAGATAGCAATTTGAGCTAGATAAAAAAAAGGTAGAATATTTGAAAATCAATCGGTGTGAGGAAGAAACGTCAAAACTTCTAGCAATTGTCTTGAATGATAACTTCTTGATTTCATATTAAACATAAGGGTCCTGTCATCCACGACTGGATTTAAGACAACGACAATTGTGTAAGCTGACAAAATGAATGTAAGCAACGTCATATTTGACAGAAGCGTTGAAGAAACAAATCGAGACTGGAAAGTTGACACCTTCTGCTTCCTCAAACAACGAAGATAAGATTGTGTGAGAACATGACTTTATCATTGCAGCAAACTGTAGTGCATCACCCCACGGTGCTCCACTCTGGTTGCTTAATAAAGGTGTGTTTGACTCCAACGCTCACAGATGCCCGAAAACTTGACAGCAACTTTGCTAGGTAAGGATGCTCACAATCGAAGATGAGTCTCACAAAGGAAGACATTCACAGTAGATGTTGTTAAGGTTTTAAAGGACCAAAACCGGGACATTTTGTTAAAAACAAATGATGACAAACACTGAAAACGAATGGGATGTGCTCGTCAGAGACAAATGTGGCGGATGAGCTCGTGACCAGAAGGACTGCTTGCGATGATGATGACGGTAGGCTGACCAAGATGAAGAAGAACAATGGCCCGCAAGAGAGAAATCATAGCTGACAGAGGAAGGTCATCCAGTAGTGAATGGTGGCGATGAGCATGGCAGAACGCACGACTCTCCAGATCTGGATGACCTGGGTTCGCGACGAGCTCCTCCTGATGATGGGAAGAAATCGACAAAGAGAGAAGACAGCAAGGGACAAAGCTTGAGTCCTTGCCAGAGAAGAAGATTTTGATGTGTTACCAAAGACGGGCTCGAAAAAAGTAACAGCGAGTGACTGAGTAGCGCTTGCAACAAAAGGACATGATAGTTGGCTTAATGGAGAAGACAAAAACCCTTCTTTTCTTATGACTAACAGCAAGAAAAAACAGTTGTGTTTTGGCATACTATGGTCATGATTTGGGTCCCTCTCTCTTGGTGACTCTAATACCATAGAAATATTTTAGGATCTTCAAGAGAGAGCGAGAGAAATTCAGAGGGCACATCTTTACAAAATAGATTGATGAAAGGGTACATAATATAGCTTGATTTATAGAGCACGAGAGTTGCTAACAAAATCCTAATTTCCTTATTCATGACCACCTAGTAACACCTGACAAATATCCATAAATATAGTTCAACAAAATCCATGTAGCCAAGAATAACATAAGTTGAGAAGAAGAGGAAGCAACAAAGACCAGTCATCAGATAAAACGTTGATGTTAACTAACAGAATGTAAAGTGCAAAGAGAAGGAAATAGCTAAATATATCTCCACCCAAAAGTCCAGTGTTGAACAAAATAAAAAGACATAAGAAGGCTAAGATTGGCCTAGGATTTTGTGAGATGCAAAAAATAGCCATCCAATCTCAGTCACTCGCACAGAACTTAAGGCTAACAGTTATTATCTGTATGAGTATGGCAGATCCACGTTATGTCCAGTCCATCAAATACTTCAGAGCATGTTTAGACAAATCAAGAAGCACCAATGAATGATAATTTTGACAAATCAATGCTTTCCATTCCTTAAAATACAAGCTTCACTAAATATACCTTCGCTGCAATTCCCAGCGTCGCTTTCTCTCCATGATGTATTGGATAGCTCGTTTTGCAATCAAACAAATGCCGAATACTGTAAACCCAAAGGAAGCATACCTATACCACCTGTTCAAACTTCTAGTTAGCTTGCATAAGAAAGAAAGAGAGAAATTATTGAGGCCACTGTTGTTCACTAGTATAATTACCTAGCCCATTTGCCAAGATTTGAAATGAGCTGGTCAATAGTTTTAGGAGATACATAAAAGGGCCCCTTGTGTGGTCTCTGGATCCGCACCGTCCCAATATCATCTTTGACAGCCTGACTTCAAGCAAAGAAGCAAACATGGTCAATTCATAGAAGAAACAATACCAAATGGAGTTGGAGTGAGAAATGCCTTGACAAAGTAGACAATTTGAATCCTATACTCCGAAATTGTTTGCACATGTACAGGTAGCACCCCCTGGTACTCTTAATGAAGCTGCCCCAGTTCATCAATATATATAGGGGACGACTTTTTGTTGTTTGATAGGTATATAAGTATAGAACTTGAAGTACTGGATTTAAAATTTGAAGCATTCAGGAGCAACAAATCAAACATCTCACTTAAGACAACCTAAACTCATAAAAGTGTCGCCATACTATACATGATGACTACACCTGATGCAGTGACTTGATTCTTCAGACGCTTAAAATGCTCACACACAGACAGAAGTGACATTTTTCTAGAGTGTGTTAGTAATTTCTCAGTTGCTCCATTAGTTTGTGCTTTCTCAGTTATTGGCTTTAGCTATTGAGTTCAAGCCTTCCCATTGGAGGGGCTTAAAATGTAAGCTAAATTTACTGCATTGCTCATTAGCAATTAATTTAGAGAAAAGCCACTGACTGGTTATTAGCTACGTAACACACATCCTCACGAAGATCTACATGGGTCATAATTCAATAAACTGCTGATTTTCCTAATAAGTGGCTATTTCTATCCTAATGATGGTACAATCAATTGAAAGTAACATTCCTTTTTAAGGAGGAGACAGGAGGATGTACATTTATTCTCTCAAAGCTGCCAAATACACAAATTTGATGATTTAACTTAGTATGAAATTGTGATTAGTCAGACTCGGTCAGAAATCAGCTCAAGAGCATAATAAATGTAAGATTTATGGGGGCTACTTTTTTTGTAGTAGAAACAAATCTACACAATCAGTGGCCCTTACTCCCATCATATTCATTTTGTAAAAAGGTTTTCTTGGTGAGGTTAATGGAGCGCATTATACAGACCACCATAGGCTCTAACTACCAACTTAAACAAGTTCAATAAATCAAATTTAGCATAAATTTGCAGCTGGCTCTATACAATGCTCATAAAATCATGTGCCCTGAAGTACGAGAAATTGATGTCTTTTTCATGGGAGGCAAAATCAGCATTAGCAACTGAACAATACAGTGAAGAGCATACTAGCATAATGTTAGTTACTAACTCACAGTTTAAATATTTCTGAGTATACAAATTGGTTTTACTACATCACAGGCTTAACAAGATTTTTTTTATCGTTTGTGTTAAAATTATGGATTTGTATTCAGCAGCAGCTACCAGTTATCACACAGCATCCAGGTTACAAATTGGCAACTTAACATTGACCCAATCTTATTCAGCAGCAGAACCATTGAACTGCAGTTCATCCTCAAGCATTGAAGTTACAAACGATACGGTACTTCACAACACTGTTTTCAGTCGCTTGATTGATACTCAATCACATCCAATATTTCACATCAATACTCATGTCATTAGAAACAACACCAAGTACTACTTGAAATGCCCAATAAAACTGCTTATCAAATGACAACATGTTGGTCAATCCATCATTATCAAACAAGTAGCTGCTAAGTTACCAATGTTTCATCTTTAATCATATAACAGCATGAGCTCATTAAACTACACAGGATGGCAGAAAACCTACCTCACCAACAACAGTCAAGGAGGAACCAACAGGTAGAACGCGCTCAATCCTCTTGACCCCAAGCATCTTGAATAAAAACAGAAGATGAATAGATGGAAAAAGAATCAAGTGAATCCTGAATAAGCTTGGCTTATGGTCCATCAACAAAGTCTTAGCTAAACAGGAAGCCATGAGACAGACAAACCTTGAGACCCTGAAGATAATCTAATGTTCCTCGTACAAGAGATCGTCCGGACTCTTCAAAAACTTCACTTGCAATGTTTAGTTCAAAACCTGAGGCTCCTCGGGCCCCCACTACATGCACACGGCTAGTACCATCATCCTACGCATATGAATAAGACATAATCAAGGCCTATTTTTAGATCATCATTTGGACATAGAATAGAAAGCAAGATGTTCTCAAAAGTAGAAGAGAAAGACTCCAATCTTTCTAGACAAGACAAGCTCGCAACTAGTCAGCTATGCAATCAGTATTAAGCAAACTTACTTGGACCACCAAATAAAAGTGAACAAGAAAGTTAAGAAAAGCATGAGATATCAGCCATCCCTCACCAGGAACCAGGGAACTTCTTTACTCATAGATAGCATCAACGCAGAGTCTTGAATCCAAGAACCAGCATCATTGTGCTTCAGAAAGTGTTGCTCTGCCTGAGAACAAGTCAACAACATAAGTATCACATAGGAAAGAGTATGACAAATGACCAAATAAGTAAGTATTACAATCAAGTGAAAGCTCATTACCGTCTCCTCCACTATCACACCTCGTAGACCACTATACTCACAATTAATTGGCGTGTCAGAGCCAACTCTTCCAGAAAGTGTGACAACCAAAGGTAACACCTTACATTCCGTATCCAAAAGCTGTGCTGTTCCAGGTAAGGGGAATGTAAAATCCATTTTTCAGATAAGTTTAAGTAAACAGGAACCAAGTCATTTCAGCTATTATACACACTTGCGCAGGTAAGCAAAATGGAATTGCACTCAGAAGTCACTGCTCTTTCACTTCATGACAGGAATATAACCATATGACAGAGAAAGCACACAACGCCACAACTAGAGAAAAGTAAACATGGAAAATGAGGTATGTTGAATTCTCAGAGCTTGTTTCCTGATTTCTTGATCCAAAATATGTTCAGAGTACTCCAATGACTACAACAGCAGCTACTAGAAAATGACAAAGTATTTCAAAAGCATGTAGGCTGGATGAAGGAAGTTTCCCTCCTCCCTTCCATTCATGACTGACTGACTGACTGAGGGCTTACCAGGGGCCT
Source organism: Syzygium grande (assembly GCA_024733475.1). Taxonomy (NCBI): domain Eukaryota; kingdom Viridiplantae; phylum Streptophyta; class Magnoliopsida; order Myrtales; family Myrtaceae; genus Syzygium; species Syzygium grande. The sequence goes on along the minus strand of JAMXDD010000005.1, from coordinate 38,471,161 downwards.
CCAACCACACCCCCCACCCCCCCCCCACCCGAGGTGGCCAATTGTGCAAGATATACAAATTCATACTTTTTATGCGTTGCCCCAAGTCCCGTGTCAGGTAAATGCAAAATTTATTGATATCACCCCAAACCGAACTTTCTAGGTTCACCACTCCTTTAGGCCTCAAATACTCGCAGAAATTTAACAAAAGAGATGGCCATTTCCAAAATGCTGCAGTCATAAAATTTCCAAATTACTTCCGATGGAGCACCGCAGCGAGAATGCTGGAAAATGAAGCCGAAATGCCCATCAAATTCACGAGGTGTCATAAACCACACGGTGCAGGAGAGGCAATAAGAGCAAGGAGGAACAGACAGAGCTCATTCTCCAAGACCTTGAACGTGCGCTCACCTAATTCCTTCAATTGGTTCACCCGAAGAACACACTTTAAAGCCTCCGCATCCCTGCGACAAGATTCAAAATCCAAACTTTAACCAACCCAATGAAAACCCTCAACGGCACATCGACAAGCAGTCATAGAACCTTTTCTTTATCAGACTCCCAGAACTTAGCTCAGCACGACATCCATAAAACTCAAACAGATTGCTAAAAAAAACCTCTACTTTATCCGGGCGATTCGGCAGCGCACTGGAAGTTCACATTACCTTCCACTGCTTCTGCCGAGAACGTACAGAGCCGCCGCGCTCAGGCAACAGCTCAGACCACCCCAGGGAATCATGTGGACGGAAGCAATCGCGAACCCTCCGTCCTCGACGCGAACGAAAACGAAAGCCCAGAAACCCCCCGCAGGATCAGCCCGGAACGAGCCAGAAGACCATGAGACCTCCGGATTTCGAGGCGGCAAGAGAGCGAAGCCGGCACGAGCGAGCTCGTCGAGCGCGAGGGCAGCGAGGTCGCAGGGATCAAGGAAGAAGAAGAAGAAGAAGAAGCAATCGAAGGATTCAGCGGGGAGAGAGAACCGGATACGAGGAGTGGAGGTGAGGATGAAGGAACTGTAGAGAGAGAGACAGAGTATCTTGTGATGCACGGACACGAGAGGACACGAAGTTACAAAGCACGTCAAACTACGAAGGGAAAATGTCAAATAAAGATTCAAAAGTGGATATCTTTTCTTAAATAAGGATGTCAAATGGATAATACTTTAATTAAAGATTCAAAATATCTAAATTACTCTCAAATAAGGACTCAGCTCGTCGGGCGGCCAAATGTTTATTGGCGGGCGACCGCGAGACATTTTCTGACATCGAAATAGGGGCAATTTTAGCTTTTTTTTTTTCCTTTTTTTCTTTTCTCTCTTCATCGGCGGCGACGTCCGTCGACCTCAGGCGAGGGCGGCCTTCGCCGGTGTCGGGTGGCCTTCCCCGGTGTCGAGCGACGGCGGCCCTCGCCTGAGTTGGCGGGGGCATGTCTCGCTTGCTAGGCGGGCGGCCTCTTTGCAAGCGTCGGCGGCAATCCCGCCCTCGCCCTCGCCAAGTCCTCGCCGTATTTGGCGTGGGCGAGGGCGGGTCTCGCCCACCCAGGCAAGGGCGGTCATTGCCCAACGCCGGGCGAAAGCCACCCTCACCTGAGGTTGACGGACATTGCCAGCGATGAAGAGAGAAAAGAAAAAAAAGGGAAAAAGAAAAAGACAAAGACAAAATTGCCCCTATTGCAGTGCCGGAAAATGTCTCACAGTCGCCGACCGCGCGAGCTGGGTCCTTATTTGTGACTAGTTTGGGCACTTTGGGTCCTTAATTGAAACATTGTCCACTTAAAGTCCTTATTTGATAAAAGAGACCCACTTTGAGTCCTTACTTGACATTTTCCCAACTACGAACGTTAGATAATTTCCTTGATTATGCCCAAGAAAAAAAGCCATACTCTGACAAGGAGGACAAATGACGAAAAGGCTGATGATCGCCTTGCACGAATACCAATAAAGATAATAGAGGGAAGATAATATAAATGGTCTCGAACTTTGATCTCGTGTACAATGTGATTCATAAACTTTTAATTTGTTTGATGTAATCTATAAACTTTACTCCGATGTACAATATGGTCCATGAACTTTTAATTTATTCAATATGGTTCTTGGACCTTTGGTACATATTCAATCTAAGTCTCTACACTTTATGAAAATATTCAATTTTATCCCTGAATTTGAATTAACGAAAGGATAATATTAAACATTTCATGTAATTCAAGGACTACCAGGGACCACATTGAATATATTAAAAGTTCAGGGACCATATTGCACATTGGGATAAAGTTTATGGACCATATTGAAGAAATTAAGAATTCAGGAATCACATTATATATTAGACAAAAGTTTAGGAACCATTTGTGTCATTATCCCGATAATTAAAAATAGAATTGAGGTCTTCCATCTATCAATTAATTTTCCGTTATCCAAACATTGAAAAATTGAAAAACAATTTTTCAGGAAACAGTTTTCCTTCGAACAAACGGACCCTTAGTTTTCTAATATTAGCTTTTGTCGTTATTTAACAAGAAAAGTGTTGCATTTTATTTTTGGTATATTTTCTTTATTTTTGTTGTATATTTGAAGTTGGAATTAGGGTTATGCAAACTAAGTTTCATGTTAAGAGCACCGTTCCATTTGAGTGATCGGTCACTTTGTCTCCTAGGGTTTGCATGTTCAAATCTCATTTCAAAGAATTTGTAAGATTTAATACTCGATTTAATCTTATTAATCCGATCTTGGGGACCCTTCAACGATCTTACATGGAATCGATTCTTATAACCTCTTAAGGTCCCTCCATGCATCACAACCATGAACCATCTATATATTATAGTTAAAAGAGACTTTATGCATAGTTATTACACTAATATTAGACTTTCTTTTCCGAATAGAAGTGTAAGAGTTTCGTCAAGAAAATCAAAAGTTTGCAAGAAAATCTTTTGAGATTAATCTAGCATTTACTATGTTTTGATTTTTATATGCGGCAAGATCGATTCTTGAACAATGGTCACGTGGTGGACAGAAATACATCGAAAATATGCAAGTCTTTCATAATTCATTACAATAATAATAATAATAATAATAATAATAATACTTATTTTGTTTTTCATGAATTCTCTCTTCATTTTTCGGTATTTAATAGGTACGAATCTCCCTACCACACCATCGAGTGAGTTTTCCACGACCAAATCACCATAATGTCCCATTTAATACTTAGAAATGCATATGTCTAGATAATGGGATGCCGTGATGAGACTGAAATTAAAATAGCCATTATAAATAGACCATTGTACAGTTGAAATGACGCTAGGAAATTTCTCAATATAACGTATCGTGATATTGCTTCCTTGAATACTTGAATGTTCAATTAAATTATGTTGTCGTGATGCTGGCTGACTCATGGGTCGTAATACATAATGTATGATATTGGGGAATTATAAGGCATCTTAACGCGGTGCATGTATAACCGACGACTGTTGATTTGTCCCTAGAAGCTCCAAAACTGACTCGCTTGTTAGGAAGTAAAGGCCCTTTCGAGATCGTGCGTGGAGCTTCCGCCTCATACGGCGCCTCTAGGGTTGGAGGTAGGCCCAGCCCGGACTTGTGCGGTGTAGATTGTTGCAAATGTGTGAGCAAAGGCCCCGTGCTAGTCTTCACACATCATATGTCATTTTTAGTCACAACGTTGTGGTCACACACACCATGTCATTCGCATGCATTGCCTTTATTTGCTACATCAATCTGCCACATTATTTGCATGTAATTTTACATTTTACATATTCATTCGCTGCATATAGCAAAAATCCACGATCACATAGCAAATGGAGTCGCTACTGTTTAAGGAACATGACATGAAAAACAGGCTCTGAAAAATTTATAATCATCAATTATTTGGGTTGTCACTGAATTAATATCATTTTGTCCAACCCTCGAAGAAATTAAGACATTGATCAAACTCACTTGGGTTTTTTCCGATTAAAAAGAATTACCCGTCACATTTTAGATAGAATTTATTGAGAAAGACTGATATTATATGCATTGCGGATTCATTTCCAAAGAGAATGAATTTTTTCCCCCTTAAAAATGGTTGTCTATCATACTAACCCGAGCTTCTCGATGCTCTCTAATGTTCGTTCTCTATGTTTGTTATTTTGCTTGTTTTCCTTTGATTGTCCCATTGACATGGTTGTGTTTACATTCGAATAATGGAAATGTTCCTATCTTGCCAGTGTTAGGTTCGCTTTAACTAGAGGGAAAAGACTACTAAGTACGATTTACATACATAGTTTTCATATGTTAGACTTGGATTTTATGCATTAAAATGTGTTAAGAAATATGTTGTGGGATATTATGGATATGCCTTTTGACAACCTGATTTTCAGAAAAGTGTTTTTTTAATGGAATTAATAGAGCATGTTGAGCAAGTGGAAGCCCAAGTGGTCAAACCAAAAAGGGCAATTTTATTAGAAAAAAGGAAAAACAAATATCGAGAACAATTATATTAGGTATATCAAAATTTATTCAATAAATGGATATATTAAGTAATTCAAAAACTAGTGACGATTTTTTTTTTTTTGGGATTGGATCTATGTAGATCGATCGGATCTATCAAAATCGTTAATCATAGGCAAATCCGTGCAAGTCCCATAAAAATTAATTTTTTCCAACTACTCGTGACCAATTGACCATGTTCTTACGTAAATCTTATTTTTCCGGAAGCTAATTGTACCTTACCCATTGTTCATTTTAGCAAGAAAAAGAGTAAGAAAGTAAGAAATTAGGGCCATTTATTTACTGTTAACGAAAAGTTAAAAACAAATTCAAAGATCCGTATAATATTTAAATTAGAAAACATTATAGGCGAACTATCAATTCCGACAAAAAAAAATATCTATCAACATTATGAAAGTTCAGGGCATTATTGAATAGAAAAAAAGTGAGTCAGAATATTTTGGATTAATACTACAAAAACTCCAAAATACTACATCTGTGATAAATTTATCTTAAATCAATTTTTTGATCACAAAAAATATCAAATTGGTACACTTGTAATAAATTTACCCTCTGTTAGTTTTTATTAAATTGAATTAATATCACAAAAAATCACAAATTATGGTACACTCGTCAATTGTCATGTACCATCAAATACAACAATTTGACGGCAAAATTTAATAGAAAATACGGGGTGATAAGGTGGCAAATTTGTCATAGGTGCACGAGTTTAGGGTTTTTGGTGGTCGAAAAATTAATTTGGGGTAAATTTGTTACGGATATATCAGTTTAGATTTTTTTTTTGGTATTAATCTAAAATTTTTTATTTAAGTGAAAAAAATCAATGGCAATTCCGTAATTTTCAGGACAAACTGGGTCTCTTTCTCTCTCTCCTCCTTAAACCCTCCGAAGCAGCAGCAAAGAGGCAAAGGCAAAAACGAGGAGGCGAGAGCGGAGCCCCCGAGCTAAAACCCCTCTCGCTGCTCCGCCGCACGCCGTCGCGCTCTCTCCCCCCTCCCTCCCTCCCCCTCTCGCTCCGCCGATTTCAATGGCGGCCGCTGCCCTGAGACGCCGCAGTCCGACGCACCTCTCGCCGCTTACCCCCCGAATCTACTCCTGCTGCCGGGGGCTCGTCGCCGGCCGCTCAATCGCCGATTCGCTCCCCGCCGATGGCCACCGGTCCGGCGCGTCGCCCCCGTGGTGGAGATCCATGGCCACCTTCACCCGGACGTGAGTTTCGCGCTCTCCATTTGCCCGTTTCTTTCGCAATCTGGGGGATGTTGTTTTATCTTCGTCATGGTTTGTTCGTTTGTTCTGGAGCTTGTCCTTCTGTTTCGATGGAACTTGTAAATCTCTCTCCTTGACATTCTGCGAGAGACTGACCGTTGTTGAACAATAGGCATCTTGACTTGGCCTGGTTGGAAAAGAAGCTTCTTTTGTTTATGCTTTGCCAGAAGGGAAGAAAATGATAGGAAAAGGGTAAGGAAAGGATGATTCTTTTTTTAAGAAAATGGAAGCAATTGGTGGAAGTGCTGGACTTTAATCTTCTTGTCCTTGCTTAGAGGTCGGGATGATGTGGGGGCGACAGATTGTTTGGTGAATTCGTTTAGCTGAACGAGTACCGTAAAGGCGAGAATATCGATTCTAGTAGGCTCTTTAAAGTACTTTCTTTAGGTACAAGTATGTATTACACTGGGAACAGTGAGCTTGAATGTGTACTGAGGTTATTGAATAGCAACTAGTGTGCGTGCTGCTATCATCTTCGAGGGAGAAATATGGCTGATCCTCACAATGGAGACCTGTTAATGGCAGACCACAATATTGGGATTTTAGTGCATAAATTTGAATGCGGAATGGCTTTATCGTCTGTGTGTTGTTTGATCTTCTTTAGCTGATTCACTTGACATAAATCAGCTTACCTACAGTGCTTTATCATTATTTTTGTGACCTGCTTTTAAATTCCTCAGAAACGCAACTCTTGCCCTGCTTAGAAGTTATTTCCATTACGATATTGTCTGTTTTCCTTTTCACTGTCTTAGCTATCAATATCAAGATATGTTCTTGGTAAAAAATATGCTGCGGGCATTTTTCAGTGATGAGAGGAGAAAGATGAGCTGTTAGATTTTTTTGCAGTACAGCTTGAATTTACTTTTATAATTTTCTTTTCCTACAGAAAACCTCATGTCAATGTGGGTACAATTGGCCATGTTGATCATGGAAAAACTACGCTTACTGCTGCAATTACAAAGGTGGGTTGGGTGGAATTGCTTATGTCAACCTTTTTCACATTTCTCCTTTGTTTATTTAAAGATTGATTTTGAAAGCCTTGAATCATAAAAATGAGAAGTGGCCTAAGTTTTTCGACAATGGTATGTTTAGGTGCTGGCAGAAGAAGGAAAAGCAAAAGCTGTTGCCTTTGATGAAATCGACAAGGCTCCAGAAGAGAAGAAAAGAGGGATTACTATTGCGACAGTAAGATATCAACTGCTTGCTTAATTTACGGGCATGATTTGAGCTCTTTTATGCATCTTGATTTACTTTGCAGTTTTTTTATTTATAAACTGCATGCTGTCTGTTTAACATTGGACATGATTTTGCAGGCCCACGTAGAGTATGAGACAGCCAAGCGACACTATGCACATGTCGATTGCCCAGGACATGCTGATTACGTTAAAGTAAGATGTGAATGGACCGAACTTTTCGGTTGGAACGAATTTGGTTAAGTGTGAGAGCTATGAGAGGTTACTTTTTCAGCAAGGATATATCTCATATAAGTTCAATGTGTTTTTTGGTTGTACTAGAGAGAGAATGGTTTTAATGTCAATATTGTTGACTATTTGATATATTAATTTATAGATGGGAATTTTGTGTTTGCCATTATTCCTTGCAATATTCAACAAGTTGTTTTCATCTTGTAGAACATGATAACAGGAGCTGCTCAAATGGATGGTGGTATTCTTGTTGTATCTGCCCCTGATGGCCCCATGCCTCAGACAAAGGAGCATATTCTTTTGGCACGTCAGGTCTGTATTTTGCTTGTAAAAGCTGTATACATATCCAGCAGATTTTTAGCATCTGTGTCATGTAATATCTCTGGAGCGGCAGTATGAATAATAAGCATTTGTTATTGCATTGAGCAGGTTGGGGTGCCATCTCTTGTGTGTTTCTTAAATAAGGTCGATGCTGTTGATGATCCAGAGCTCTTGGAGCTTGTTGAAATGGAACTTAGGGGTAGAGTGCATATGGAAGTTCTCTTGTTGGATATCTACTCTTTTCTGTTGTTGAGCTAGAAAGGTTTTACATGAACTTCAATGTTTTCCAGAGCTTCTTAGCTTCTACAAGTTCCCTGGGGATGAAATTCCTATTGTCCGTGGTTCGGCATTGTCCGCTTTACAGGGGACAAATGAAGACATAGGCAAGAAAGCTATTTTGAAGTTGATGGAGGCTGTTGATGAGTACATTCCTGATCCTGTGCGTCAACTTGATAAACCTTTCCTCATGCCAATTGAAGACGTTTTCTCAATCCAGGTTAAGTAGAAGTTCACTTGTCATCGACATAATATTGTTTGATGTTGTCTTACATCTTTACAAGAGACTACATTTATAAATATTTTAAACCCAAACCCCCACCTTTAATTATGTTTGTGCACTTTAAACATTTGAAAGAGGATGCTGCTCCTTTCTTTCACCTATTTAGCTGGCCGTTAAGATCACAGTACTCACTCTTTTTCAGCATAGATGCTTTTGGTCTTGAATTCCCTTTCTATGCCACCAAAAGGGGAAGTGTTACTGTTTGCTAATCTTGCAATTCTGCTTGTGTTTCAGGGACGTGGGACTGTTGCAACTGGCCGTGTTGAACAGGGAATTGTTAAAGTTGGTGATGAAGTTGAGATTTTGGGTTTAATGCAGGTGAAAATCAGGATAAATCTTCTCCTTCTTCATCTATTCTAGAGCTATTTTATGTCAGTATGACATATTATGGGTGATTGTGCTTAAATTGACCTCATCTCATCAATCAGTAAGAGGAAAGTTTGAGCCTGATGCTAAGCTTTTTGTGTAGGGTGCCCCTCTGAAAACTACAGTGACTGGTGTTGAGATGTTCAAGAAGTTGTTGGATCAGGGACAGGTGAGGTTCCGGTTCTTTCCAGACCTCTGGAGAACCTTATGCAGCAATGTTTCTGATACATCCCGTCAAATTGCAGGCTGGTGACAATGTTGGCCTCCTTCTTCGTGGTTTGAAGCGGGATGATGTGCAGCGTGGTCAGGTAAGTAATTGGGCTTAAATTATTTAACCTGGAGTTTTAATTGATAAGTTAAGTGATGTGGCATACATTCTTGTTATGCTCTAGTGATGGCTATATATTGTTGCTATTATTGTATGTGTGACCTACAGATGGGCGATTTAGAAATGATGTCGAGGCTTGTACTTTGCTCTAAATGTGTAGAATTACTTTTGTCAAAGTAGGATATAAACAATCAGATGTGACGTTATTGAGGATATGCTTTGGAGAGAGTGATTAGTTTCCTCTCTTTGAATAGGTCATTGCGAAACCTGGTAGTGTCAAAACATACAAGAGATTTGAGGCAGAAATATACGTCCTAACAAAAGATGAAGGTGGACGCCACACTGCCTTCTTTTCAAATTACAGGCCTCAGTTTTACTTGAGAACTGCAGATGTCACGGGAAAAGTTGAACTACCTGAAGAAGTTAAGATGGTTATGCCCGGAGACAATGTGACGGCAGTTTTCGAGCTTATTTCATCAGTTCCACTTGAAGCAGGTATGTGGAACTCATGTTTCAATTTTACTATTCGTTGTGATTTTCATTGTAGCTGAGAACTTGGAATATGATTTCTCATTGAGCTTCTTATTAATCAATGTTTGACAGGACAAAGATTTGCCTTGAGAGAGGGAGGTAGGACAGTCGGTGCAGGTGTAGTGTCAAAAGTGATTAGCTGAGCTGAGATTCTCAAAGTTTGAATTCGTGAAAGGAAATCCTGAGTTTTGAGACGCAAAGTGCGGCAATTACTTTCATAGCCTGCGGGTTTACTTCTGATGTTTTTGCCTAGCACTATTTATAGCAATTGTTGGTGGTGTGATAAAGTGGACTAGGAGGAAGCTCAACTGAAAAGTTAGTTTCATTGCAAAGCTTAGTTAGTTGCACATGATTTTGCTCTTCCAATAATTTATAACCGCATTTGTCCTGTCTAAACAACGTTTTTCTTTGAGTTGTAGCATGGATGTAGCTCTGGAAGATATATCTCTCCAGAGCTACATTCGTTGGCTAGTGGAAATTTCGAGACCACTAGGCAAGTGTGTTCTAATAATAAATTACATCGATCTCATGGTTATTATTCGTTGGTTAGTATTTCGATGAATAGGCAAGTGAGCTTGTGGCGATACAGCTCAGGGTACGCGCCGCCACCCCACAGGATTCCAATTATTCTTATTATGATGGTGGGGGGAATTATTATTCTCTTGGCTTGTCAATCTCACTAATCTCTTTTGTGACGATGCACCGGGTTCATTGGAGTATTCACTGCCCGATGCAAGCTTTCTAGCATAGCCCTCCTCGAGTGGAAACTCCTTTATAGTGTGAGTTGCCATAAAATATAGTGAGGGCATGTTTTTTGTTTATTAATTTTTGAGATTAGTGTATTGGAAGTTTTAAAATTTATCATGAAAATACGATTGAGTTTTAAAATTTTTAAAAAGTATAATCAAGTTTTAAATCTTGTCATGAAAAGGCAATCAGGTCTTGAAACTTATAGAGAGAGTGAAGTGAAGCAAGAGTTAAAAACAGAGTAAGAGAGAGACCGAGACAGAGATAGTGAAGTGAAACAAAGTCGGTGGATTTGAACAAAAGTAGAGCGACGGCAGGAGAGCGTAAGTTCAGAGCAACAGCTTCAGCCTTAGAACAATGCAAAAAGCTTCTACAGCCAAGTTATAGAAAGAAAGACCCAGCAAAAACTTCTGACTCCACTATACGTAATATGCTAATTTGACATGTTAATCTTTTGTCATAATCATCCATCAAGTTAATTTAAGATACGTGATCCGAATTCAGATTTACAAAGCATGTGCATAACATGGCAAAGATCATCTAAAACCACCTCGAATTGAGCACGTGCGAATGAAATAAATAGTACTCATATATAACTAGTTACAGGGACCGCTTTTGCGCGGGTACTGCACGCGCAATTGCTGGCCTGCGGGTTTACTTCTAACGTTTATGCACATCACTATCGGTAGCAAATTGCTTGTGGTGTGATGAAGTGAACAAGGAGGAAGCTCAATTGAAATGTTAGTTTTATTGCAAAGTTAGTTGCACATGATTTTGCTCTTCTAATAATTAATAACTGCATTTGTCCTGTGTAAACGACGTTTTTCTTTGAGCTGTAGCATGGATATATATCTCTCCGGATCTACATTCGTTTGTTAGAGGAGTCCTTCGATTGAATTGAACAATTATGCGGACGCGAACAAAGCTGCGATAGCAGTCAACGAGTGAAATTTCATTTAGTATGTACAAGTGATGATGCATCCAAATGACTAGTATGTAGACGATTTAGGTTAGAATCAAACTATTCAGCACATCCTAATGACTACCACGCTCATAATTTAGTTAATATCATACTATTCAGCGTATCCAAACGACTACCATGTACATGGTATAGTTAGAATCAAGCCCTTCAATGCTCACTCTAACTAAGGAGGACGGCATTGATGGGAAAAGTGTTAGAAAAGTCCTAAACCTTTTGCATTTGTATCAATTTAGTTCTAAACCATTTTTTTGTGCAAATTGAGTTTTAAACATTTTGTCTTTATACCAATTCATCCCTCGCCAGCAGGCTTACGTGGCTTCTCTGGCGTTGATGTGGACAACTATTAATAGTATTTTAATATTTTTTGATTTTTTCTTTCTTTTTCTTTTGTTTTCCTCTTCTCCCTCCTTATTCCAACCGATTGTCGGACCGGCGACTGGCGAGGGCTCCCTCGTCGGATGGCCATGAGGGCTAGCCTTGCTAGCCTAGCATGAGGCCACTCTTGCCAAAGACGGCGAATGTGCGCCTCGCCCAATTGCTGGCAAGGTTGAGCCTTGCCTAGCCATGGTGAGGCTCGCCTTTGCCGTCATTGGTGAGGGCAAGCCTCATGCTGGGATGGCAAGGGTCAAGCCTCATCGACCATGCGTGAGGCCGCCCTTGAGGCCATTCAGTGAGCTTCGCTAGTGGTTGGCGTGGCCTACTAGAGGCTGGTGTGGCTTGGCCTTTGGTTGGTCATTGGTCCGGCAACCGGCTAGAGTAAGGAGGGAGAAGAGGGAAAAAAAAAAAAAAAAAAAAAAAAAAAAAAAAAAAAAAAAAATTTAAATTTTATTAAAATATTATTAAAAGTTGTCAATGTTAGCACTAGCGGTGCTACGTAGGCGGGTCGACGTCCACGTCAGTAATATCTTATCAAAATTAGTCGGAAGGATTAAATTGACATAAAAACAAAAAATTTAAAACTCAATTGATATAAAAAAAGATTTAAGACTAAATTGACAGACTTTTTTTCACACTTTTCCTGCATTGTTGGCTGTGACCTTCGTGCTAATGAATCCTTTGACACCGAGCAGAATTGAAAGAAGGAAAGTCGACACGTTAATTTATCATGCCACTGGAGCTCCTCAAATACCACTAACTTCCAAAGTCTCAGTCAGTAGGAATAATGATTTAGCGAGTAATTCTCTTGGAAAGAGGGAACCCTAGGTTTGTGCAATTGGTTGAGGCGTTAGAGGGTTTTCAACTCAAGAACCAGTAGTCCCTCTTTTGAACTCATCAATTGCGTGTAAACTATTATGGACTAGAGCCATCTCCATAGACTAAAGGCTAGGACTTAACTGGTAGAGATTGCAGGATGTTTCATAGCCCTCCAAGTGGTCGTACCTCCACACTTGCACCCCTAGATCATTAAAAAGAAAAGAGAAAAAAAAGAGGGTCTTCGGCAAGATGATTTTATCTTGCCTTGTTTGTTGGTGATGGCTATTTGAGGTCCTATCGAGATTGTTAGAGCAGCTGCTACCGAAGGGAGCCTGAAGTTTCAGACTTTTTGTTGCGAAATTCACCTCACACACTTAGGCTTTGCTGTTGACCTCGTGATGTTTATGAATGGCGATGTACATTCTTTACAAGTTCCGTTTATCTTAAGCTAGTTCCGAAGCTGTCCGGTTCAAGCATTAATAAACTGAAACAGAGGTATTTCTATTCCGGGATTTCCGACGAAATACTTTGGTCTCAAAAGGATTATATGATGGATTAGAACTTATGTTATCCACACTATATTTGGTTGGTCTATGGTCAAGCTGTTTTTATTTGGGGTTTTGTGGCTAAATTGCGACAAATTGAAGGATAAATACTCGTGGACTCTAACTGTTCCATCTAATGCTTCTCTTACTTGGAGAAAGAATTCGAAGACTTGAAGAACGTTGCCGGACTCTTCATATAAAAACCATCTTATTGCCGATGGAAAACTTTCCTTTTTGTGGCATGATCATTTGCATCCATTTGCTCCTTTCTTCGGAGAAATTCTCTAGTAGAATGACACACTATTCCACTTTTTCACTTTTGACTCAAAAGCAGTCATATTGCGTACAGCATATTTTAACAAGTGTATTACCATTGAATCATATATACATACATGTGACATTGGAACGCTGTTGACTTTCTACTAGCCTTCGCAATATTCATTTCGAGTCAAACTAGCCATTGCAGCCCGGCCTGCGATGATTGGGGTCGGGCCCAGCATCACCCATTTGTCAAGAAAATGACCAAAAAAGTCCAAAACTTATTGTTATTGTGCTAATTTAGTCCTAAACTTTTTGTTTTTGTCAATTCAGTCATAAACCTTCTAAATTTGTACCAATTCATTCCACAGGCCAATTTTGGCTGGCCGACACTGGCGTGGACGCTAGTTGATGCTGGTTGTCCTACGAGGCATAGTCGGTCCTGACGTGGATAATTTTTAATAATATTTTCTTTTTCTCTTTTTTTTCTTCTTTCTTTTTTTTCCCACAGTGGCCAGTGAGGCTCGCCAGCTATTAGATGAGGCTTGGGGGCCACGAGCAAGGCCAACTCGCCATCGCCTTGTCAGCCGTGGGCGAAGGCGGCCTCACCCTTAGTTGGCAAGGTTGGCCTCACGCCCATATCACGAGGCCTAGCTGTGGGCGAGGGCCTAGCTGCGGGCGAGGGGTCACAATCGATGAGGGCTTCGCGACCCTTGTACAGTGGCCAACAAGCCTTGCTAGTCACCGTGGGGAAGAAAAAAGAAAGAAGGAAGGAAAGAAAAAAGAAAAGGAAAAAAGAAAAAGAAAATATCTAATTATCACTACAAAAAAACAAGGGTTTTGCTACGAATTTTGCCACGAAAAATTTGGCAAAATTCGTGGCAAAACGAATTTCCAACAAAATTAGCGACGAACACAAATTCATCGGTAATTAGTCGTCGCAATTTTTTGCGGCAAAAAATTTCAATTTTTGTTGGTAATTTGCGACGAATTTTTTCGTGGCAAAATTCGTGACTAAATTCATTGCAAAGTTCGTTGCAAAATTCGTCGCTAATTATTCGTTGCAAAAATCGTGGCAATTCGTCAGCAACTATTTGTGGTAAAATTCATGGCAAAACAAATTTCCGATGAATTAGCGACCAAAAAAAATTCATTGCTAATTCAGCGTCGGAAATTTTTGAGACAAAAAGTTTTAATTTTTCGTTGGTAAATTGCGACGAAAACAAATTCATGGCAAAATTCGTAGATAAATTCGTAGCTAAATTCGTTGCAAAATTGTTTGCAAAAATTCGTTGCAAATATCGCTAATTATTCATTGCATTCTTCATTAATTATTCTTCAAATTATTCGTGGCAAATGAATTTCCCACTAAATTAGCGATGAACAAAAAAATTCGTCGCAAATTTTTTTTTGCAAATTTTGGCGACAAAAAATTAGAATTTTCGTTGGTAATTTGTGACAAAAATCAATTTGTGGCTAAATTCGTGACAAAGTTCGTTGCAAAATTTGTGACAAAATTCGTCGCTAATTATTCATTGTAAAAATCATGGATAAATTCGTCGCTAACTATTCGTGACAAAATTCGTGGCACAATGTAATTTCCCACGAAATTAGGGACAAAAAAAATTCATCGCAAATCTAATTTTTGCGACAAAAAATTTCAATTTTCGTTGGTAATTTGCGACGAAAACAAAATTCGTGGCTAAATTCGTGGGAAAATTCGTTGCAAAAATCGTGGGAAATTGCGAATTTTTCTGACAAAAAAATTCGTTGCAAAATTTGTCGCTAATTATTCGTTGTAAAAATCGTGGGAAATCGCGAATTTTTCCGACAAAAAAATTCAATTTTTATTGGTAATTTCTTGACGAAAACAAAACAAAATTGTCTAAATTGTTAGAAAAATTCGTTGCAAAATTTGTCGCTAATTATTTGTTGCAAAAATCGTGGGAAATCGCGAATTTTTCCGACAAAAAATTTCAATTTTCGTTGGTAATTTGCGATGAAATCTATTCGTGACAAAATTCGTCGCTAAGTTTGCAATGAATTTTGTTTAGGGACAATTTCGATTTTAAATCTAATTAGTAGCAATATTAATTTCTACAATGTATAAGTTGCAAAGTCTCACATGATGGTATTCGATATTCAATCTCATAATACATAGAGGTAGCTAAGCACTAATGAACATCATGCAATACATTCAAAACATTGAAAGGATGCGGGACAACCATAAAACGTTGGCAGTTTTGGTACTTGGCAGGATATCAGGAACAGTCACCTTTATCGACACTTGATGAAATATGAATATATAAATAAAGATATCGAATTTGTCCAAAATATAAAAAAAAACATTTATGCATGGACGTGGAACTAGCTATAAAAAAAATAAGTAGGAGGATTTTAAAAAAATGTCGAAGGACCAATGTTCTTACATTTGAATATAAGTCAACTTTCACATCCATTATAAGAACATATGAAACCAGCAGCAACGTCACAATTCTAACTCCTAAAGCCGAGAGATGAGGACGTCACCTGAAGTTTGTCCTCGGACTGACGAGGCAGCTCGCCGCGAGGGGACGACCACAACGACTGGTCGGCCCCAAGTGAATGAACTAGGAAGGACTGACAATAAAATCATCAGCATCATCATCATCACCACCAATTGCCGCATCATTGTGTGGCTCATCATTATGCCTATCACCTATTGGATTAATATGAGGTAGAGGAGGAACCTCATTGTGATCGATGTCGAGGTGTCGGGTGATAATTTGCATTTGTTGTTGCATCACCCTTATTTCTTCGTCCTTTTGTCCAAGTAAATGCTTCAGTTCTTCATCCTTCTGTACAAGCAACTATTTCAGTTGGCTCAATTCTTGGGTCATTTGCTCCTCATGTCGTGTCCTCCTTGAAACAGCCGCATTGGAGGATGAAGTTGCAGTAGCCTTCGTTTTGTACATCCTTGATAAGGATCCCATCCCAAATATTTTTTCTCCTTTCATTCCACCCGCTGCCTCCACCCATAATGCCATACTGTCAACCGATGGCTCAGACACGGCAACACCATCACCACCACCATCACCGCTATCACCACTAGTTCTAATTAAAAGTTCATCATATTTTTCCTATATTAACAATATAGATGTAAATAAAATAAATTCATATATATTACCATAATTATTAAAAACATTCATGATTTTCATTCTAGTTTTCAAAAAGTCCAAACTATAACCTTACATGCCTTAATAGCTTTTGCTCGAGCGCCAGTCCATGTCTTATCCTTTTTTTGAAATGTGCGTTCAAATATAGCTGTAAATGTGGGTTCCGTCTCCCAATTCATCTGCCTACAAAATATAAACATAAATGAGTAATCATTGAATTAAATAAACTGATATGTTTAAACAGACTTACTATTCTTCTTTAATGCTCCCCGATGCTGATAGAGACCCCAGCATATGTGGCAGACATAGACCCGTCACTAGAACTAGAAGCTCGATTTTTCTTGTTCTGTTCACACCTTTGCTTATGCTTATCAGTTTTTCAAGTTCTCGTAATTTCGATCCAATTGTCAGCTGTAATGAAATCCGGCTTTTCTTTTATTCTTTTCACTCTATTTATCACATATCGCGTGTGATTACCGACTTTCTTCTTGAAAATTCTTCTAACCTCATCTTCTTCTATTTCATCCCACATGAACTTACGCTACAATCAATAGAAAAGCAACTGAAAGTTATTATGATGATCACAGGTCATATATCCATTACAACGCACCAGACAATTTGTGACAAAATTCATTATTGACCATCAGTATGCTACATCGAACTTAGTTTGTGAGAAAATAGAAGGACAACACTAACCTTAAACTCATTCGATCACAAAGTCTTTACTTCTTTAGGAGTGCTGCTGAAAGTAGTAAACTGCCATATCCAACAGTTATTGACTATTCTATTAAGTTCCCTCACAACATATGTAGAATCCATGAATTTAAAAATATGTTATAGACAATAAGACAATGAAGCATGAGGATAATTCGCAACATTGACAATTTTGTTTACATCCATAATTTACATATACGTAAAAAAATAAAGCACTTACGAATTTCCACATGGGTATATAGTGAATCGGCTATCTTCTTCATCATACGAGTGTTGCACCGAAGAAAAAGGTGGAACCGAAGGAGATGGAACTGAAGTAAATTCAGTTCGCATGTCCCCAAGTTCTCCCCTAATATGTTGTTGAGGGTCGGAGGATGGGCGGCCAATGTGTCCGTGTCGTCTATGAACATGTAGTGGTTAAGGGTTAGATGAAAGGGTAGGGGAAGAGGAGAGGGACAAGGACGAGGGCGAGGAAGCGAAAGCGGAAGGGGCTAGTCTTCTTTATGAAACCGCACCACCCATGTGACCTCCACGTTTATACTAACAAGTAAGAAGGTTAGACAAATATCATAAAAAATATGAACATGTATTAGGGACAGAAAATGACGTAACCATTTTGTTTCAGAGAGCAAGAAATACACTTGAGAAAATGAAACAAACAGACTATCGGCTATGATAAATAGTAATCTTTGGCCCTCATCGGAGGAACCTATTGAAATTTTAACCACATCAGATTCCACGAAAAATAAAAGGAAGCATATTAAATATGCAAAACGAATAACAAGTATCAAGTCCGATGCCACATTTGTGCAAATTTATGCCCCGAATATCCCATTTCGCAAAGTTCTAGTACAGACCTAGAAAAAAGATCACAAATTACGTTTAACAAGCAAATTTGCCACGAATACCATCCAATAATTTGTTCCCTGTTTAAGCTTCCTTTTACCTAAGTTTAGATCTTAACAGAAAAATCATAAAAAAAAATCGACAATAGTGTCGGTCATGCAAAATCAGCAGGTGCAAAAGCCAGATTTCATGAGAAATCTGTTTTGAATTAGCTATTCTGCAGGCGAAATGTAGAACTAGATCTCCTCCTCCTCCTCGTCTCTAAGCCTACCTTCTTCCACTGACACACAAAAACAAAACAAAAAAACAGCAACTACTTGCGCCCAACAATGCAAAGCACAATCCATCCTCTGCAGAAGCAAATTCCAACCAAAGACACAACCGAGAACGCAATCCCACCCCCCGAAATCATGGCGTGGACCCCCCCCCTAACTTAGCCGAATCTCGGCAAGCAAATTAACCCCTCCCCCAGAATCATGGCCGCGACACCATTTTATTTAAGGAATAGAGCTCGATTACCTATTGCGCTGGGTGAACTCGACGGCGAGGTGGACGATGAGTACGCCGGCATTGACGGCGAGGAGGACGGGCGTCAACTTTGGGTTTTTTCGATGGCTTAAGACGGCGAGGTAGACGGCGAGGTAGACAGCGAGGTGGACGGCGAAGGCGGTGACGAGGAGGAGGACGACCTCAACTCTAGGCAAACTCGATGGCAGGATGGCGAGAAGGATATTTGGTTGGGCCAAAATTACTCCGTAGACGTGAGGTGGACGACTGAAGAATATAAACATGTGTTTTTATTTCCGTGGCAAAATTCGTGGCAAATTTGCCACAAAAGTCAAGTCTCGGCGCAAATATTGTATAATGTACGATTTTCGTGGCAAAATTCGTGGGAAATTTGCCACAAATTTTGCCACGAAATTCAAGTTTCCAGGCAATTATTGCACTATATACTATTTTTGTGGCAAAATTTGTGGGAAATTTCTCACGAATTTTGCCACGAAATTCAAATTTTCGGCGTTGGGGAGTTTTTTTTTGAAATTCGTGGCAAAATTTGTGGGAAATTTCCCACGAATTTTGCCAAGAATTTCAAAACCTCGGGGCAATATATAATTCTCTTATATACTTGAAATTCGTGGCAAAATTCATGGGAAATTTGCCACAAATTTCAAGTTTCCATGCAATTATTGCACTTTATACTATTTTTCATGGCAAAATTTCAAGTTTCCGGGCAAATTGCACTATTTATGAATTTTGTCAAAACGAAATTTCAATTTTCCGGCAATTAAAAAATTGGGGCAATATATACAATTTTCCTGGCAAAATTCTTGGCAAAATTCATGGAAATTTTGCCACTAATTTAAAAAACCTCGAGGCAATATATAATTCTCCTGTATACTTAAAATTTGGGAAATTTTGCCACTTAATTTAAAAATTTTGGGGCAATATTCTCCTATATACTTGAAATTCTTGGCAAAATTCATGGAAATTTTGCCACGAATTTAAAAACCTCGAGGCAATATATAATTCTCCTATATACTTAAAATTGTGGAAAATCATGAATTTTGCCACGAATTTAAAAATCTTGGGACAATATATAATTCTCCTATAATTTGGCAAAAACCGTGAGAAATATATAATTTAAAAATCTCGGGCAATATATATAATTCCTATATACTTGAAATTCGTGGCAAAATTTGTGAAAAATTTCCCACGAATTTTGCCATGAATTTCAAATTTCCGGGCAATTACTGCCCTATATACTATTTTCGTGGCAAAATTCGTGGGAAATTTCCCACGAATTTTGCCATCAATTTAAAAACCTCGGGGCAATATATAATTCTCCTATATACTTGAAATTCGTGGCAAAATTCGTGAGAAATTTCCCATGAATTTTGCCACGAATTTAAAAAACTTGGGGCAATGCATAATTCTCCTATATTCTTGAAATTGTGATAAATTTCGTGGGAAATTTCCCACGAATTTCAAATTTCCGGGCAATTATTGCACTATATACTATTTTCATGGCAAAATTCGTGGGAAATTTCTCATGAATTTTGCCACGAATTTAAAAACCTTGGAGCAATATATAATTCTCCTATATAATTCTCTATCCAATTTATGTTTAAAAACCTCAGGGAAATTTCTCACGAATTTTGCCACGAATTTCAAAATCTTGGGGCAATTATTCTCCTATATACTATTTTCGTTGTAAAATTTGTGGCAAATTTGCCACGACATTAAAGTCTCGGGAATTATTCTCCTATGTACTTTTTTCATGGCAATGGCAAAATTCGTGGCAAATTTGCCAAATTTTGCCACGAAATTCAAGTGTCGAGGCAAATATCACTCTAGGTACTATTTTCGTGGCAAATTTGCCACAAATTTTGCCACCAAAATAAGGCCTTCGACGGAGACGGCCCTTTGTTGAAATTCATGGCTAAATTTGTGGGAAATTTGCCACGGAAATATAGTCGCGTGGCTTTTTCCCGACTATTTCAATTCCATGGCTAAATTTGAGGCTAATAAGCCACGGATTCTAATAATAACAACGACAACAACAACAACAATAATAATTACGACAACAACAATAATAAAATTATGACAACAGAAAAAAATACATGTCGCAATAATAATAATAATTACACATAATTAATAAAAAGTCTCAAAAATCATAATATTCATTTTCACTTTCATCTTCACCTTCATCTTCGTCTTCATCTCAGTCTTCATTTTCATCTTCTTCATGAGCATCATCTTTATCCCCTGTCTCAAAATCATATTCTGTACCCACTTCAAAATTTGATTCGCGAATTTCAGCTGGATCCACATCGATCATCGCTCCACATGGATATCGTAAAGTTGGAATGTTATATTCATCAGTTTCAATCGTGTTACGAACTTCCTCTTGTTGATATGCTGTGTCCTTTAAGTGTTTCTCGATTTTTGTTCGTGCTTTGGTTTTACATACAACCCACCAATCGTCTTTGTCACGTTTCAAATTAGGATATGATGCATAATATACTTGAATTGCTTGTTGTGCCAAGACAAATGGTTCATATTTTGTATATCTTTTCTTGTGATTTATTTCAACCAAATTAAATTTCGTATGCACATTCATTCCTTTGACGGGGTCGAACCACATGCACTTAAATAACACAACCCGCATTAATAGTCCATGGTACTCTATCTCTACGATTTCATTCAACAAGATATAAAAATCATATTTTGAACTCCCATAATTGGATAACTGAACACATACACCACTATTCATTGTGGCTTTTCCCATTCCATATTCTCGAGTGTGAAAATTATACCCGTTTATGAAATATGCTGGCCAACTTCGTACTCTTAACTTTGGACCCCACGACAGATGATATAACAATCCTTACTCTCCAACATAATCATGATTATTGTGAACCTAAGGTCACATACTCAATGTCAATAATATATATTTTAATATATGACGTATAAAAGATTCGGATAACTTGGATTTCGTCCATATACAACTTACATATGTTTTGAACCATGTTGCAAATTGTTCATTGCACAAATGGTCAAACTCATTTTGTGGTAGTTCATACATTGAATTTTGAAAAAATCATATTAATAAATACCATTTATATATTAGCAAATGTTAGACACACAATACATATACTTACAAATGTATACTTACTTGAAGTATGGCTCAACTTTTGGACAGTTCAGTAAACTATATGTATAGGCTACCTGCTTTTCTTCACCTGTTAAGTGACAAAAATTACATGCGCCGCTTGATTGACCCAAATAATTTGCAATTGAGATCAACGGGACCCTCATCATTTCTTCCTGCTCTCCACCTGTTGCACTGCATGTGCAACTCAAAATAGTATGATTTCTTCCACAATATATACATTACAAATTGAAACTTCCACACATGCCTTATTCTTCACTTTTTTCTTCAAATGATATAAGAACCTAGTTACAATAGAAAAAAGTTTATCGGAACATAATATATAATGAAGTAATTTCAAATTTATTTTAAAAAAAAACTTACCTCTCAAATGGATACATTCATCGAAATTGGACGGGACCTGCAACTTTGGCCTCATAAAGCAAGTGAACTAAGAGATGCTCCATTGAATCAAAGAACGATGGAGGAAATATCCTTTCTAAGTTGCAAAGAATAATTGAAATATCTCTCTAGTTTCTCCATGTGTGATGCTTTCAACACTGTTAAGCAAATATCATGCATGAAATTACTTAACCCTGTAATGGCGCCCCAAACAAAGTCTGGTAGAAGTTCCTTGAAGGTTATTGAAATTAGTCTTTACATAAATATGTGAGAATCATGACTCTTCAGACCTGTCAACTTGCATTTATTCAAATCAATGCATCTCCCGAGATTCGAAGTATATCCATCAGGAAATCGCACCGATTTCAACCATTGACAAACAACCTATCTCTGCTCCTTGTCCAATGTATAAACTGCTTTTGATTTTGGTCCCTTGTTGCTTGTATTCGCATCTAGTGTTGGCCGATCGCAAATATTCCTCATATCTTTTCTTGCGTTCAAGTTATCTTTTATTTTTCCAGGGACATCCATCACAGTATTTATGACATTATCGAAAACGTTCTTTTCTACGTGCATGACGTCAAGATTATGATGAATAAGATGGGCCTTCCAATATGGTAGATCCCAAAATATGCTGCGTTTAGTCCACTTATGTGTACTTCCATACGCAATAGTTATGCTGTGAGGATTTTCAACAACAATTGGAAACTCCTGCATACGCTCCCAAATTTGATCACCGGTCAACCTCAATGGTGGATGTGTTCTTTCGATCCTATTCTTGATGAATTCTTTTTTATTCCTTCTGAATGTATGATTTCGCAGCAAAAATTGCCCGTGACAGTCAAAATAGCTGGGCTTCTTACCTTGTTTTAATCTGAATAACTTCTATCTCTCCATACATATTGGACATCCTAAGATCCCAGCTGTACTCCATCCAGATAACATTCCATAAGCTGGAAAGTCATTTATCGTCCAAAGAAGAGCAGCCTTCATTACAAATGTTTGATTGGTAAAAACGTCATACGTAGGGACACCTTCATCCCATAGTCGTTGTAACTCTTCAATCAATGGTTGCATATAAACATCTATCAACTTTTTCGGATTTTATGGGCTAGTCACGATCAATGTAAAAAACATATAAGGTGTTTTTATGCACATACCGGATGAAAGATTATACGGAGTTAAGATAACTGGCCAACATAAATAACTTTTTTCGGATTTCCCAAATGGCGCAACTCCATCAGCACACAGACCTAACCTGATGTTTCGAGGCTCTATCGCAAACTCGGGGTATGTTCTATCAAAATGTTTCCATGCCTCTGCATCTGAAGGATAACACGTTAAACCCTCTTCTATTTCATGATTTGCAAGTCAAGTCATGTGTTCAGCAGTGGCTTGAGATGCATAAAGCCCTTGCAACTTGGGGATTAAGGGCAAATAAAACATTTGTTTACATGGTCTACTCTTTTGATTACGACCCGATCTCCAGTTAATTTTATACCTAGGTTGGCTATAGAATTTGCAAGATTCTGCATTTTCATTATCTCTCTAATATAACATACAATCCCTACTACATACATTAATCCTTACAACTAGAAGACCTAAGTTATCTACTAGCATTTTCATATCGTAAAAGTCACTTGGCATGATATTATCACGAGGCATTATTTTCTGTATTACTTCAACAAAAAAGTTGAAGCAATTCACAGACATATTATGCTCTGCCTTGATATTTAACAGTCTTGCTGTCACTGATACCTTCGTGTGGTTGTCATAACCTGTCCATAAAAGTTCATCTGCTGTTTTCAATACTTCCCATAACTGATTAGATCGAAAATTTCTATCACACACATTCTCATCAAAACTTGTAACTCCTATCTCTTCCAATTGTGATGCATGACTAGTTCCCACTTATTCAAGTGTAGGAGTAAAACTAATACTTGCATGATTCGATTCTGAAACAAAATTATGACCGGTTTCATCAAACACCATCCTCTGGTATGGGTTCAATTGGTCATAATAGCTACATTCTTCCCTAACTAAAAATTGATCGCTTCTTCGATATCCATCATCAGATATAAATAGTTCACCATGGCAAGTCCAATTATAGTAGTTTGGAGCAAACCCAAATCTATAAAGATGTTCTCTAACTTTATCAATGTCTTGAAATTTTCCATTACTGCACTTTTTACATGGACACCTTAACTTATTTCCATCCATGAACTCATATTTACTACTAGAAAAGTCCAAAAATTGTTTCAACCTGATATGAAACTCATCGGTCAATCCTCGATATCTAGGTAAGTTCTTATTATACATCCAACCCCTGTCTCTTTGCATTGTTTTTGTATAAAAATAAAAAAATTCTCTTAAGATATTAAAAATATCATATCTATTGTTTAATATTGTTAATTAAAACCATAAATTTCTAAAAATTAAAATTTTATTTTTTACGAAACAATTACTTTCAAATTGAAAAAAATGAAAAAATTACCATGTTAAGAAGACTTACCAAGTATTTGACTGAAATCTTTGTTGCAGAAAATGGTCAATTTGATGAGAATTGCAATGTTCACTTAGATTGCCAGACTTTCAAATGGACACGTACCTAAAATAAAAACAAATTACTTAAGATGCATTTTTTAATTATTTTTTAATATTTTTTTCTCTTTCTTTTTCTTTTCCTTTTCTTTTTATTTTTTTTTCCTTTCTTCTTGGCCGGTCGCTAGTTCGGCAACCGCGAGCTTGCCTGGGCAAGTTCTGGGCAAGCTCGAGCTCATCGGCCATGGCGGGCTCGGCCCTTGCTGTCGACCCCATATCGAGGCTAGCCCCTCTGTTAGTCCATGCAAAGGCTAGCCCCGACCGGGCGAGGACCGAGCTTCGCCATGGCCCGGCGAGCTCGAGCTCACTAGATCTCAAGCTCATCGGCCATGGCCAAGCTAGCCCACCTGGGCGTTGGCGAGGTGGACCGACGGCCATGGCCAGGCTGCTGGACCTCGCCCCATGGCTGGCGATGTCTCCGGCGACCGGCCAAACCTAGTAAGGAAGGGAAAAAAAAATTCAATAACACCAAAAAATATAAATCCAACGATGAATAGTTTTGCGACGGACTGTTTTCGTCACCAATTAGTAACAAAATTAGCCACGACACTTACCGGCGAAAAAGCTTTACCGAGATTGATTTGCGTGTGCACAGATAGGTAAATCGAGAGAAACGAAAGTGAGAGAGGGAGAGAGAACAATGAGGGGGACATGAGGAATCAGTCGAGAGAGAGAAATTGAGGGTGGGGATGGATATCATAAAAATTATTTTCCATGTCGCAAATTAGCAACAAATTTTTTTTTCCGTTGCAAATTAGCTATGAATAACTTTCCGTGCCAAAATTCGCATTGGAAATTTGCGACGAAAAATTTTTCGTTGCAAATTTCGTCTGAAATTAGTGACAAAAAATTTTACGTCGCAAATTTCCGTCGAAAATTTCGTCGGAAATTAGCGACGAAAAATTTTTTGTCGCAAATTTCCGACGAATTTTGTTTTCGTCGCAAAAATCGTCGCTAATTTCCAACGAAAAATTTTTCTTTGCAAGTTTTCGTGGCAAAATCCTAGTTTTTTTTGTAGTGTATTCTAACACCGTCACTAGTTGATGTAGCATGGAGTTACTTAGATAGATACGTGTTCCGATCCCACGATGGAGATGCGATACTATTCCAAACAACAAATTTATGGAAAATTGCCCAATCAGACTTAAACTTATTATATAAATGCTAATTCAGTTCTAACGTTTCAATTTTGCTAATTTGGTCCTAAAATTTAGTGCGAAATTCCAATGTAGTCATTTGATTAATTTTTGCCGGAAATTGCTAACGTAGCAGTCCAATCATCATAGGCCGTAAATCGATTTTATGATTAATTGCTCGATTGAAACCTAGATCAATTATTTGAGAACTTTAAAAATCAACTAAGTTTTCCTCAAGGAAAAAAGTAGTGAGACTCTGTGGTGTTTAATTAATGCAATGCAATTGTGCATAAATTATTTGATAATCAAAGTCCCATCAATCTCTCACCCCCATCCACCGTAACGTGGGTCCTTATAATAATACTAAGCTAACTAATAAAGCTAATACAATTAACTGAAAGGCCAACCAGCTCACGGCAAGAGTAATGACAACCAGGAACCAACTAATTGACATTAAGGGTGTATTTGTTTCGGTAAAAGTTTTTTTGGATTTTCACCTGTTTGGTTCTCCGAAAATGAATTTATGTGAATGTGTGAGCGAAAGGGAAATTTGAGAAGGATAACCTGAAAAGGAAACCCTCAAATCAACCAGCAAAAGGTTCTCCATAATTGCTTGCTATCATGGTTGGTCTTACAACAGCAAGCGATACATTCCAGTTGAGAACATGTTTAGATTAAGAGAACGATGATGGCGACACCGAGTAACAAAATTCCGCCAATATAGGCCTAAGCGTGCGTGACCTTGTTGTTTTATTAGGCAAAATAATTTCCTTACTAGCTCTCATGAAAAACATTGTTCTCAAAAAATTCCAGATGGAACATGAAAGTCGGGCTTCACACATGGATCACAATATCTATAAGCAAATAGCCGCATCAAATCAACAACCACATTAGAGAACAGAGACACGATAACCAGAAAAGAGAACCTCACATTGCAGCTCATGAATTGACTCTGCTGCTATGTTAGAAAGCCACTAGTTTATCCCGAGAACTTTGTTGACACCTATTTTAATTTTGCCCAAAATTAATTTTGCAAAATTTAGGGATTAATGTCCTTAATTCCTAAACCAAAAAAATTATTATTTATAATTACATTGCATGTAGACATTAGACACATTTGCATTAATAGGGCCTATTAGAGCATATTTTCTTAATTAATTTTAAAAAAAAATTTAAAAATTAAAATCTGATCGGGCTGGGTCAAGACCGACTCGACCTAGCCCTCTATTCTCCTTCTTGTGTGGGATTGGGCCTGACCCAACCCATCTTGGCATTTTTCTTTCTCCCATGCAGGAGCCGGCTTGGCCCATTTTGGCCCCCCTTTTTCTTTCCCCCGCAAGCGAGCCCAACCTCTCTCTCTCCTTTTCCCGACCTCTGTTTTGCCCTGTTCTTGATCGTCAAACGATGGATGATGGAGCAGCCGTCGCTGCCCCCTCAAGTAAAAGATGGGTAGGGAAACATGGCAAGGGGGCTGGCATTGATGGCAAGTCCCCTCCTTCCTCCTTTCCCGGTCTTCCCTCTCTCCTCCTTTCTCTCTCTCCCCCGAGCCAAAACAGACCCTCTGCACCGGCCTAAACGAGCCACAATAGTCCTCGGTAGGTCTAGGCCAGTGTAGGCTATTAATGGAGGAGATGGGAGTAGAGGTGAGTGGCTGGTGTCGGCTATATAAGCCGGCGATGTTGAGAGAGAAAGGGTCGGTCCCTTTGGATAGAAAATCAAAGGCGAGAGAGAAGAGAGAGAATTTGAGAGAGAATAGAGAAAAAGAGAGCATACAGAGGGTTCACAGGTTGCAAGAAGGGAACCAATAGCCTCACCGTCGCCCGTAGATCGGTTGGAAACCCCCCAGATGCGCCGCCGACCAGTGAGCCTTCTCAGTCTCATCAACTGCCCTATTTTCCCCTTGTTTTTGTGTGTGGTTTAACCGAGATTTGCGTGGGCCGTTTCACGCGAATCCCGGCCCATCTCGTCGTTCTCCGTAGCCTATACGTCGTCGCCAAAGGTAAGCCCAAGTAGCTGGAGGATGCTAGAGCCTCGAAATAGGTCAAAGTTGTTTCGTTTTAGTTGTGCACATCAGGTGTTTGTTGAAATGCCTCAATGAAGCTGATTTGGTTTTGGTCGCTGGCCGGTGAGTGGGTGGTCGGACAACGAACTATGTAGCTGTTGGGGCTTCGTGGTGGTCCTTAAGGGTGAAAACCAGGCCGGAGCTGGCCTACCAACGCCAAATCTTGCTCAGCCGGTGTCCCCGTGTGCAAAAGCATGCGGAGCCGACCCAACTCAGTTTAGGACTCGGGTCAACCACCTATGATGACCCTTGACTTGGTTTGGATTCGAAGATCCGTTCCAAGTCAACGCTTTGGGTCGAATTCGTTGACCCAAGTCGGATTTAACTCTGATCCGAGGCTCGGAGCTGCCGAATCCAACCCGGTTGATTATTATATTAATATTTTTATTATTTTTAATTAAAAAATTAAAAAAAAAAATTAATTTTTTTAAAATCATGTTTATTTTATTATTATTATTATTTCTAAAAATATATATAAAATATTTTTTTATTTCTTTTAAAATTAGGAAATAGTTTGGAAATTAGTACTTTTGAATATTTTTCTAAATTATGTGAATTATTTAATTAATAATCATGTTTAAATCGGATAAGTCTATAGGGCTATATGGTAGGATTTTCGCGTGTTATTTTTACCATTATTGTATTATTATTCTACATGTTATTTATAATTAGAATATAATTGCATAAATTATCGTGTTTTGAATGTTGTTGCCTTAGTTAGGGTTAGAAACCTAGACTGTACATTTATTTTGATTGCTAATCGTTAATGATTGTGTACTCGTTTAATCGCCTCACATGTTAGAAGATAGGGCATAAAATCAATCAAAATTGCCTGACAAATATTTTCTGAAATGAACAGGATAAAAAGGTACCAAAAGGGCACTAGTCACCCAACTAGTGTAATGAAGTCCCCGAATTTATTTAATCTCTGATTCGTAGGAGCAGATTGATTTTCCCGTCACCTTACTTGGGTTTCTAATTGACCCACCCTAAACTGATTAGTGGCGACTCCTAGATAAAAATTACTTGTAGGTTAAAAAAAACCTAAACCATAAGTTGTGATATGATATGGGTTTGGGAAAGTCCGAGTTAAGTTCCAGACCTAAACTTAGTGCTTACCAGATGAGACCCCCCTTTGTCCTTTGAAAACCGGAGGTTGGTCGTGATAAACTTCAATTGCCTCGAAAATAGGCTCACCATGCACATATCAAGCGTATTCGCGCGTTCTCTTATTTATTTGTTCTGGATGAAAAATAATACTTTGCGAGTGGGGTAGGACACCGCAACGCCTTCAGCATAAGGCCCCACAACTTCTCCGGAAAAGGCGACCAACAGCCGTCCTTGAACTCCACCTACGCTGCCTTCTTGAAGACCAAGTGCAAAACGCTAACTGACGACACCGCTTTCGTGCCGACGGAGCCACTCAGCCCTCTCAGTTTCAACAATAACTACTACGTCATCCTCAAACAGCACATGGGCCTCTTTGAATCCACCGCGCTGCTCACGAACCCCACCTCGGCCGGGATCGCGCGGGAGATGCTCAGCTCGCTCTGAGTTCTTTGGAGATTTCAGGAAGTCGATCAAGAGGATGAGGGGGAAGATCGGCGTCCTCACTGGGAAATCTGGGGTGCTCAGGAAAGTCTGTAGTAAGGTCAACTAAGTCCTCATGCTCAAGGAAGCGATCTTCATGAATCAATAAGGGTTAAGCGTGTCATGAAGCAACCCCTCAGTCGTCACCAATTGCAGTTGTTGTTGGCTAAGATTGTGGTGATTAACGATAAAGGGAATGTACTCTGATTCCTATGTCGTTGATGATGTTGAGAAAGTCGGAGAAGGTTGCAACTGGGTTTTTCTCTTTGTTGCGAGGGCTTTAATAATTTGCAGCAGTTTCATTTGCTCGATTCGCTAATAGAGAAACAAGCTCGACTCATAGGCAAAATTTGTGAAACAATTGAATGTAATCCACCTTGCTTTTCTCACTTGCTTAGCAGAAACATGCAAAAAGAATTACTAAGCGTTAAAGGAAGATTAAACAGGATATGCCACATCAAGAGCCGTCAACTATACGTATTTCCCAGCAAGGTAAGCTGTTATAGCGTCAGAAAAAGCTTCTATATTGGTCCCCATGCACAATTCCAAGCTATAAAAACTAGGAGACAATCAAACCCTACTAAACAAAAATAGGAACATCAAATACCAGGAGACAGTCAGGGGAAAAATGGGTAAATCGAAGTTATGATGCTAGGCAAGCCTCCCAAAACAACCTGCTCTTCTCCATCTCACTCAGATGCACTTCGCTTGACACGATTCCACTAGGCTTCTTGCTAATCTCCTTGTCGTCGTCAAAACTATTGATTTCCTCCGAAACACACGGCTCCTCGGCTTCCAGCCACCGTCGCTGCTTAACACGTTCATTTTTCCCTGTTTTGCGCATCCACTGCCAGCAATTGCTCTCGTCCGCACCGTCACGTGCTTTGGTGTCGCCGCAGTCTAAATCTCGAACATCGTGGTTATTATAGGGCTCGTAAGAAGACCAGTCGCTGCTACAAGATTCTGAGTCCTCGTTGTGGCCGCCATCGCCACTGCTGCCGTTGCCATCACTGCCGTCGTATGCCGTGCTGCTAGTGAGGCCAGGATCGCGCGTTGTGGCCGGATCGGAGTCAACCTCCTCCGAGTCGCCGGTGGCTTCGATGAGCAAGAAAGGTGAGACGTCGACGACCATGTTCTTTGTCTCCATCTTGTTGTGCTTTTCTCTTTCCCAAAGCCCGACCCTATCTGTCTCTCTTTAGAAAGTGATCTAGTGGGCAAGTTTTTCTTGGAAAATCTCGTCTTTGTCGCATGGAACTTTGTATTTATAGTGTCAACCTGGGATCTTTTGCGTGGATAAAACGTGGGCTGTCCCTGTTTCTTGTTTCACACTCTATTACATGGTGGGCGGCCTCCAATGCAAAGAATAAACTACCTATTCTAGACTCCATTCTTTTAGGGAAAATCAACCCCTTTTAGAAAAGAATTTCATAACTTGGACCATCTATATTGCTTATAGTACGTCAATCGAATTTTTCGTTCATAATAACAACTAATCTATGCCTGAATACATTCCTTGGTAACGAAAAGATCGAATCCTGTAAAAATATTTATAAATTATTGAATTTCTACAAGATAAAAGGAGTTTTATAACAAGAATGTTTAATTCAATTTATTTGCACAAACTGACATAAATTGGGAAAGGCAAGACTCTATCCATAAAACGGCGAGCACAAATTTCAAATGAGAACGCTGCAGTTCGAACACAAAATCCGTCCCGTCCAAATCAAATGCTCGGCGATGACCAGCTTGACGGTTAAGAACAATGTCATTCATATTTTCCAGGTAATTTATTACGAGTAGAATCAGATGTTGGGAGGACAGAGAGACAGATCATACGAGGTCGAGCCCACCAACCTTCTAGATGAAATCTAACTAGAGGCCACTGATGAATACGTATGTGCGAAAGCATTTCAAATCATGAAGCCAAGGTCTTCTAGAAAAGAAGAGGGCAAAATAATTATCGATGAGACGTGACCGAACCAGCATTCTCTATCCGAGGAGATTAGGCTGTTCTTTTTCTTTTTGACCCCCTCTTTTTTCTCCTTTTTCCCGACATCTGTCCTGCAAAGCCTTAAAAGTTTTCATCATCCACCCTCCATTTTACTAATCAACAATTCCAAAACATCCCATTTCCGCAACTTTCCACCCCTCTCACCCTTTAAATATTTGGATTGATGCTATAAAAAATCTTAAATTAATATATTTATAAAAACATCTATTATTTATTAATTTTTATTAAATTTTACTATCAAATTATTGAGTTAAATAACACGTGACAGTTAACGAATGTATCAATTTAGATTTTATGTCTCAGTTTGTCACAAATTTATGAGTTTGTGATTTTTCGTAGTATAATTCAATTTAACGGAAGGTAAATTTATCACAAGTATACAAGTTTGGGGTTTTTGGTGATCAAAAAATTGGTTTTAGACAAATTTGTTACAAGTATACCAGTTTGGAGTTTTTAGTGGTCAAAAAATTAATTAGGGGCAAATTTATCATAAATGTACCAATTTAGGATTTTTCGTGATATTAATCCTAAATTTTTTCTACCGTGTCCTTCTTTTTCTTGTCTAATTTTGGAGCCACTCCGATTGACTGATTTCCCCTTTTTTAATCTTCTCTAAATTTTCCCCTTTTTTTGTTTGATCGATTTCTCACTCGCAGCAGTAGATTGGAGCACTATTGTAGGTGACGATGTGCGCCGTGGGTTTGACATGTGAATGGGAATGCTGGTGTTGCCTATACCACGATAGATTGAACTAAAGTAAACGGTGTGAATAAAGAAGAGAATGGTCTTCTCATACTCTAAGGCAAAAAATCTAGGCTATAACATAAAAGACTAGCCATGGCTACAAATGTGAGATTCGATTCTTTACCTTTACATATAGTCTTGTTTCTACCTCTCTTTCTTTCAATATCATTTGTTGTGGCCGAATTTTCTAGGGTGACCTATCTAGACATCTACCACGAGTAAAACCAATTTTGTACTCGTCGGCTGCTGCATCAGTCTATGTAAATTACATAATGGAAAAAATGCAATCCATCTATTCATTCAACTTCCCTTAGGACATTACGGAACTATGTCATCTAATTCTCCCAGAAAAATGGACGGAGACTATTTCGAACATAAAGTACAGAGATTAATTTCACCAAATCGGAAGTATTGGGTACCCGCTTTTTTTCTAGGTGTGCAAGATAAGATACAATTTTTAGAGGAGAAAGTAAAATTTGATTATGCTTAGTAGAAGTAAGATTGTGGGAGCTAAAGAAGAAGCTGCGGTTTTTGGATCAAGATTTACAGGTGCACTAACAAACGTGCACGGAAATTAGGGTAGCCCCGCCTTTGGATTGGATTAGATTGCTTTTTGCCTTTTAATTGCCGGAACGTACCATGATCGACCACGTCTCTATCTAAAATATGCCAGATCTTCCCTTTCCTAGGCACATCCTGACCGATCATTCACGGAGATAGTTTTTTTTCCCTTCTAGAAGTGAACCCGATTTCATTTGTCCTCCCCTCTTGAATTAATACAACAAAAAAATCTAAAATTGTGTCCATTATACCATAAATACCCCGAATTTTCTTTGTGTCGCTAAAAACTTTAAATTTGCCCATTGTGACAAAAACACCCAAACTTTTTTTTGTGTTATAAAAAATCCATAACTTATATTGTTATCGCAAATATACCTTGGATGGAATTGAAATAGAAGGCATATATATTACAAATGTATAAGTTAAGGTTTTTTAGTGACACAAAAAAACAGTGGCATTTGTGTCACGGTGGGAAAGTTTATAGTTTTTGGTGATGCAAAAAAACATAAAGGCATTTGTGTCACAGTAAGCTTAGTTTGAGGTTTTTTTTTTGTAGTATTACCCTTTACTATTTTGCTTGCGAATAGGATTAGTACTATCTCACAAGTAGTCCTCACTGGTGTTTGTTCGACACCTCAAGTAGACACAGACCTCTTTTAAGGTATCGGCCGGCGATGGAACAAATCGGGTCTTTGAAGATGATATCAAAGTGACAACTTTTAAATAGATGTGTAGTTCCAGAGTAGATTGGACTCGTATCAAATTAGACACGGGCAGGGAATGATGTATACAACGAGAGGGCTTGGACAAGGTATGACTCCCATGAAGCTTCTAGAATGGTAAGGAAAGTAAAAATGGATCCAATAACCTATTAAGTAGGAGGAATATCAATGAGCGGATAAGCCAAAATTGACGGTGAAGCCGACTTCTTTAAGCGGGAGACTTCGTAACATCCAAGAATTTCACATAGAACAAAAGAGACTCTAGCTTCTACGTGATTCATAAAATAAAGTTCCTGACCGAGTAAGGTGTGAAGAAAAACTCTAAGTGGATAAATCAAACATAAAAATATTTATACCCAGCAACATAATAAATAAAATGGTAGCGTCCACTTAGCAAGTCCGTTCGATAACTACTAAGCAAGTCCAAGGGTCCGCTGCAGGTACTTTGTGCTTAACATGCAGAACGCAAAAATGACAAACATCAAATCACCTACAAGAACCCAAATGATCCACTTTAACCTACCTTTTTGGGAGCCATCCCATTTCCCATTTCATCTCCAACAGCACCAATACATAGATTAGGTTTCCAATTCGTGGATGAACATTTATAGCTTGTGCTTAAAGACTATTGAAAAACCTAAGACGCTGACACCTGTCAACGCGAATTAAGACGACTTCTCACTTCAACAAACACGATGGGGTCCTTCGAGCTGTGACCATGACGATGCAGTGCGGTTCGGACCTACTCATGTCGATTTTCTCACGCTTTCGCGTCATCTTGCATGAAATCTTAGACAAGAAAGACATAACGTGCCACGGTGCTCCAACTCCCAGAACCAGAACGAGATCTCATGTAAATCAAGGTAGGTTGGACACGCCATGAACAATCTTGTCGAGGCATCCGTCGGAGCAGGGAACCTACCCGTGTCGGCCCATCGGTGCTTCGTTCCCTTCTAAATCGTCTTCAGACAGGGAGTTGATCCGAGTTTCCTTTCTACTGAACTTAATTCTGGTTGATGTTTAGCCATGATTGCAGTTATTTATGCAAATAAGGAAAGGCCTCACAGCAAGGAAATACCACTGTATACGATTTCCGAGAGAGAGACGATGAATATTCACGAGTATATGCATCTCAAGCTATACAGGAAAAGATAACTATCCAAAGCAAAAACCCAAGCTGAAAGATTTCATGATTAACGTTCACATTTGCACATCTGGAGCTACCCTAGCAAAACATATCGTCCTTTGTAGGTATCCGCAACATCAATCATCGCATTAAGCTTGAACAATGCACAATCAGCAGGCACATTTTAAGTGCGTTAGTTCATGAATGTCACGTATGTCTCCACAGACACAAATCTCTCCTCTTTCGTTGATGAATGATTCATTGCCGTAGAGATAATCACAATGTTGACTGTGCATATCATCTGCCAACGCCCTAACAAGCTTGCCAAACCTGGAACTTGCACTCGAATGTCGACAAACAAAACAATAATAGACAGGTTTTACTTCCAGAGACACAGCATTATTAGTTGTGCAACAAGCACTAGTTGTGCATAGGAGGACTAGTTCCCGGTTTCTGGAACCGGGGACCAGACCGGATCACTTTGGGACCGGGAACGGGTCACTTATTGTACGTAACTTAGAATAACTGTTGCAATTTATGTTCACATCAAGTTTCTTCCTGCTTATAACGGCTAGGTATGTACCTTTTCCCTCTTTGAAATCAGTCCGAAAGTATTGTAATTTTGTAGTAATTGTTCTAGTGAGAATAGCTTATAGACAAGTTAAATTTGTTCGTGTTACTATTGAAAACAATGTAACTTTTGGAAATTTTTGGGAGGACTAAATTTCACTTTACTTTACGTAATTTTATGAAGAAGGTAAAATACATATGGTCGGTCCAGTCTAATCAATTCGGTTCGGATCCCCTTTGGAATCAACAATTGGACTGCCCAGATCCCGGTTTCACTTTTAGGAACCAAACCGAACAGGCACTCCCAGGAACCGGACCATTTTCCTATCTTTTTGCTTGGGTTTTTGTATTGTCTCGACTTGTAGTTATGATCAGGCTCCGGGTTTTCTTATCTCTCTCTTGACTCAGTTTGCCGTATTTAGGGGAAATCTATTTCTCATAAAAAAGTATCCTAGATGATCAAAAGACGAAAGGCCTTATCATTTGTCGTTGGTGATAGGAGCAGAGGATATGCAGGGCGATTTGAATCTACGGCTTTCGGTTCATTTGGCTTGCAAAGAAAAGAAAGAGGGGTTTCAATTTCACGGGACAGCAGGTATCTCTCATGAAATCCCAACTGATATCTTAGATGTCTGGACTCTTTTATCGCCTTGTATTTTACTGTTATGTTGATATGGTATTGTTGTTCCCTATGACAGTCACAAACTGAACCTAGGAACATCCAAAATTCAGTTTTTCTCAATGCTGTCGTTGAGGTAGACTATGTGTTGGACTTCATTTTTGACGTCTCTGTTTTTCTCCCAAAAGCTAAACATTATTTGTTAGAATCCGCCTATCTTAATTTCTCTGTTGATCTCATCATGAATTTTTTATGTGCATCAACTGGAATCTGTTGCTGCATGTCCGAATAACAAGTACTTTTATTTGAGTTCTTCGAGCTGTTGCTGTCCCTATCATATTTTGTTAATGAAATTGTTATATGATTATATCTAGATATATTTCATTTGAAAAAGATGACGATGATGATACTTGAGTATCCTTTTGATTTGACAATTGCAGTGTAATATACTTGTGTTTGATCTCCCTTTATGAATATCAGGTGTGTTGCACTCATACGGAACCCGACTATTCTCTTCCCTGGCAAAAGCAAAGACAATATACAAGTACCGGAAGGCAGGTATTCTTGCAATAGTTCTCCCATTTTGTATCATTTTTCGGCAATCACTCTTTCTATATGCAATAGTTGAACTTCCAGTAAATTGACTATTCACTCTTTATTTTGCTCCAGTGTTATTATGATTGGTGATGTAAAGCTCATGACAAATGCACATCATGTCGAACATTATATGCTAATAATCTACTCATTTGTCTACCAAAAGTTTATTCATTATTCGATAGATATCCATGGGGGTTTGAGTCTGCTCTAGTTGTTTCTGTAGCAAACTAGCTTCTCCAGGCCACATAGTTAGATATCGGACGACATTATGCAGATTTAGAAAATGATTCCTGATTGTTCTTGGAAGAGATTTTCCGAATGTCGCAATGGCATATTGGTTATGGCATTCAATACCGCAAGATTTGTACTTGCCCACAACCTCGACTTAGATACTTTCCAGTAATATATGGCATCAGATGAAATAGTGCTTAGCCATGGTTTGCCTAGTGGTGATGTTCTCGAATGGATTCAAGATGGTTGATGAAGGATTTGGGGATAGGCATCTGGGTGGCCATAGTTCCAATGGCGAGTGATGATACGACAGAGTACAGGAAATGGAGTAATAACAACAAAAATTAACAAGAACATGACTGATTCTTATGACTACTATATAAATAAATTTGGTCAATATCAAACTATCCAATGCCACATGACTGATTCTTCCTAAATGACTACTATGTACATAATGTGTGTTGAAAGAGTAGTTTAGTCTTCTCCATAATTAGTGAGCCCTAATGCTCACTTTATATATATATATATATGATGTAATTTGAAAAAGTAAATGACGATTGTGTTTTTCATCATGGTATCAGAGCCTACGATCATCACCAAAATCCTTCTCCGTTTTCAGTAAAAAAAAAAAAACCTAGATCCAAAGTGGCCGGCGTTGCCCAACGCCACTCGGCATTGCTTAACACCGCCCAACCCTAGATCCAAAGCGGCCGGCATTGCCCAACGCAACCCAGATTCGACGTCACCCGACCCTATCTAGTGTCACCGGATGTCCAAATCCGGCGAAGCATCGCCAACCAGCGTTGCCCTACGCTTGGCACCGTCGCCCATCTCGCGTGAGTCCCTACATCGTGGCTCGATAAAACACAGGGCAAGAACTAAACAAGCAGAGATTAGGCACGGGTTGCATCAATTGCAAAAGACCTAATGCTATCAGCAATAGATATTCTACCCCTGCCGCTCCCTTTATTGTATAGACAAGCCATTGAAGAAGGTTCAACAGTCTCAGGAGATGCAAATCTCGTGGCAGAGCTGGAACTTTTCTTAAGCTTTGATGAAAAACAACCGCCTATTCCCTTGGCAAGTATGCCTGAGTCGTCCGCATTATCGCCTAGTTTTTAGTTCGCCAACAAGACTGATCAATGGCACCGTGTCTGTTCAACGTGAGGTAGTAGAGTTGCTGACTACATTGGATATGGATGATTTGCCACCGGTCAATGTCTTGCCTATTACTGACATTCTAGTAATGACATTGCCATTGCATTGTGCAAAGGTACACGTTGTTGTGTTGGTCAACCCAATCCTCAGTTTACTCCCTACAGTGATTTATCTTGTCAAACACATATTCACTACCCTCTTTCTTGGTTTTTATCCTACGATTGTCTTTCTCCTACATATTTCTCGTTCGTTGCTTCTTTATCTACTATGTCTATGCCAAGTACTGTTGCAAAGGCTCTTGTTCATCCAGGTTGACAACATGCTATGGAGGATGAAATGTAGGCAGCTGCAGGATTATGGGACATGGCAACTTACATCGTTATTTACTAGGAAATAGGCTGTGGAGTGCCGTTAGGTTTTCACAGTGAAGTTTCAACCAGATGGCACTGTTGAGCGTCCGAAAGCACGTCTAGTTGCCAAAGGTTCCACCCAGACATATGGAGTTGATTATGAAGATACATTTTGTCCTGTAGTAATGATAACTTTCGTTTGTGTTTTCATCTCTCTTGATGTCCATCATGGTTGGACTCTTCATCAATTTGATGTTAAGAATGCCTTTCTTCATGGGGACTTGGCAGAGGAGGTATATATGGAATAACCCTCTAGGGGGAGTCTACTAGTGTTTGTTGCCTACGCAAGGCATTATATGGGTTGAAACAGTCTCCTCGTGCCTGA
Organism: Syzygium grande; assembly: GCA_024733475.1. Taxonomy (NCBI): domain Eukaryota; kingdom Viridiplantae; phylum Streptophyta; class Magnoliopsida; order Myrtales; family Myrtaceae; genus Syzygium; species Syzygium grande. Next base: position 38,432,934 of record JAMXDD010000005.1, on the reverse strand, counting down.
TTTGATTGTTTTAGTGATGCAGTTATTCGGTTTGGTTTGCGACATTGTACAGTAGATCATTTTGTATTTAGCTCTACTTCCTTTGCTGGGTGTGTTCTCCTGGTTGTGTATGTGGATGATATTATCATTACTAGTAGTGATTTTGTGGGCATAAAAAAATTGAAATAGTTTTTATAAGCAGAGTTTAGCACAAAAGATATGAGTTGTTTGCGATATTTCTTGGGCATTGAGGTGGCCTACTCACGTGATGATATCTCATTATGACAGCGGAAATATGTACTAGATATTCTCAGTGAGGTTGGTTTTATTGGAGCGAAGCCTGTTAATATTCCGATGGATCCTAATGTAAAGCTTGATGCAGAACATTGCAAATTACTTCATGATCTAAGTATCGGAGACTAGTGGATGAGCTCAATTATTTAACTGTTACCCGACCATATATCTCTTTGGCTGTTAGTACTGTTAGTCAATTTATAAGTACTTCGTGGACTACACATTGGGAGGCAGTGCTGCGTATAGTTAAATACTTGAAGGGAGCATAAGATAAAGGGATATTGTTCAAAAATAATGGATAACTTGATATTATTGGCTACTCTGATGCTAATTGGGCTGGTCGTCCTTTCGATAGGTGATCAACTTCTTGGTTGATGCGTATTCTTGGGAGGCAATCTTGTGAGTTGGAAAAGTAAGAAACAACAGGTGATGTCTCGATCGAGTGTTGAGGCGGAATATCGGGCCATGGCTCATGTGACTAGTGAGTTGATTTGGTTGAGGATGCTAATATCCGAACTTAGTATGTCACCTTCAGCTCCCTTAGTTCTGTGTTGTGATAGCCAGTCTGCTGTACATATTGCTTCAAATCTAGTTTTTCATGAGCGCACGAAGCCTATTGAAGTAGATTGCCATTTCATGCGAGAAAATATTCAAAAGAAGGACATAACACTTTAATACACACGGATTGAATACCAGCTTGCTAATCTTTTCATTAAGTCATTGCAGGATAGTAGAGTGATTACTTTGTATAATAAGTTGGGGCTCTTTGATGTTTATGCCCCAACTTGAGGGGGAGTATTGAAAGGGTAGTTTAGTCTTCTCTATTATTCTAACAGTTGCTACGACTGGGAGCACCTCTTGGAGCCCTTGCACTCTCTCCTCCGGCAAGAGATTGTCTGGTACGGTGAGTTTGTGTCCGCGTGCTATCTCACGTTCGACCTCGACCAAGTTTATGGGATCAGAGAGACAGGGTCAACCTCAGTTCAGTTGATGTCCAGCCTTTTTTGGAGATTGAGGGCATGTGTCGCGCGATGTGGTTCCCTCCCTGACAAAGTTGCCATTAACAGACGATTTTTGGGGTCCCCTCGGATGCAATGAGCCTGACCAAGTTTCTGGAATTGGAGAGATTGGGGTCAACCTCAGTTCAGTTGATGTCCAGCCATTTTTCGCGCGACGTGGTCCTTTCCCTGGCATACGATTTTTGGGGTCGTCAGGGGATTAATGCTGCCAATTCCCCCATTGATCTCTCGCTCTATTTGCTTTAGAAGTCGCGTCCTCCTCTGCTAATATCTCTACAGAACTTTTGAGGACTGCCTCATCTTCTTCATCGAAGTAAATGTCACAGACCGTTGACACCTCATTTTTTTTAAATAATAATAATAAAAATCAGAAAATAACAAAACATAAAAAGAGCAAAAAATACAAAAGTAGCACAATAATAAAGAGCATGTAAATAAAGGGGGCGACAAATATAATAGAAATAAAAGTTTTGAAAAAATTTTAATGGGTCACCAAGGATGCTAGAACTGAAACCCACGTCTCAAGGTTGTGCGTATTCTTAAGATTGCACATATATTGCACAATTGTGCAATAAAGCTTATAAATAGGCTCATGTATTCTTATAAGGACAATCGTGCAAGATTCATGCAACGTTTGTGCTAGATTCGTGCAATCTTGAGAGATGTGTAATTGATTGCTAATGAACTTAAACTGAATCCTAATGTGGATTTTGAGCATTCTTTGCACACATACTGATTGGTTAATAATTTCTTCACTCTATTAGTACTTTCTTCATCAATTGCATTGTTACAAAAGATCAAATGGAATTCAAATTCATAGATGCCATTCACGAATTCTGAAAAACCATAAAGTTTTCAATTAGCCTCTGTTTTGCTATTCAGGGAATCCAATTAACCAATTTATCATAAACATAGAGGAAACTCAAGTAAACCAATTTATCAAAATTTTGGGTTTTTTTTTTAAGAGCTCTCTTCTAGTGCCACTCTTGATCTCCTTGAGCGGTTCTTTGAATTTTGAGTGGAACTGGCACCATTTTCCTTGATTTGAATGGACATTACTTCCACATTGGTCTTGAGCTTTTCTTCAAGGTAGACGACAGGCTTGTCAATATCCAGTATTCCTGTAACCCCTATATCTGAAAACCAAAATCCAGTAATTAATAGCAGAACAGTAAGACCAAGTCTTAGATCCAAGCTGGGTATCAATGAATGGTAACACAGGTGAAGATTAAACTAGCTTTGTAGCTCACTTGTTTAAAGAGACTCGCAATGATAGGTAACATATCACAAATTTAATTATATAATAAAGGCAGATGCTAGATATATCGAAAAACCATAAAGTTTTCAATTAGCCTCTGTTTTGCTATTCAGGGAATCCAATTAACCAATTTATCATAAACATAGAGGAAACTCAAGTAAACCAATTTATCAAAATTTTGGGGTTTTTTTTTAAGAGCCCTCTTCTAGTGCCACTCTTGATCTCCTTGAGCGGTTCTTTGAATTTTGAGTGGAACTGGCACCATTTTCCTTGATTTGAATGGACATTACTTCCACATTGGTCTTGAGCTTTTCTTCAAGGTAGACGACAGGCTTGTCAATATCCAGTATTCCTGTAACCCCTATATCTGAAAACCAAAATCCAGTAATTAATAGCAGAACAGTAAGACCAAGTCTTAGATCCAAGCTGGGTATCAATGAATGGTAACACAGGTGAAAAAGAAGATTAAACTAGCTTTGTAGCTCACTTGTTTAAAGAGACTCGCAATGATAGGTAACATATCACAAATTTAATTATATAATAAAGGCAGATGGTAGATATATCTCTAATGTTTTAATCCAATACTAAGAAATCACATCTCCTGCACTAAATTGATAAATTCTAACTATAGATCCTGATTGCAACTTTCATGCTCCTGCATTAGTTATCAAATCTTACACGGACTCAATTTGAATATCAACAAGATGCAACTAAACATTGTCTCGAGATAGACATGGCCACGGGCGGCTTTGGCCCGGAACCGCCCGGTCAAACCCGGACCTGGCCCGTTGGTTCGGGCCCGCGGTTGAATCGGAACTGCCCGTGCCCTATGGGCCCGGTTCGGTTCAAATTTATGAACCGACCCGGAACCACCGGTTCCACCAAAAAAAAAAAAAAAAACAAACTGCGCATTCGGCGAGGGCTCGACCTCGCCCGGCCCCAGCGGGAGAAAAGTAAAAAAAGGAGATAACCGTTGCAATTGCAACGGTTATCTCTTTTTTTTTTTTTAATTTTCTTCTCAATTTTTTCCTATAAATTCTCCCAAATTCTCTCAATACTCACACAATTCTCTCAAATTCTCTTCTCTCAAGTCTCAAATTTTCTGAATACTCGAAATTCTCTTAAATTCTCTCAATTTTCTCAATTCACACAATTCTTTCTTAATTCTCCCAATTAGTCCGCTCAATTCTCTCAATCCACTCAAAAATGGCAAGTGAAAGTCGAGGTGCCATCCGCAAAAGGTAAGAATATCGCGACGGAATCCCATCATTCTTTTGATCCTCGTGAATATGCAGATTTTCAAGATGATGAAATCAACATTTTTCTTGATATGGGTGTGTCCCGACTCAAGAAAGTTTTCATCCTCTGGCGAAATATCTACAACAAAGGAAGCGGGCGAGAATTTACATATGACATTTGGAATCACTTCACGAAAATGGAAAGGTTTGATATTGGTGAAAAAAGGTATGATATAATTTGTAAATATTGTGGGAAAATATATAAATATACAGGTGGACAAGGATATGGAACATTTAAACGACATCTTAGGAGCAAACATCCAACCGAAACGGGAATCGATATCGGGCAACAACAAATTTCCGTAGTATCGTCAATCCTAACACTTCCCCTTTATTTCGTTTTAATGACAAAACTTATAAGGAAGAATTAGGCAAATTTATTTGCGTTGAGCATTTAGCATTTAATTTTGGAGAAAGATTTGGTTTTAATGAATTTGTACAAAAAGCATGTGCTCCACAAGCAAAACGTGTTCCTAGAAATTCAGCTAAACGAGTAATTAAAGATCTTTACAGAAAAGGAAAAAAAGATTTACAAAATTTTTTTATGCAATTTAATGGATGCGTGCATATAGGTAGTGATATTTGGAGTGATCCTTGGCAAAATCATTCTTACATGGGCATAACATGTCATTGGATAGATGACGAGTGGAGTATTCAAAAAAGAGTTATTGCATTTAGAGTTTTCGATGATAATCATACGGCAAATAATATTTATAGAATAATTAGGCAAATTTTAGAAGAATATTATTTGCTTAACAAAATTTTTTCAATTGGTTTTGATAATGCTGCAGCAAATACCACTTCAATTGTCGAGTTAGAAAATATTTGTAAACCCGCTTTTGGCGGAAAATTTTTTCACGTTAGATGTGCTTGTCATGTTTTAAATTTATGTATACAAAATGGTTTGAAAACTCTCGATATTTTTCTTCAACCAATAAAAGCGGCGATTCAATTTTTATGGAAACATCCCCAAAAAATGAAAGAATGGGGTAAATTTTGAGAAAATGGCAAAAGGCCAAAAAGATTTTCAAAAGATGTTCCAACTCGTTGGAATTCTACTTTCCACTTGCTTGATGAATCTATAGCATATAAAGATTTATTATGTGCATTCATTTCTAATAATATACCTCAAATTAATTTATACCCACAAGAGTGGAATATTTGCCAAAAAATTTTAGATGTTTTAAAGGTTTTTAATGATGCAACTTATACTTTGTCCGGTGTTTATTATCCTACTACACATTTATTTTTAGTAGAGTATACTAATATTGTCGGAATTTTTGATGAATGTGAAAATGATGTTGAATTACAACATACTATACTTGCAATGAAAATGAAGTGGCTACATTATTATAGGGAAATTCCCATTATTTATTTAGTTGCTTGTGTTTTTGATCCGCGTAGCAAATTGGATGGCTTAAATGATTTTTTGCGTGTGTATTATCAATGTTTACATTGTGATGAGATAAATGTTACAACTATAGTACGTAATGTTAAAAACGTAGTAATAGAATTATATAATGAATTTTATACTAAATATAATTTAGGTAATGTTGAATCTTCTCAATCTATGGAGATACAAAGTGACAATATAGGTAAAATTAGTAGAGGGTATCAACTTTTATTACATAGACAAAAAAAACAAAAGGGAGTAATAGGAAATATTTCTGAATTAGAGAGTTATCTAAGCGTTTCATTTGAGTTTACTGAATCCGAAGGTGGTACAGATTTTTTAATTTTGGATTGGTGGAAGGGGCACGCAAGCCGATACCTAATCCTTTCTCTTATTGCAAAAATATTTTTTTTCAACCCCTTGTTCCACGATTTGCGGTCGAACAAGCATTTAGTGCCGGAGGTAATATTTTGGATGAACATCGTTCAAGATTAGATCCAGAATCAGTGGAGATGCAAGCTTGTGTTGCTGATTGGACGAAGGCTCAATACCGGCAACAAGAAATAGATCGCAATACTGAATCCGAATTCTTTAACGATGGAGATACTACCGCCACCGTCTTTGGAAGCAGAGATAGTGATGATTGAGGGTAAAAGAACTATTGGAGTTGGCAAATATTTCGGGAACCCTTGTTTCTCATATCGGGTACGCCCACATGAGCTTAGGGAAACCCAAGTATAATCCGACGACATGTGACCTCTGATCCCCTGTGCACGGAATGTTTAGGTTTTGGGATCATTTTAGAGCATATATATTGTGCTCCTTTTTTTTTGTAGATCGTTGTAACGAATTGTAATGTGCTTAATGATAATTTATTAAGTTCAAGCCCTGTCTTGTCTTTTTGTCCTCAAATTTAATTACAATTTACATTTTAATTACAATTTATATTGAATAATGTTTCGTCACCGGAACAATAATTTTTAAATTTTTTTTTTTTTTGGTAAGGTTTTATTTTCTTTTTTGTTTTTTCTTTTTATCTCCGTTAGGTCGGAGGGGGTCACGGAGGTACATTTTAATTACAATTTATATTGAATAATGTCGGGCGAGTGAGGGCAAGCCTCGCCCGACATCGGCGAGGCGTGAGGCTCGCCTCGCGGCCCTCGCCGCCGTCCGAGGGCGAGCCTCGCCTGACGCCGGCGAGGCTGGCCCCGCTTTGGAAGGAAAAAGAAAAGGCTCGCCCTCGTTCGCCTAGGCGAGGGCGAGCTCGCCCGGCGTCGATGAGGCTTGCCATCGCCGGGCCCAGCGAGGGCGAGCCTCGCCCGACGCCGGGCGAGGCTTGCGACTTCGGCGACCTCCGCTCGCCCGGTGGGGCGGCGGCCAGAAGCGAGAAGACAGAAAAAGAACCGAAGGAAAAAAAAAAAATGTTCCGCGAACGGAACCTTAACCGAATCGTCCGGTTCAAATTGGGCCGAACCGACGGTTCCAGTTCATTACGGGCCATGAACGGAATCGGTGGGTTCGAACCGTGGCCATCTCTAAAGATCTCCGAGATACCATCAGTGGCTTTAGAAGTCACCTCCTCCTCTGCTCGTTTCTCAGCAGAACTTTTGTGGAATGCTTCGTCTTCTTCATCGAAGGAAATGTCGCAGATGAGGACCATCTTTTTACTGTTCGCTGAGTTTTTGCCTCGATTGATATTGCTATCAGGGCGTCAACAATTCGCTATTGGAATGAGGGGACATCACCAACCATTGATTGTGATGGGGCTTGCAACACGAATTCTGTGAGGAGAGAGATGAGCGATGGAGAGGCCACTGATGATTATTGACACCTCATTTAAAAAAAATAGCGAAAAATACAAAAGTAGCACAATAATAAAGAGCATGAGCATGTAAATAAAGGAGGCCACAAATATAATAGAAATAGAAACTTTCGAAAATAAACAAAAAGGGGAAACCGGGTTGGACCGGTTCGACCCGGTCCATTTAAGGCTGCTCAGGCCAGACCTCTCTCTCTTTTCCCTCATCTGGGCCAAATCCGGCCCTTTTCTCTTTGCTCTTTTTCGTTTCGTTTCCTTCTGGCCCAGTCTCTCCCTTGCCTCTCTTGTTTACTTTTCAGCCCATCTCTTTTCCCAGCCCAACAACCTTACACCGGTGGTCTTCTTCGAAAACGCACGCCTATGAGCGCGAGCGCTCCGGTTCCTTTACGGTCGCCGGCGAATCCCGTCCCCTTCTCAGTCGCTCACTTGTCATGGTCGTCCGTACGCCGGTGGGAGCCACCCGTTTCGACGGGCGGCTCTTTTGGGAATCGTCCATTTTGGTCTCAAATAGTTGAAGAAATCGTACTTTGGCCGCCACGAACGAGCAAACCCAACCACATTCCTAGTCGACGTTATTGATTTCGTTTCATTCTCGAACCAGGTATGCTTCTCTCTTCTCTGCTTTATTTTCCCCTGTTTTATTAGAGCCTAGAATGCCTAATTCCATTGATGAAATCGCGAACACATGATCTGAAATCAGGGCTATTTTGTGATGAGTAATGCTGATTTAGAGGTTAATATACCGTGTCTAGGCGGAGAATCGCTTGAAATCAGAAACGGAACTCGCATTCTTAACCGCAGATCAGCTGTTCAAAAAAATGCTTGAATGAAGAACTGAATTGATTTTTGCGGAATCGGCGCATTAAATTGTGGTACTATAAAAACAATCGAGAGATGGTAGAATTTTGAGAAAATTGTCTAAAAAGTCATAAACCTTGTATGGAGGCCAATTCAATTCTAAATATTTCAATCGTACCAATTTAGTTTTAAATCTTTTAATTGTGCCAATGTAGTTCTAAACATTCTGATAATTTATCAATTTAATCCTAAACTCTAAAATTCCAAATAAGATCAGCTCTCTCTCTTTTACAAGATATTCCCATGGTAAACCCTTAAACCCCAAATCCTAAATCCTAAAACCTTATACCCAATACCCAAATCCTAAAATCCTAAACACTAAAACTCGAAACTCGAATCCCAAAATCTCCAAAACCCTAAAATCCTAAACCCTAAAACCCGAATCTTAAAACCATAGACCCTAACCCTCAACCCCAAAACCCAAACCCTAAAACCCCAAATTCGAAACCCTAAACCTCAAAACCTAAACCATAAAACCATAACCTCAATCCCTAAAACCCTAAATCACAAAATCCCAAACCCTAAACTATAAACCCCAAACTCCAAAGCCCAAAACCTTAAATTCTAAATCCTAAACTCGAATCCCTAAAACCATAAAACCCTACGCCAAAACCCCAAAAACCAAATCCTAAAATCTCAAACCCAAAACCCGAAACTCTAAACCCCTAAAACCGTAACCCAAACCCTAAAATCCGAAACCCCAAAATCCTAACCCTAAACCCCAAACTGCAATTTTCTTGACCACCACTCAGTATTTATTTTGTCTATAAAGAGTAATGAAGACATTGAAAATGGGGACCAAGGATAACCTGATTACGGTTGCCCCAAACCCTTTCCATGAAAACTAGAGATAGTTTAGCTTGCCTCTTGGAGTCTCTGGAGAGAGGTGAACCGAGCGAAGTGCACCTCCGTGAGAAGAAAGGAACAAAGACCGAGTCCTTTGCTCCATGGGAGAAAGCTTAGAGATGAAAGGTTAAAGGTGATTGTCGAAAATACAGTGAATGGTGTGATTTTTGTGATGATGCGCAATCTAAATATTAGATCGCCCTAGTGGAATGACATGGTGTGAAATGGAATGATAAGGGATGTGGAACAAAAAGCCGTCGAAAAATAGGAAGTGAGAAAGTACGATAATTAAATGCATATCTTTTCCCGCCCTATAGATAATGATTGCTTTGGGATAATTAAAAGAACCGCAAAGCTTTCTATTCTTTAAAAAGAGGCATATGTTAGACACCCAAAATTGCCCAAATCACTCACGGTTGACTTTGGACTAAACAAGATCGAGCAGGACATGACTAAGATAAAATTTGCTAAGTCCTATGGTCGGCAACTATAAGTAATCGACATCAACAGAGGGGATGAGAAATTGCCGACAGGTGATATAAGCGAAAAATTGTTAAAGTGTTGAACCATGAGGCGTAGGTAAGTAAAACTTGGTCAACAAACGAGCTGAAGTTGAAGTGAGGATCGATGAATGAAAAGAAAGATAAGTATTCAAGTCATGAGGCCAATGATTTCTAAAATCTATCATCAATTAGCTCAATTAAGTTCAAAATCTTTTTCAATAAGGGTACTCATATCCTTTCCATGGACAACATCTAAACTTGTGTGACATATAGGTGATTTTAGATGCCTCCAATCCTTAAATTGCACTTTTCCATTAAAGAGTTCATGACTCAATTACATTACGTACATAAGATTTAGGACTGTCTTACAATTTTCCCGCTCAACAATTGAGAATTGTTATCAGAGATGATTGAAAGTGTGTATCATCCTTAACCTTGAAAAGTAGAGCTAAGAGATGGATGCTGATTTGTTCGAATTGGAGGTACTTTAATCCCATAGTCAATCTTATCGATTTGAAAATATACAATTTAAACCCAAAACAAAATCAATCAAAAACACTTAATTGGTGGTGGTGATACAACAAAAGTCAAAGCAACACAGTCACGACCCTGGAATATTTTCGATAATACCCGTTACTTTCAAGAATTTATCATGTTAACCCAATGCTTTGCGAGCTACAACGACGCCCTACGAGGCCATTGTACAATGTTATATGTATACAAATAAAAATAATGGTATCTTAGTCCGTAGGCTTTTGTTCGTTTTTTTGCATTGAATATGGTCCACCATTGTTGTTGTACCTTGCATTAAACTTCAGGGATCTTTTCAGATCGACTTTATATTGCCAATTTCGATCGAGTAACATTTTCGATACACTTTACTTAAATTTTTTTATTTTTTATTTTTTTTTTATTTTGGGCAGTACACTTTAGGTCAAGCCACGTGCAAGAATTGTGACCAAAAATAAACTAAATAGAAGATTTAGTCGCATTCGGAATCGGGGGCAAAATAACAATAATGGAACTTTAGGGTCATCTTCCTTGTTTCCCAACGGACAAAGGGGCCTATTTCCGAGTCCAATTAGTCATAAATCTATTATATAGAAGTCAATTCAGTTTTAAATTTTTAAATTTTATTAATTTAGTTGTAAATCTTTGTGCAAAATTTCAATATGGTCATTGTGATCAATTTTCGTTGAAAATTGTGAAAGCGGTAGTGTGCCATGTAGGACTGTCAGCGATGACTGAACCGTTATGTCAGAGATTTCTAGCAAAAATTGTCACACAAAAGTTTATGACTAAATTGATAAAATTGAAAAATTTAGGAATTAAAAAAATTGATATCCGAATGATAGGTTTATGATTGATTGGATAATTTTTCTTAATTTTAAGTCTAGTCACTTAGAGCGACCTTAAGAGTCGGAGTGTCATACATACTCATTAGGAATGGGACAAAAAAAATTGTCATCAATCGTATGGATTACTTGGATGCTCCAAAAGGTTTGATCATTCAAGTTTCAAATAAGATTCATTTGTCCTGGCAATTTTTGTTATTGTTTTTCTAGTCGTATAGTTGAAAAATCGAGTTAATGACGAATATTGAGACGTAATTGTGTCAAACGATACTGACCAACAAGAAAAACAAAATGAAATTCACTTACAAGCTGGGATGGCACTCGTTCAACTCTTCAAAGAACGAATTTGACCCTATGTTATAGTAGATTGAACTTGATAAACCCAAATTAAAGGGAGAAAAAGCCCAAATTATAGTAGCTCACTATGTTAAACAGAAACCAAAAGAATTGAAAGTTTAGGTCTTTCGGTTAATTGTGGGTGGTAGTATTCCAGAAAGTTTTAAACACATCAATTTCAAGCCCCAATACCTTTAGAGGAAAAACCGATACCTAAAATAAAAAAAATTTCTTAGACCCAATATAAGTAAAAAGAAGTGAAATTCAAAAGTAATATACCATATGCCCTAGCTATTCTGATTAAAAAAAAAATATTATGTCCCTAGTTCATCATGTAATTCATTAAAAATTAAATGGCAACTATAGCAACTCACATCACAACGCAATTCGTGTTGTCGCGAGAAGCCCGTGGCGGTGATGACAACAGGTTCCAGTAACTTTGCGGCGGCAGGTCATACGTACTCCAATGGCGGCATGTCACAGTAATAATAACTGGACCTTGGTGGTGACGGGTCGTACTCCAACGACGGCATGTCGTCCGACAAGGTTAGTGGCAGCTCTCGATGATGATACTCTCTCCCACCACCGCCATTTGAGATGCTCAGCCGAGACTTCGGGGTGGGTTCCCGCTCTGGCTCCTGACCGAGGCCGCCTCGAACCACGTCGATGAAAATCCGTGGCTGTTTGACAAGGGGAGACGGAGACGGTATTTGGCTGCGCTCGCAGCGATGCTGCCGCTCGGTGCTCCCAGAGGGTATCCCCATTCGCTTCCCAAGGAGGAGGAGGAGGAGGGACTTCGATTCGAAGTCGGAGACCGAGACCTTCGCCTCGATTGACTCTTCTTGTACGCCCTCCATTTTTGGGAGAACTCCATTGTCACGCCCGCACTCCTCGGGCGCACCACATCCCTCGCAGAGATCGATTTGTGTGCAACGTCCCAAGACGCGCCACCGACCCAACACCCAACACAGAGCTTTAAAGCACATGCAGAAGCAGCTCACCACCCGACATTAAATAAACACACAACCAAGGATAACTACAGAAATCAACACTTGTACTAGTATAGGAAATCATATACAATATCCAAGTACAACCCGAACTCCCAAAAATCAAAAGCGGGTCAAGGCCACCACTTGGACAAAAGGGGGGTAAGTGGCTCGGGGTTAAGGCACTACAACAAGCCGGGGGCTCCTCCCAAAAATGCATCGGTACGCCTGCCATCCTCAAGGCTGGGGGTCTGAAAAAGTGATTTTAAACAACAATGAGAATAATCTCAGTGAGTAATTCCCTAAACCTAAACTAGGCTAACGTGCACCTCCTGACAAGTACTAAACAAACAACACACAGTCTAAATCAGATATGACTCCAGCCCTCGGCCCGAATCTAGAACTTACTTGACCTGCAGTTAGGCATTCAAAGAATAATAATAATCCCGCCACAGAATTTAATCATGGCAAATACACGCGCATCTCCATGTCACGATGCATGCTATGCATGTGCTAATGTTCGCACTCATGTTCATGCCTCATCAATGCATTATCGCAAACTTGCATACTAGCACTCGCCATTTGCCAATTCCTTCTCCGACCAGCGTTAAGCGATCAGGTCCGACCAGCGTAAAACGCATCGGATCTATCACCGAGATCGATCCGCCCGCGTAAAAGCGCATCAAGCTCATGACATATTACCCGCGTAAAACGCATCAGGTTGGTCATCTTCGGTAGACCGGGCATCGCCCCGCATAACACGCCTCGGGGACGGGTTCACTACCCGCGTAAACGCGATCGAGTTTATTGTGATCACACATTCACAGGCACCAATTTTATCTGAACCCCGCGTAAGACGCATCAGGGCATTTTAAGTGATCACAATGCACATGTCATTCGGGCACGCTCATATATGCACATGTTGTGCCAATGCGTGAAATGCACATTCATGGTTATACATTCACATTTGGGCATTCACATGCGCGAATCACGATGTAACATGCTTAACTTGCACTGCGCATATTCAATTCCATAATTCAACATGCCCAATCAGACAACCAACTCAATTCAACCATGGCATCAACTTAACACGCAATTCATGCACAAAATTCATGCAACCGGGTCAACAAGAACTTGCGCATTCAAGGCCCGCCAAGTCACTCCCTTCTTAGCCACACTAAACATGTCACGAAATTGCCAAATCACTCCCAATTAGAGACCATTCAATTACTAACTCAGTCTATCCATCAATTTCGCCAATTGCACTACTAAGTCCCAATCAATCGCGCCTCGCCTAAATCAAGTCCATCGTGGCCAGCCACTATACCACAAATTCTAGGCCTATAATTGTCATTAAAATATTCCATTGTACTCCCCAAACGTCTATCTAATCAGCCACCAAAATAGTCGCCACCCGATCTATTAATTTCATCCACTAAGTCCATCGTTCTGTCCACATGTTGGCACTTAGGCTCACCACATCTCAGCACTATACGGGCTGCTAAACCTCGATTAAATAATCGTTCTTAGTCACCAAAAACACCACAAAACCAGCCCTTAATTATCTCCATGATTTAACCCATAATTTACCATAATTTAACCTCTAAACTTGTCTAAAAATGCAAATAATCCTAATTAGGGTTTAGGGTCAAACTCACCGGTATCCCAAGCTTCAAACCGAGCGAACACGCGGGCGATGGCGGCTGGACAGCGGATACCCTTCATCGGAACAAAGAATGGCGGTGGCGGTTCCGCAAACGGCGCGAGCCGGCGATTAAGGGCACCGCGTTGCCTAAGCGGGAGAGCGACTGGTCGTGGGTTGAGGGGAGAGAGAGGCGCCAAATGGTGGTGGTGAGGCGAGGGGGGGGGGAACGGGCGGCACCGGTGGCGCTTCCAGCGAGTGGCGGCGGCAAAGACACCGGCGACGGCGAGAGAGAGAGAGGGAGAAACCGGGGAGAGTGAGAGGGAGATGGGAGAAATGATGGCTGCAAGTGGCCGGGCAAGGTTGCCGGGGACTAGTCGGTGGTGGACAGGAGCGCGGCAACAGCTGGGGGTGACCACGGCGGCGGGGACGTGGCGGGCAAAAAGCCCAGAATGGTGGGGGAAGCTTCGGGGAGGGGGAAAAAGAGAGAGAGGGGAGGAAAGGGGTTGCGCGGCAGCCGGGGGTGACACGGGCGCCTCTGGTGGCCGGACGACGGAGGACAAGGCAGCAGTCGGCTAGGCGACGCCGGACCGCGGCGGACGCCGTGGCGAGCTGCTGCTTATGCTGCGCGAACAGGACCGGCGAGCGACGGTCACGAGCGCCGGGTAGAGGCGGCGACCGAGCTTTCCGGCGGCGGCGACTGGCGGAGCGGCGCGGTGGTCAGGCGCGGCGAGTGGTTGAGCGAAGGCCGGCCGTGGGGGAGCAGGATAGGGCGGAGGCGGTCAGGGGGAAGAAGAAAGCCAACGAAGAAGAAGAAGAGAGGAGAGAGGAAAGAGAAAAGGAAAAAGAAAAAAAAAAAAAAAAGGAGAGAGAGAGAGATGTCAGAGGGAGAGGGGGGAGGTATGGGCATGAGAGACGTTTCAAAAAAAAAAGGGGGGGTCGTGGTGGTCGAGAAGAGAGAAGAGAGAGAGAGAGAGAGAGAGAGAGAGAGAGAGAGAGAGAGAAGAAGAAGAAGAAGAGAGAGAGGGTGGATGCGCGGTCGAAGGGGCGGGAAAGCGCAAGAAGAAAAGAGAGAGAGAGAGGGGGGAAGAAATTAAAAGAAAATAAATTTCATTCGAATATTAAACGCGATCCGACAGCCCAATTTCAAAATTGAAAACTATCTATCGATCCTAAATAAGCCTCGCATATAAAAAGGGACAAAGGCCAAATTAATTAAACCAAATTTTAACGAGGGAGGTCTACTAGTCCAAATTCGCACCTGGTCAAAAACTCCCATTTTTCCATTATTCTTGACAATCTCAACGTTGGTTACCACAATATTGACACCGTCCAATTTATTTCGCCCGACACTCTCGAAAATCGACTCAAAGTTTGGGGTCTAAATAATGGCAAAAATTCGATCGAAGTGCGATTCTAGCGAAATCTCTAATTTAAAATAATAACCGAGAGTGATGGGTTCAGGCGAGATTTTACTATAAGCGCACTGACAAATTATACATTTTATAAACCCCAAAAATGGGTCAAAATCCGAAATGTCACATCCATCATCGAGCCCCTCAGCTTCTTATCAGATTCGTTGCTGTTGGATGCCATTGAAGCGACTTTCGAATCTCAAAAAACTTATCTAAATAGGGATATGAGTGCCAGTGTGTGTACACACACGTATATATATATGACATATTTTGGAGATTGTTGAAATATTAAGTTTCCCGATGGCACGTTATGGACGAGGCAATGGATAAATATGAAGCCATACTTCAATATTCTATAGTTAAAATAAAGGCAATCGAAGGAAAGTTAAATAATGAAGGGATAGGTCTATTTAACTATTTACGTATCGAATTGGAAATGTGACATAATACGGTCAAATATTTCTTTGCGAATGTATACTTATCACTTTACATTAGGAGAGATTAGATATATATATATTCTATTTGCATATGTAATGAACTTATTTCTTACCTCTTTCATGCTTATGGTACGATAGCTAGTGGATTCACATGAAGAAAATTACATACATGCAAAGCAAACATACCATTCATATATCAGAATAATATTCGCGATATATATATATATATATATATATATATATATATATATATATATATATATATATATATAAGGCTTTCCCAACTAGCAAATCCCAAATGACTGCATAATAAAGCAAAAGCCATAAAGCATATAACAAAGCATAGTCTGCAGCTAGAAGTACATTCTTGTCTCTCAAGAACAAATCTATCACCCTAAATGATCTGCGGTCGATCACCAAATTCACTGACGAGTACACGCCGAGATCTCTCACTCCATTTGCAACAGCTTGCGGTGCACATCTAGGTTCAATGTTTTCATCACCATCGTTTTGTAGAGACACCAACATCAAAATATTGAAAGAACACCGATCAAAAACTTGTAAGGAGCTCCCTTATCTATATCTAGAGAGAGTAAAAACCTCAAAACTTGAGCTAAATCTAAATCGGAAGAGGAGAGCAGCCCAATCTCTAAGAGGTTGTGAAGCTATAATATGAACATCCTCCTCATTGACTGTCTACTAGACAAATGGCCGAAAGATCGGTTGTAGAAATTTATTAACACATGTCAACTCTCAGAACATATGGAGAGAGAAAAGAAAAATAGAGAGCTATAAAAGAGGGGAGAGAGAGAGAGAGAGTCTCCCTCGGGGATGGCACTGCAAAGAGGCGGCGGCTTCAACTAGGGAAAGGAGAGGAAACCTGAACTTAGGGAAAAGAAAGGAGTAATTGGGTGATACGAGGGTACTTACAATGAGTGGTTCTAATATTAGCTTATTTGACCAGTGATGGGCACGGAATTGTAATTATGTATTAATAATATTATAAAATGTATTTTTCTTATATATATCAAACAGCAAAGTCTGGGCAAAATAAAATTTAATTATGTCAAATTGATCCAAAGTTAAGTCAGTATATGACTAATTTGTGAAGAATTAGCTTCCAACGTAAAGAGAATCAAGCTTTTCGAATAATTATAGTAAGATTGGAATGTAACTATACTAATTGACAATCAAAAAAATTCTAGACTTTATTATTATTTTCTTTTTCGAAACTATTTTCCATAAAACTACTTAAGTAATGCACATATATTTCATGTAATATACATTTTGACATAGTATTCAGGTAAAGCAACTTGATGGCATTCCATTAGAGTAATCGAACAACCGTAAATGCAATTTGTAAATTCACGTAAATATAGCTAGTCGAGCATATGAGAGTACTTTTTTTTTTACTTCACCTTTAATAATCTCGAGTTCATGCATTCTTATGATTAATAACCTTTTAAAATATTTCTTCATGTCCAAACAAGGCATGTAGATCAATCGAATTAGAATCATTCATAAGTTTGGCGGTCCAATGACGGCCAAGCCAACAAAAAGCCCATGACACAAATAGAACCAGCCTAAGCAAGCAATTTAATTTATATCTTGGACCAATCGAGGCCTAACACAGATTTAATATTCATTACATGGTGCCCCTGAGCAAGGACTCTTAGGCAAGTATTTGGTTCAAACTAGCTAGTAATCCGATTTCTCCCAAATAATATATGAATTCGTGAGCGACTCAAGATGTAGCTATGATGCAGCCCAGCTTCAAGACCAACTCGTTCAGTTAAGAAGATCGACTCGTATTCAAGATTGACAAATCGACAAGAATCTCATCAATAAGATACTAACAAATCGACAAGAGTCTCATCGATAAGTGAAAAGCCTCATCTTTGACTTTGTCATTTTCCATCCATCAAAGCTTGCATCAAGACTCCTAGACATGGCCACTAGCATTGGAAATATTATACATTTAATAGTTCCTAGTTTCTAAGTGCTTCTAATTTCTATGTACTTTAATAGCTTATGGTTTCTAGGTTTAGCCTTTTGCTCTTCTTCTATTTTTGTATAAAAGGGCCTCAAGTCCATGTAAAAAGGAGACTAAATTTGATTAATGAAAATTGCCTAGTGCAATTCCCTTGGACCTCGAAGAGTTCAAACCTCTTGAAAACCTAGAAGAGCTTTCACCCCATCCTTGAAGAGTCGGAGAGTTCAAACCCCTTCAAGTCTACAACCTTAAAGAGTTGCAGCCATCAATATAAAAGAATTTGTGTCCTTTCAACTTCCTTGGAGGCCTAGAAGAGCATCCTTGAAGTTCCTTTCCTTTCCCGCATTCTGATCAGTCACGATCGTCCACTTCCTTTGAATTTGACAACTCCACAGTATTTATCTGAAAAAACTCAAAACACAAAAGTTGTAGATTCAAGAGTCCTTGTTCTTTTGGCTTTGGAATCAGGTCATTCCGATCTGATTCGACAGAGTTATGCCCATTTTCTCAAATTAGCGCAAAACTGAAATTTCTGCTAGATTTTATGACGGAGTTTCTGTGTTTGCTAGTCACTCTCCCGATCTTATTATTCGAGTAGTCGACTTTGGGCCTTGTCATTTGGTATCAAAGACTTGGAGGAGATGACAATGCCTCCAAGACAAGCAAGACATCGAGGCGGCAGGCCCATTCCATTAGACGAAGTGCACACACTTGCGGAGAACTTATAGCAACCTATGCAACAACAAATTGATGACTTGACCAGAGAAGTTCATCATCTGAGGGCTAAAGCAAACAATCCTCCACCTCGTTCCAAAACCGGAGAATCCAGTGGTGATTCTTCTTCTTCAAAAAGTGTGCAATGTTTTCCCCGAAGGACAAATGCTCCATATCGCGCACAAGAAGTTCATGAACCAGATTTGGAAAAGGAAATCAAGAGAGATATTCTAGAATTTTCAAGTACCGATTCTGCTGATAAAATTGTCGATTGGTTGACACTTGTAAATGAAGTTTTTGAGCATAAGAATGACCCGGATGATCGTCGAGTTGGCATTATTGCTATGCGATTCCGAGGCAAGGCTATAGCTTGGTGGAGACGTGAGTAGCAAACTCGTCAATCTATTGGCAAGACTCCAATCACTTCATAGAAAAAATGGAGAATAAGATTCGAAAGTACTTCCTTCCCGAAGGATACGGGAGAGAGCTCTACCAAAGGTACCAAAATCTGAGATAAGGTACACGAAAGGTAGACCAATACACCAACGAATTCAATGAGTTAGTGATTCGCAACAACATTCAAGATCCAGAAGAGATGCTTGTAAACAAGTACTTGAATAGTCTTTGACTTCATATGAAGTTCTTGACATTTGTGACTAAGGAGATGCACATCAATGGGCACTCAAAGTGGAGCGTTTTCGCTCTAGGAAGCAACAACCTTCTACTTTGCCAAATAGGATAACCAGGACTACCACCGGCACCGCCAAAGTTGCTGAACCTACGGCACAATATACTAGTAAGCCTTCTTCTCAACCCAACATTCGAAACAACCATCTATAAACGGTATGCGTTGTTATTCTTATGGGGAGATAGGTCATCGTGCTAGTAATTATCGAATCAATAAGAATAGACCAGCCAGCAAAGCTTTCTTGGTGGATAATGATTTTGATAAAAAATTGGATGAACCATGTGATGAAGAATCAAAAGATGATGAAGTTGCTGCGGATGATGAACAAATAATACATGCTAATTCCGGAGAGCTTCTCATGGTGAGAAAGATTTTCCTCACTCCAAAAAATGACACCAGAGATAGGTGGCTACGCACTAATATTTTTCATTCAGCCTGCACCCTTTCAGGGAAGGTATATCAATTAATTATTGACTTTAATTGTTGTGAAAATGTGATTTCTGATGTGTCGGCAAGCAAGCTAAAATTAAAGTTAAAAGCGCACCACACGCCTTATAAAATGTCTTGGTTAAAGAAAGGTTCCGAGGTAACCGTTTCCAAATGATGCCTTGTCAATCTCTCCATCGGCTCTATCTATTTTGATAAGATATGGTGCGATGTTTTCCTATGGATGCTAGTCATATTATTTTTGGCTGACCATGGCAATTTGATAGGAGGATTACTCATGATGGCTATCATAATACGTATTCTTTTATGTATGGAGGAAAGAAAATCACTTTGACACCTAGTAAGGAGCCTCTCGACTCCTTTGGTTGAGAATTCCTTATCCCCTACTTTGCTCACAATGAAAGATGTATAGGGTACCATGAAGGATGTTAGTTTTGTGTATATTTTGCTTAACAAAATTGGTGTGGAAATGTTATTGTACCTCCCATATCCCATCAAGCTTAGTCTCTTTTGGAAGAGTTTAAAGATGTCTTTCCATTGGACTTACCACTTGGTTTTCCTCCTATGAGAGGCATTCAACATCAAATTGACTTGATGCCCGATGCTTCACTACCTAATCTAGCTCATTACTAAATGAGTCCGGTTGAACATGAAGAATTGTAGCGACAAGTTACGGAACTCTTGAACATGGATTTTATAAGGGAGAGCCTTAGCTCATGTGCCATTCCAGCTCTCCTGGTGCCTAAGAAAAATGACACTTAGAGAATGTGTGTCGATAGTAGGGCTATCAGCAAGATCACTATCAAGTACCGCTTTCCTATTCCTCGTCTTGATGATCTTTTGGATCAACTTTCTGGTGCTACCATCTTCTCAAAGCTAGATTTAAAGAGCGGTTATCATCAAATCAAAATCAAACTAGAAGATGAATGGAAAATCGCATTCAAAACCAAGGATGGACTATCTGAGTGGCTAGTCATGCCATTCGATTGTTACTGTAACATCGATGATCATGAGGTTTATGACCCAGGTTTTGAAGCCATTTCTTGGGAAGTTTGTTATGGTTTATTTTGATAATATTTTGATTTTTAGTAAGTCTACTAATGAGCACTTACAGCACCTTCGAGAAGTAATGCAAGTATTAAGGCATAGCACTTATATGCAGTCCCCGACAAACGCTACTTCATGGTGTCACAAATCCTATTCTTGGTATTTCATATCTCAAAAGAAGGGATTTCGGTTGATGATGCTAAGATCAAGGTGATTAAAAAATGGCCAACTCCAATGAATGTGCATGAAGTTCGAAGCTTTCACGGTTTAGCTTCTTTCTATCGACGGTTCATTGCATCGACACATAGATTTAGATGGGTGGTGTCATGTCATATTCCAAATCTATAGATATATAAATTCTGACACTAATTCTTCATGTAATTTCTTTTTCCATTTCCTACATCCAAGCAATTGTGTAAGTTTTCAAAGATTTTCCTTCTTAATTTGATTATAATTTATGATGATGTTAGAGAAAATTCTTTAACCTCGACAAACCGCTCCCTGGTAAGCAACTATCATAGCAAAATGACAAAGGGCCCCTCATTGGTCATCTCATTTAGATGAGGTAGAAATTCCTTTTAGCAAATTAGGGAAGTCGTGTCAGACGATGTCAACATTTTCTACACCTTTGCAGCCTCACAAGTTATCTGAAAATGAGTTGGGCCGATGCAAGATTAGGTTGGAATTTGGGAATTTCCTACCGACCAAGCAGATGAGGAGAGATGCAAGTGATTCAGACCAAGTAAATGGCAACTTAATTAAGAAACGGTTAAAAGGGAAGAGGCCTAAATAAGGAACCTGCGCTTGGACACGAAACCTCATGGGAAACTTCTAACAAACCTATATAGAGAAAGTAATGATGGAAACCCCTGGAAGACATGTGATCATTTTCAAGCCTAAGAGACCCTAGGAATGAATAGAAGAAGAACAGCAGATAAGACGAAGGAAATCATTTTTTTTTCTAAATAAATGGGGAACTTGCCTTTGCTTTGGGAAATCATACCAATCCTCATGTGAGCAATTCTAAGAAACCTGAATAGGGTTAGTAATTATAGAACCCCCCACATCATCATATCAAGCTCAAAAGAACAACAACAAGTGATCATTTGACTGTTTTGATGAAAGTGTGACACTTTGCCTCGTTTTTGGTCAATTATAAATGGAACATTCACTGTCTCCTCTCCCCGCCACTGTTTACCGAGCTACTCTTCACTCTCTCGTCTTTCTCTCCCTCTCATTCTCTCTCATATTTAGCTATGGTTGAGGCGTCTTATATCGCCGAGGCCCTCATCCTCATTATTGCCTGGCTGTTCCCGCTTCCCTGGCTCGTGAGTCGAAAAGGCCAGTGGTTGGACGAGCGGCGATCAAGCGGCTACTACTATTGGCTTCTTAGGAAGCCGTGAGGGCTGAGCTCGAGGCATCGGCCGTGGCATGGGTAGGTCTTGTTGAGGCCCTGGTAATCTGTGCAGAGGAATCGGTGGTGATCAGTCGAGAGGAGCTGCAGGATTAAGCATCTCCGAGAGCTAACTGCGGAGGAAGCTTCGAGGATCGAGTTTGAGAGCTCCATTGGGTACACCACATTGTCGCCTCCGTACTACCATTGGTGCCCTATCTGCTATGGCCGTGATACAATCAGATGGTCGTGTTGCCGGGTGACTCGATATTGGTAAGTTGAATGTTTTTGTTTGGACTGAAATATTATATATGTGTGCAAATTGTGCTTGCAACTTAACATGTCGAATTTTACTTCTTTCAGCTTTGTTTAGTGTCAGATGACTCATCGAAGGTCATTGCCAGCTTTACCGTCCTCCCTAGTTAGAGTGGTTTGATTCTAACTATACCATGTACATAGTAGTCATTTGGATAATTTGATATTAACCACATTGATGAAAAACATAATCGTCATTTACTATTTCAAATTGCATCATCTCTCTCTATATATATAGTGAGCACTATGGCTCACTAAATATTAAACCACGCCTTCATTTAAGAACTTAAGCTTTTAGGGTCCCACAAAATCTTTCATAGTATCGGAGCTGGTGGTCCTGCATTCGAATCTTTCCAAGCCTCATTTGCCTCTCCAATTAAATATATCCACGCTTAATACTAGGCAAATAGACCAGACTAAGCGTGAGGAGGAGTGTTAGAATAATTAAATATTAAACGGCGCTTTTATCTAACAGTTTTGTTCTTCCTCTAGTCATAGCTTAAGAGTCACAGGCATGAAATTATTTTCTCTCATGATTGCACATTATTGCACGTATATCTCCCCATTGATTGTGCATAGATTGCATGTACATCTCTCATGATTGCACGTACATTGCACATTTATTGCACGCGGATTGCACATATAATTAATTATTTAGGTATATTCCTTCATTACCTAATTTTCACTCAATTGTCTTCATCTAACTATATAATAATCTATTTGGGGATCATATATATCGCATAGTCCATAATGTATATGGAAATTCCTATATCGATACCAGCACCATTCATAAACTTGTGGATAGTATATTTCAAAAAAACTTCTAAATTTCCTAAGTATATCTCTACGCATGTTTACATTGTGATGGGAGTTGCTATAGTTGCCATTTAACTTTTAGTGAAGTACATGATGAGGACATAATATTTATCAGTATTTTTTCAAATAATTAGTATAGCTAGGACATATAGTTCATCAGTTTTGGATTTCCTCGAAAATAAGAAAGTTATTGGTTTGCTATTTTTTCTAGTTATATTGGGTCCGGATATGAGAAATTTCTTGTTTTGGTTACCGGTTTTTACTTTAATGTATTAGGGCTTGAAATTGATGTGTGTGGAGAATGCAAAGAGAGTTCCTTTGCTCAGATCAATTCCCATATGTTTTTTATTTTGTAATTTAGATAGTGATCTCATAGTTGCTATTTTAATATCTAGTGAAGTATGTGTAGGGATGATGAACTCGGGGCACGGCTTTTTCTTTATTTTTCATAACAAGTGACTAGGGTTATATGATTTGATAGCTTTCGCTTTCCTGTGTTTGAAATTTTTTATTGGCTACATAGGGTTTGGGAATTTCATCAAGTTAATATAAGGCACAAAAAATGGTGACCCAAATTCAAAGTCACAAATCCCGTGCATAATATTACAAAATCATCTAAATTCATCTCGAATCAGGCACGTGCATTTAGCAGAAAAAACACGTGAAGTAAGCTTGGAGATTAGAGGTTGTTTCAATGTATTCCAACAGCAAAGAATCGGATAAGAAGTGCTTTGTGGTGAGATTTGAAGAAAAATGGAAGAAGAACAAGGAAGAGCAATCAAAACAAAAGAAAAGTCAAGGTTGTTCCTCAGCAACTCGAATAGATCTCAAGGCAGGTTGAGTTGCCAGGGTACTTCGTGAGCTCATCACAGTTCTCAAAGACGTCGGGGCAGAGCTTCCTGCCAAGGCAATGCCGCAGAGATGTACTGTATGACCCCTGTGAGCACCAAATGGGGAAGGAGGAGGGGGCATCAGGACCACCGTGGGTGTACCGGTGGTGTTTAAGGAGTTCAGCTGCTCGATGATGCGAGCCTGCCTGATAGGACGCTATGTGGAGATCAAGGATCGGGTGTACTCGTATTGCGGGGGCCGCGTGTGGAGCATGACAATGGCGCGGCTCATGTTGCGGAGCGCGGCGAGGAGGCTTGCCTCACGGAATGGGCGGCTCAAGTACTTCATATGCGTGAATGGGTAATTGAATGTTTTCATTGACCGGAAATTATCATTTTCGACGAACCAAACGGGTAAAAGTCCAAAAAAAGAATTCCCGTAAAACATTTACCTTCAAACAAACGCACTATTAGATCTACTTTTCAAGGTTAAGGATGGTACATATTTTCAATCGTCTCCAAAAACAATCCTCAATTGTTGAGCGGGGAAATTGTACAATCGTCCTAAATCTTATATTCATAATGTAATTGAGTCATGAACTTTTAATGGAAAAGTGCAATTTAAGGATTGGAGGCATCTACCATGTATGCTGTCCATGGAAAGGATATGAGTACCCTTGTTGACAAAAGTTTTTGGACTTAATTGAGTTGATTGAAAGATTTTAAAAATTAATTACAATCCGTAGAGAAGATTCATTGTCTCGACCGACCTCCCAAACCTCTTTTTAACAACATGCAAAAAAAAAGGGGGCCTCGCCTGGTACGTGCTAAGTCTAGGTTCGGAACTTAACTCTGGCTCTCCCAAGCCCATACCATATCACGACTTAAGGTTTAATTTTTTTAACATGCAAACGATTTATACCAAGGAGTCGCCACTAATCGATTTAGAGTAGGTCGATTAGAAACCCAAATAAGGTGACGGGAGAATCACTCTATTCCTACGAACTAGAGATTAACTGAGTTCGGGGACTTGGTTACACTAGTTGGATAACTAATGCCCTTTCGGTACCTTTCTACCCTGTTCATTTTTGAAAATATTTTTCAGGTAATTTGGATTGATTTTAGAACCTTTCTCTCAACATGTGAGGTAATCAAGCGAGTGCATAATCATAAACGATCAATAGCCAAAAACACAACAATTCATGCAGCCTGAGGTTCTAATCTTAACTAAATCAGATGACATTCAAAAACATGACTGCTTATGCAATTGTATTAAAAACATGCGTAATAATGCAACATTAATAAAATAACATGCAAAATACTACCGCGCAATCCAGGCTTGTCTAATTTAAACAAGACAAAAACTTACATAATAATACCACAATAAATTAAAATAACAAATATATCACATAATTAAAAAAATTGAATTTTTTAAAAAAAAATAAATAAATACGAAAAAGAAGAAAAGAGAGAAAAATAAAAATAAAAAATTTGATTTTTTTTAATTTTTAAAATTTTTTAAAAAAATGGAAGAAAAATAAAAAGAAAAAGGAAAAAAATTAATTTTTAATTTTTTATTATTTTTTTAAAATAATATTATATTATATTATGTTATATTATATTATAATAATAAATCGGGTCGGATCCGGACGGGTCGAACCGACCCAAGGCCAACCTAAGTCGGGTTAATGAACCGGATCGGTAGGATAGATAGGCACGGACGGAGAAGCCGAAAATCGGCCTCTCGTCGGTGACCCGGATCGACACCGCCCAAAATTGAACCCTAGAGATCATCCCCAAGCTTTGTCGCTTACTTGGGTTGCCATCCAACCGCCCGCCGCTTGCCCGATCGAATTAAAACCGGTCTTATCGAGAAATTTTATTGAACGGGTGGGGGTATAACAAAAATGAGGTGTTTCGACCTTCTCCGGCCCGATACGGTCGACTCAACGGCCGGTTCACCTACGATGGCGATCGAGGACCCAAACCAAAGACGGTATTGGCTGGGATTCATGCAAAGCGACGGTAGCGAGTCTGGCCAAACCGTGTCGTGAGCGGGGAAAATAGTGGAGGCTCTCGGCGGGGGCTCACCGGTCGTTAGTGCATCTGGGTGGTTTCCGGCTGGTCTAAGGGCATCGACGACCACTGCTGGTTCTTCTTTGGCTCGACATGACCTCGGTTCTCCTCTCTCTCTCTCTCTCTCTCTCTCTCTCTCTCTCTCTCTCTCTCTCTCTCTCTCTCTCTCTCTCTCTTCGTTTCTCTCAAAATGGCTGACCGACCCTCTCTCTATCTCTTGGGCTATATATATAGCCGCGACAACAGTGCCCTATACTCTGTATATGCGTGTGGCGTGACTGCCTGCAGACCTACAATGGCCCGTGACTTTCGTGGCCACTGGGACGGTGTAGAAGCGGAGGGGGCAATTCTCAAAGTGTGCAGAGGAGACAGGAAGGAGAGGAAAAAGCAGGGAGAGATGGTGGGAAAAGCGGGGAGGGCGGGGTGGCCTTAATGGCTAGTCCTTGTGAGGCTTTTGGCCGCCCGCCGGCCCGCCAGATAGGGACGGGTGAGGCCGCTTTGCCGCTGGGTCGCTTTTAAGCGTCCAAGACAAGGGAGAAACAGGGGAAGGACAAGAATGCTTGGGGGGGGAAGGAAGAAGGAGGAGAATTTGGACCAAGGCCAAAGCCCGGCCGCAATGGAGGAAAAAAAAAAAAAAAAAAAAAAGTGGGCTGGGCTTGGCATGAGGAAAGAGGAAAAAAGGAAAAAAAAGAATGGATGGACCCATGCGGTGAAAAAAAAAAAAAAGGAAAACGGGCTAGGTTAGCCCGACCCCGACCTAGCCCGACTGCTTTTTTTAAAAAAAAATTTTGAAAATTTTTAAACATTCTAATGGACCTTATCAATATAAAATGTACTAAATTTCTATATGCAATGCATTTTAAACTGAAATATTTTTTGTTTTAAGAATTAAAGAAAATTAATTTTTAAATTTTGTGTAATTAATTTTGGGCGAATTAAAAATAGGTGTCAATAGCTGCCTCTCTTTGAAGGTAAGCTCTCAAAGGTTGCACTCGTAGAGGTTATATTCAAAGATAAAATGACACCTAAATTTGGCCCATGCATGCTCAATGAATGCTATTTTTGGCGAGACTAGAGTCCTATTTTTATGATCTGATATAAGACTATGCATGCTAAAACAAGTAAAAACATACCTGGGGCTACTTACCTTGTCGAAGGGTAAAGTAATTCCAAATAGTTGATATTGTGTCGAGGACCCAAACCTGTCTTGATCGCTTTAACGGGGGAAATGGTTTGTCTAGGACTGAACCTTTCTTTCGTCGCCTTGATAGGGGAAATGGTTTGTCCAAGACCTGAACTTTTCTTGATCGCCTTTGACTGGGAAATCGCTTGCCTAAGACCCCAAGCTATCTTGGTCGCCTTGACTGGATTTCATTGTTTGTTTAAGACCGAACCTTTCTTGATCGCCTTGACTAACTGGATTTTATTTGTCAAAGTACTTGGGGTCATCGCCTGAGGATTTGATTGTTTGCTTGGTGGGTGTTCGCCAATAGATCTTGGAAAGACTCAACAATGAGCACCTGAGGGTCCTCGTTCGAGGATTTGTTGATTTGCCTAGTAGGTCCTCGCTAGAAGGTTTTGAAAAGGCTCAAACAATGAGCACCTGGGGTCCTCGCCCGAGGATTTGTTGATTTGCCTGGTGGGTCCTCGCCAGCAGGTCTTGGAAAGGCTCAAACAATGAGCACCTGAGGGTTCTCGCCCGAGGATTTGTTGGTTTGCCTGGTAGGTCCTCGCCAGCAGGTCTTAAAAAGGCTCAAACGATGAGCACCTGGAGGTTCTCGCTCGAGGATTTGTTGATTCGCTTGGTGAGTCCTCGCCAAGATGGGTCTTGAAAAAATTCAAACAATGAGCACTTGGGGTTCCTTACCCCAAGATTTGATGATTTGCCTGGTGGGTCCTTGCCGGTGGTCTTGAAAAACTCAAATAATGAGCACCTAGGGGTTCTCGCTTGAGGATTTGTTGGTCTCGCCTGGTGGGTCCTCGCTTGACCAAGTCTTGAAAATACTCAAACAATAAGCACCTAGGGGTCCTCGCCGAGGAGGATTTATTGATTTGTCCGGTGGGTCCTCGCCTTGCCAGGTCTTGGAAAGACACAAACAATGAGTACTTAGGAGTCATCGCCCGAGGATTTGTTGATTTGCCTGGTGGGTCCTCGCCAGCAGGTCTTGGAAAGGCTCAAACAATGAGCACCTGAGGGTTCTCGCCCAAGGATTTGTTGGTTTGCTGGTGGGTCCTCGCCAGCAGATCTTAAAAAGGCTCAAACGATGAGCACTTGGAGGTCCTCACCCGAGGATTTGTTGGTTCGCCTGGTGGGTCCTCGCCAGCAGGTCTTGAAAAAACTCAAACAATGAGCACCTGGGGTTCCTCGCCCGAGGATTTGATGATTTGCCTGGTGGGTCCTCGCCAGCAGGTCTTGAAAAACTCAAACAATGAGCACTGGGGATCCTCGCCCGAGGATTTGTTGGTTTGCCTGGTGGGTCCTCGTCAACAGGTCTTGAAAATACTCAAACAATGAGCACCTTGGGGTCCTCGCCCGAGGATTTGATGGTTTGTCTGGTGGGTCCTTGCCAGCAGGTCTTGAAAAGGCTCAAACGACGAGCACCTGGGGGTCCTCGCCCAAGGATTTGTTGTGAACAAAGGGGGTCATTCCCGTGCTCAGGAGGGCTATAATAACAATCGTGGGTACATGGTGAATAGAGGGGTCAAATCAATGTTCAGTTGGTGAACAGAGGGGTCAATCCAATGTTCAGAGGGTACCATAACAATCGTAGGTGCATAGATTTTTGGAAACGGGCATGAGTAGAAAATACTTACCTCGGCACGTTCCTACCTCTTAAGGACATGTCTCCCGTCAAATAAGTTTTTCTTTGCAAACGCATACGCATTTATTGGAGAAATAGACAACTGAGGCTATTATTGAATATTGTATGAAATATCTTGACCAGCTAGTCAAGATGCTTTTCTTTTTTCAAAGGAACACCCTATTTACCTTCTGGGTAGTTTGGAAAGAATCCTGATGAAATACCTAGGATTTCTTACCCAAAGGTTTGATGCATCATCTGCTGAATAACCGACCTTTTTCGAGGCATCTCCTTTGGGATGATAATGAGGGCTTCTCCGATACCTGAATTTTTGTATTCTATAACTGGGGATTAAAACTCTAGGCTATCAAAGACAATTAATACAAACATGCATGCATTTATCAAGGGTATATAAGCTGGGTTGTTCCAGAATATATATTTGAAAGTTCATGCATGATGATTTTGCCATATTTGCATCACCAAACATCCATCAAGGGTCAATTAAGCCAATTTTTGCTCGTTGGGCGAACTTCTCAAGATGCTGAACGAGGGACCTTCAGTCAGAAAAGAACTTCCACTCTCATTGAAAAGGATTGTTTATCCTGACTATTAAGGCGGGAATATCGAAAGCACTCAATCTAACCGTTAACGGATCTACAAGGGTGCGAGTTTTTCCATAATGCACGACACTACCAACCGAGAGGTTTTCTTGAGGGGGTTGTAATGCTGACTTGGTTAATGGTTTAACAAAGGTGACTGTCCAAGTGAAGGCCATAAAAGAAAATATTCTGCAATCATCTCCAAGTTTACAAGTCAAGAACCCCCGCAAAACGAGATAAAAATAGTCTTGCTCGCATATCCTCGGCGTTGTTTATAAATATTTGAAATCCGCGTTAATTCAAGTGTTCTAATCGGAAGAGACTTCATGAGGGATGTGACATTGGCTTGGTTTACGGGTTGAGGAACAAAATGATCGTTAGGCTAAAAAATGTGTGTAAGGGTGAGAATTGGTGTTCATCTTGGCATTGTCACCAGTCTTTTTCTCCACCGTCAGGATCCTTTTGGAAGACTTTTTAGGTAATCCTGTGTTTTAGCATCTTTGACAACTTCTTCTTGAGGAGCTTCTGTGTCAAGCATTTGAAAAGAAGAACTCAAGTGTAAACCCTTTGGGGTCATCTGTCCTACACCATTTAATAACTTTGAGGTATTTGAGAGCGCCTCCTTCACGCACAGAGATTTCCTAAGCTAAAACTTCATTGTTTTTCATAGCAGTTACCCAAAAATTAGAGACTCCTTTCTTTTCATCTTTTTCATCGTTTTTCTTCTTCTCATTTTCTTTTCCTTTTTTTTTTATTCATGGGCATTGGCCTTGCTTTTACTAAGTACACTGCTTTTTTATGTCCCTAGTTTTCAGCATTTTTTTTAGGCTCTTGGAGTCTTCATCTTCAATTGGTACTTGGGACCGTGATGTTCAAACTATGATGACAATTGCCTTGCCTCAATGTGGGGGATGATCACCAATTGGGTTTGTACGAAATGAAATTGCCGGCTCAATTGGGCTAGCAAGGGATATAAGTGTATATGATAGAAAAGAATTACTCTTCATCATCCTAGGGTATCTAAATTATCACGAGAGTTCATCTACAATAAAAACACTCAAAGATTAATGCGAGCGAGAGCAAGAAAATTTCTATTCGTCTTTTCACCTTGTGCGAGCTGTTGCAGCTGATGATCATAGAAACTTTTAGATATTATAAACTCCTCATCCTTCTTGTCTTGCTCGGTGAAAACATCACTGTTATCAATAAGATATTGGCATTTTGGACAGGCTTTAGTTTGCTGCTTCTCTCTTGACAAAGCCCTCTTAGCCTCGATTGTCCAGCCGTCGATGGTGTGCTTGTTTTGGAGGACTCTGTCGAGGGCCGTTGGACCCGTGAAGACGACGAGGCCGAAGCCACGGGAGCGGTGATCGAAAGGGAGGGATGCCCTTCTTGCTCCCTCTGAATTTAAATCCTCCCTGTGATGCCGATTTATCTCAAGCTGCCTTAATGTGGGGTGGTTCTTGACAGGGGTAATTTGAAAGGAACCTCCGAATGTATGGGCTCAAAATGGTCAAGCAAAGGATCAATGATAGTGTATGGGGCATAGAAATGAACTGCCTCTCATCATTTTGGCTATCGTACCTTATGCGAGAAATCCCTTCATCTTGTAGAAATGAAACTTTTTCACTCATCTTGCAAGAGTTTGGTATGTGAGAGTGTGTATAAACTAAGGATTGCCTCTCATCATCCTGACACACCTCGTTCAATGCATCAGAGTAGTTCGACACCATTCGTCGAATCGTCAAAATTTTCACAGGGAATTGGTGAATTAAACAGGTAAAATTACCATGCAAGATTCCTTTCCACGTAATGCACTCGAGGAAGACAAATAGTATCCATTTTCTTTAATTATTTCTTCTTTCTTGTTTCTTTCTACTCTTATGAGAAGAGTTTAGGGAAAGAGATACTTACTGTGTTGTGACAGTGAGGCATACCTGCAAGGTAATAAGAAAGATTGTGTTAATGAATGGTTTTTTTTAAGGGATAGGAATTGGAAATGATACAACATTACCCTTCATGACTCCCTTCATTTGAGATCAAACTGACACCTCCTTGAGTTTTCTCGGATGTTGATAATTCCCTTCTGACAAGAACGGGAGCTTATGTTAGAAATGAGAGGATTGAAGGTGAACTGAGAATGATACAAATTACCCTTCTTCCACTTTGCCTTCAAAGCTAGCAGAGTCTCTTCTTTTCTTTACTTTGTTCAGCCTTCTCCTGTCTCGATCTGCTCCTCCATACTCTTGGTCTCTAAGCTCGAATGAAATCCTCTATAATTAGGGGTGCTTCCAGATAGAGGATTATATTGTCAGCGCATGCTGTGCCAATGCGGTCCCATAGCATTTTAAGGAATTTCTCGTGAATGCTCTGATTCTTGACTACAGAGGCATGTGCAATTGCTTGCATGGGGATCTTCGCAGCAAAGCTAATCTCTGCTTTAAAGGTCTTTGATGGATGTGGGCGTGACTGCCATCGAGACCTCCACAGTTATCAGGATCGGCCTTGACGTCATTTTGTCATGTGCGAAGTCCTTTCCAGTTAGACTTGTTACCATGAGTGTTCTTTACTCAATTTTGTCCTATATAAAAGGAAAAGATATGTCATTTCTATGCTAAAGTGGATGAACTTTAGGAACGAAATACACCCTTTTTGATGGACTGAGAAATCGCATGCCCCCTAATCTACTCTTCCAATTAAGCACTTCATTTTGCGCTGTATCCGACTTCGAGAGGTCCCAATATTGGTGTTCTATCCGGCTTGCTAGCACGTCAGAGTCTAGCATGTTCCCAATTCATTATCCACCGGTAGTAATGAGATTTGCCCCATGTTTCATTTGAAGGTTGGATGCCCTTCGTTCGGACTGCCCCTATCAGATGAGTTGATCTGTGATCATTACCATGGGCTAAGGTGCTCTTCATTTTGTGTCATTTTCAAATGTCCCATTTGTAATGACAAATAAAAAAGGAGTATGCTCTGAGACACGAAGTGAGCGAGTTAGAAAAACAAACAGAGCTATGATCATGCATGCTTTTCCACTACCATTCTTTTTGCCTTGTTGAAAAATGATAAAGTGTTTGTTTTATTTTCAAAAGCTTAGAAACAAGGAAGCATGAGGAAGCCCGGGCCTCAGAACACTTTCCTTTGCATGGCCGGATATCATCAACGGGCTGGTTTGGGATACTTCCTCAGGCCGTCAAAACAAAATATTTGTAATTCTTTTGAATAATTCAGGCGAATTAAATTTGTTGGAATGGAAATTGTAATACTAAAATTCCAAGCATAATTAAAAATTCAGAAAACTGAGAATCTTGAAAAACAGCTGAGACTTTAAAAAGCAAGAAAAGCTCCCACATAGGAGTATTCAAACTATTAAATATGTCTCTATTCTAAGGGAGGAAAATTGAGTCTTCAGTTTACTCAATGACGACATCTACGCCTCCTGCTTGATTGGGTGGTGTGTTGCGGAAGGAAAACATCTTTGCATCCAACAATTTATGGACTTTATTTTTCAAGACAACACAGTCATTGACGGAATGTCGTTTCACCCAAATGATAGTCACATGTCTTGGAGGGATCATAGTTGGGGAAACGCTCAGGATTTTCACGCTTTGGCTCTTTAGCAAGCAACCTCTTTTCCAAGAGAATAGGCAGGATCTGAGACATAGGTAAAGGGAGTGGCGTGAACTGCTTTTTGTTATTTCGCCTTTGGGGCGGCTTGCGGCCTGAGGCCGGTTGCTGTCCACTGCTCATCTGAACCATTGGGGAAGGACAAACGGTTTGGGTGTATACAACATCCGCATCTGTCAAGGGTTCTTTCTCCTTCTTCATGCCGAGTTTCTTGGAAGTGGGGTCTGTGAATCACCCTTCACACAGTCCCGTTTCAATTCGTTCGCCCACAAAAACAAGGCGATTAAAGGATTCAACAATGGCACCTACTAGGCGGTGTATACGTATTCATATGGAAGAGATTTTATGAACAACTTCACTTGTTCATGATCAGTGAGTTATTGGGGTAACATGGGCGATCAAGTTTTTCCATCTAGTGACATACTCCTTAAAGGACTCACTTTTTTCTTTTTCAAAGCGTTCCATATCGTCACAAGTAAAGGTGACGTCGAGGTTGAATTGATATTGCTTAAGGAATGCATCAGCGGTATCATCCCAAGAATTAAAAGTATCGCATCCTTCAACATATACCATGTCGGGCTGGCCCTATCAAACTCGCTTGAAAGGTCTAAATCATGAGGGGTTCATTATCAATGTATTGAGTCATCCGCATGATACATGTGTACAGATGGTGCACAGGGCATGAGGTACCATAATACTTTAATTCCGGCATCATGAACTTTTACGGTACTTTGACCCGTTTGTATATAGATAGGTCAAGTGGGACAGCATGTTGCGGGCCTTGTAGCTGTTTCAGCATCTCCTCGACCTTTGCAAGGTGTTTGTCATGCTCTGTCATCGGTGCAGCTTGAGGTTCAGGCTTCCTGACAGCAAGAGGAAGTGGATTGTCCTCTAGCGGAGGCATTTTGCTGTCGCTAGCGGAGGCTTTGTCTTTTCCAGTGGATGATGGTGGTAACACCACCTTAACTGTTGCAGGCGTGGGCATGAATTTGCCCTGAATGGATTCCACTTGCTTTGTGAGATTTTGGATTGCGTTGAGAACCATCTTCATCTCGTCCTCCATGATATCGAGACGAACGTTTTCTTCGGCCATTTTTTTAATTTCCTGAGAAAACGTTGAAATAAATGAGTATAATGCTTAAAAAAGAAACATTTTATGACCTTGTCATAATATTATTACATATTTTCTTTATTTGCAAAGAAAAAAACGAGAAAAAGGTTTTTATTAATATCAACATTACAGGAGGCGTTCCCGGGGTTCGAACCCCGGTCGCCTCTGACCGTTATGCTCATCCCCAGATACCACTGGGCCGAAGGCCACGGTGGTGTCATTAAGGGGCAAAAAATTTTATTTATAGCATAAAAAGCGGCCCGAGTTATATTAACACTAGTACAACCCAAAAATACTTTTAAGGAAGAAAACCAAAATCCACGAATATAATTACTAGGAAATATAAAAGACAGAGGCTTTTAACAAAAGGGTGCCCTTCTTGGATACTCATTCTATAAATGATGGGGAAACCACGGTCTCTCGGAGGCGCTTATTTTTACGGACAAGTTCCGCAATAAGCGTATCCCTGGTATATAGAGTGCAATCAACGTGTGGCCTAACAATAACAAATCAATTGAATAAGTAGGCTGTATAATAAAAAAAAAATGAAAAAGGATAGAATATATACCTTTTCTTGAGCCATGACAATCACAACGATATGCACATGAGGAGTGAGGCTTGATTTCTATCTAGACTAGCTCAGCAAAGTAAAATTAAAAGGGTGCCTAAACGTCCGCAGTCTCACGTTGGT
Source organism: Syzygium grande (assembly GCA_024733475.1). Classification (NCBI taxonomy): domain Eukaryota; kingdom Viridiplantae; phylum Streptophyta; class Magnoliopsida; order Myrtales; family Myrtaceae; genus Syzygium; species Syzygium grande. The sequence goes on along the minus strand of JAMXDD010000005.1, from coordinate 38,398,345 downwards.
ATCAAGTCTTTTCAACCTCGGCCAAATCGAAAGGAATATCTTATAGTCATGCGAATAGAGGCTAAAGATATTTTTTATGATTTTTAGAAATAAATTTCGAGGAAAAGAAAGGCAACTTCTACATCGCGGGCTTGCGTTCGAGGTCATATCTTTCTTAACACCATCCTAAAATGCCTTATTGCGGCCCAGATCCGGCAGCGTGGTTGTGTGTGCAATAGTGTAGTACTAAATCATTAAAGCACGCACAACAAGTTATAAACAATCAATTCGAACCTGCAAGAACAGATAAAACCTTAATGTCAGGCTTGTACCTGGAGTCCTTACTGCCAAACAAAAATTGTTTTGAACAGGATAAAAAAATTTGGCTTAAGTCCACTTTAAAAAAATGCAAGTCCCCAGCGGAGTCGCCAGTTTGTCGCGACCGACCTCCCGAGCCTCTTTTGGACAACATGCAAAAAAAAGGAGGGGCTCGCCTGGTACATGTTAAGTCTAGGTTGGAACTTAACTCTGGCTCTCCCAAGTTTATATCATATCGCAACTTAAGGTTTAATTTTTTAATATGCAAACGGTTTATACCAAGGAGTCGCCACTAATCGATTTGGGGTGGGTCGATTAGAAACCCAAATAAGGTGACGGGAGAATCACCCTATTCCTACGAACCAGAGATTAACTGAGTTCGGAGACTTGGTTACACTAGTTGGATAACTAATGCCCTTTCGATACCTTTCTACCCTGTTCATTTTTGAAAATATTTGTCAGGCAATTTGGATTGATTTTAGGACCTTTCTCTCAACATGTGAGGTAATCAAACGAGTGCATAATCATAAACGATCAATAGCCAAAAACATAACAATTCATGCAGCCCGAGGTTCAAACCTTAACTAAGTCGATAACATTCAAAAAATATGATTGCTTATGCAATTGTATTAAAACATACGTAATAATGCAACAAAGAATAAAATAACATGCAAAATACTACAAGAATCCTAGGCTTGTCTAAACAAGACAAAAACTTATATAATAATATCATAATAAATTAAAATAACAAATATATCACATAATTAAAAAAAATTGAATTTTTTAAAAAATAACAATAAATAAATACAAAAAAGAAGAAAAGAGAGAAAATAAAAATAAAAATAAAAAATTTTGATTTTTTAATTGTTGAAATTTTTAAAAATTTTAAATTTTTTTTAAAAAGCGGAAAAAAAAAGAAAAAAAAAAAAAAAAATCAATTTTTAAAATTTTTTTATTATAATATAATATAATAATAAACCGAGTCGGGTCGGATCCGGACCGGTCATAATCGACCCAGTTAACGGATCCGACCTAGGGGCGTTGAACCGGGTCGGATTAGCTAAATCGGGTCGATCGGACCGACCGGTGCATTGACCCAGTCGGGTCAATTGAATCGGGTCACCGAATAGATAGGTGCGGACGAGGAGAAGCCTAAAATCGACCTCTCGCGGCCAACCCAGATCAACACCGGCCCAAAATTGAACCCTGGAGATCATCCCTAAGCTTCGCCGCTTACCTAGGTCATTTTGTTGCTCGACCGCCGCCCGCCGCCGGTGACTAAATTAAAAACCGGTCTCACTGAGGAATTTTATCGAACGGGTGGGAGGCACAACAAAAAATGAGGTGTTTTGACCTCCTCGGCAATCCGGTCGACTCAATGACTTGGTTCACCTCGATGGCGTGAGGACTGGACCAAAGGCGGTATTGGCGGGATTCATGCGAAATAGTCGGGCGCAAGTCGGCCAAACCGTGTCGGTGAGCGGGGGAAAAGCGGAGGCTCTCGGCTGGGGGGCTCACCGGTCGTCGCAGCGTCACGGGTGGTTTTATTTGATGCGAGGCGTCGACAACCCGCTGTTGGTTCTCCTTTGGCTCGTGACCTTGGTTCCTCTCTCTCTCTCTCTCTCTCTCTCTCTCTCTCTCTCTCTCTCTCTATTCTCTCTCTGTTCTCTCTCCGTTTCTCTCAAAAATGGCCGACCGGCCTCTCTCTATCTCTCGGGCTATATATATAGCCGGCAGCAGCAGTGCCCTTTGCTCCATTCGTCCCGTGGCGACAACTGCCGGCCCTCGATGGCCCGTGACTTTCGTGGCCACTTAGGCGGTGCAAAGGCAGGGGGGCTGGTTCTCGAGTGTCAAGAGAGACAGGGGGGAGAGGAAAACGGGAAGAGATGGCTGAGGAAAACAGGGGAGGACAAGATTGGCCTTAATGGCTCCCCTGGTGTAGGGCCGCCCCGGCCCTACTCCGGCAAGATAGGGACGGGCGAGGCTGGCCTCTCGTCGCCGCCGCTAAGTAAACCAAGAGTGGGGAGAACAGGGGAAGGACAGCGACACTCGGCGGGGAAGGAAGAAGGAGGAGAAGGGCCGGGCTGGCCAGCCCACCGCATGGAGGAAAAAGAAAAAAGAAAAAGCGGGCTGGGCTCGGCGTGGGGGAAAGAGGAAAAAGAAAAAAGAATGGGCTGGGCCCATGCGGGGGAAAAAATAGAAAAGGAAAAGGGCCGAGTTGGCCCGGCCCCGACCCGGCCCGACTCTTTTTTTTTTTTTGAAAATTTTTTAAACATTCTAATAGACCTTATTAATATAAAATGTACCTAATTTCTATATGCAATGCATTTTAAATTGAAATATTTTTTGTTTTAGGAATTAAAGAAAATTAATTTTTAAATTTTGTGCAATTAATTTTGGGCGAATTAAAAATAGGTGTCAACATTCATGACTTGCAATGCATTTTTGCCTTTAATGTTAATTCCATGCAAGTGTCGAATGAATCTAACGTAATTATTTTTGTTTTCTTTGTAATTTTACTAGATTGATTGTAGTTTGGATCGAAATTCTTTTAAATTGATTTGTTTAGTCGTTGAATGCAAATGCCTCCAATCAACCGAATGAACATCCACTTCTTGCTGTACTTGTTGAATACAACATCAAACATGGAAACCTCATATTTTTTTCTTACTCAAGATTATGAGCACTTCCCAAACATTGTACAACACTTCTAATTAAGTTCTACTCACGTTCAACTTTTCAAACATCGTTCTCTCTCTTTCCCTACCCAACTCTCTGTCTCCATCATCGGAAAGGGCACGAGAGAGGGAGAGAGTGTCGTCTCGCCATGGCAAAGCAGGCCAAGGTAGAGTAGGAAAGTCATTCGTGTTCGTATTTTGATGGTGATATGCACGATAAAAGTAAAGTTTATAAATATTTGGCTGTGTTAAAAAGTTGTTCATGTTCATACTTTTCTTGATTTTTATTGAGAATTAATTCTTAAATTTGCTCAATAACGTGGAAAAAATTATGTGTCTCGAAAATTTCTTGCATGATAATACCCACTTAATTTCTTTAAAAAAGAAAAATATATGATACTCATAACTATGGCAACTAAATTCAACATGAAAATTAAAAAAAATTAAAAAGGAAGAAATGTGAGTCAAATTGAGGTTCACCATCTTAAATATTTATAGGATTAAATAAGGGCAATTTCATCTTTTTAATGAAAATAGGGTGGATTTAGTTGTATAAGAGTGGAACTACGTCCACCCTTTTTCTCATAGCGTGATTGTTTGTAAAGAAATGTACATGTAACCGACCGAGAACAACCTACAATTGCACCTTTTGTGAATAAAAAAATTAGATCTACATTATTGTTTGTTCAATTATTTCGATAGAAATTCCATCAAGTTGCCTTTGCTGAGTACTTCTTGAAGTATATATGACGTGAAATATATATTACATAACTTTAAATAGTTTCCTGGAAAATCATTTTGAAAAAATAAAAAAATTAACACGGTAACAATGTCCACTCTTACTAGATTATTCCAGGAACTTGCTTCCTCTTTATGTTGGAAGCCAACTCTTCATAATTTAGTTGAAATACTGGCTTAACCTTGGATTAATGAGACATGACTAGGTTCATTTTGCACAATGTTTGCTGTTTGATATGCGATAAAAGTATAGAATTTCATACTTTACTAATGCATATCTACAATTACCTGCCTATCCCATGACCACGGGTCAAGAAGCTAGTATAAAAAGTTACATAATCGAGCAAACAGCATGATCTTTTACAACACTTTTCAAGCTAAATTCAAATATCTTTTCTACTTGGTGGGTTAAAATCTTTCTTATTTCGTGAAATCAAACCAAAATCTTTGAACTTATTTTTTTCTATTTTTCTTTTTGCCTTTTAGTTACCAGATTAAGGATGTGAAAGAAAAGGAAATCAATTCACCACGTGGGCAGAATAGAAATATTCACTTTTGCAATCCGTCTAATGTTATTATGTCCACGGGGAAAATTACCAAAAAAGTTTTAAACCTATTATATTTATGTCAATTTAATCTTAAACTTTTTTTGGCCAATTGAGTCCTAAACCTTTTGTATTTGTGTCAATTCAGTCAATCTAACGAGGGGATCTATCTTCGAAAGCTAGGAAAACCAAGTCACTACAGCAGGTATGCTATTCCACATGGGCGAACCTCTTGTTCAAGCCCTTCAGGAACTGCCTTTTAGCTGCAAAACTACTCGAAGATTTGGCTTAGAGCATAGAGATGCTCAGAGTGACCAGGATGATGTTATGCCTATCTGGCCGAGCTGCATTTCTTAGAGGATCATGCCAGGCTTTGAAGAAAAAAGATTTTTAGAGAGGCATGGAAAGTGAGAGAATTGAGATTTCACAACTTTCCTCTTATTTCAAACCGAAGGATTACACGGCCTTATATAAACGTTGGGGATACATGCTTTGGACGGGGTCTAGGTAAGACAAAACACACTTAGAACGGATACATTATTGGACTCGTGTCCACATAAAACAAACCTTACCTAACTAAGTATATTATTTGGCACACTTACTCGTAGATTACTTAAAACCTATTTATAAGTGAAACAGGACCTGGTTATGATATGCTAGGACAAAGCTGGTTAGGCGGATGCTAGGACAAAGTTGGTTAGGCGGAATAGTACAAGCTTATCTCCATCTAGAGTTGTAGTCATAATCCAAGCTGTCTCGAACTATTTGCACGTTTGTATTACGCTATCCGTCTCTCGTGTCGAATGTGTTCAAAATTATCTTCAATGACAATTGGCGCCTGGGTTCGAGGAAGAGGATGCATGTGTCAAAAGGTCCGGAAAAGCAAAGATTTGGAGTGTTTTGTGGTAACAGGAGATCATTCCACATTTGATGCTAAGGCTTGGTTGTGGATTTGGTTCGGGTAAGACTGGTTGAGGTAAAACCGCCGGAGCCAATTTCCTAGTTATATGTAGTGAGAGGAAGAGCTAGCGTCAAGTCCAACGGATAGACAATGGTCCATAGTCATAGGGGTCTTGAGAGAGTAGTCCACCCATGGATCCCGAGACTATCTTTGGATCTTGAGATGATCTTTGGATCTCCTATATCTAACATTTCGTGATCTTGTGATAATTTGAGCTGTGCTTGTACTGTTCGTGCTCGTATTCTCTCGAGTGCTTGTCTTGTTGTAGAGGAAGATCGTTCGTGATCCTATGAGACAGGTAGTTTTGTAGCTAAAGGCAGTTCTGAAGGGCTTGAACAAGAGGTTCGCCCATGTGGAATAGCATACCCTCTTGTATGGTGACCTGGTTTTCCACGGCTCTAAGTATAGATCCCTTCATTGGTATCGAGCCTGGTTTTATGCCTAACTTGGTTTGTTTCATGCTCTTAGTTGGTGATTGTTCGGTCTTTGCGAAGAATCCTTTCTCTTCATCATGACCAAGCCGGATACAACTCTAATCGCTCTTCATCGCTTCTCTCATTCCATCGTCTTCTTCTTCATCTTTAACTCGAGTTTCAGACTTTACATGTTTCTAAGATAGACTATCTTTACAAAGTCTCTCTTAGCGATGAAACCAAGATTTACGAAACACAACTTCCTCTCATGAATCCATACTTAGCTTTTGCTAAACTCGCTACTTTTTTTTTTTTCCCATCGGTCTATACGACATCTCATCTATTAGACTCCAAAAGAAGTCAAGGAATACGTTCGGTCTTCCAAATTTGACCAATATCCAATTCGCTTACGAAAAGGAATACTTTGTTACTCTCAAATTCCTCCGAATTTCCCAAACGATGGATCCAACAAGGGTATTTCGCATATTCACTATGGCGCCGTCTGTCTTGCTCTTACCTTTCATGGGAGAAAAGGTTTGCTTGTCGTAGTAAGAATGGCTCTTTTGGATACTAGGTTCCTAGAATACCAGCATGCCTATATTGGTACTTGTTCAAACCACTTTAAATCTTTGGAACAATCTTTTGTAACCCTTTATCCAAATTTTAATATTACCCTTTCCGATCCCTAGCCACTTTCTTTCTGAAAGTGCAACTTCAGCTTACTAGAGCTCTTCAAACTGTCAATTCTATTGCCGTAACTCTTTATTATCAAAGCGGTGTATAGAGTCCAAAATCATGCTCTAGATCTTTTCCAACATGGAAATGAAGATGCACTATTCATCTCCATGCAAAATGATCAGGCCTCTTGCATTCATGTTCCTCGGCAGATCCCAAAAGAAAAGTTAGCCAAGCTTCTTCCTGAATCTTGGATAACAAATTATGAAAAGCTCCACCAAATTAGCCAACCTCTCCGGTCTTCAGACTCTGAATTTGTCAGACAAAGAGATGGTACTGTAACCATCAAATTCCGCAAAGAGAAGGAAGAAACTCCTTCCATCTTTCCTACTATCTTTATGATAGAACCCTGTGTTCCTAGTCCAGTTCCTAAGGAACCAGACCCAAAAAAGCTAGTTCAATACTTCAAAAGTGACGGGCATCCTGTCCATCACTATAAAGACCCTTATGGTCATTGCTTCTGGGATCCTTTTTGCCGGTGTTCTTCATACACAAATTCCCCGGATGAATTAGATCCGGGTATCAAGCCCAAGAGAAAAGCTAGGAAGGCCAAGGACAACTTCTATCAAAGATATTTGGATGGAGATCCTACCATTGATACCCTTGGAGAAAATAGTGGATACCAGTTTATGGTTTCATACGGACCACCATCATCTTCGTCATCCTCATCATTCCCATTATCTCCACCATCACCACCATCACCCCCAGTTTCACCCCCATATAAGAAATCTGTTGTTTCCCTTTCTACAAACCCATCTATAAGTGGGTAAAGAAAAATTCTTATCCACTTGAAATCCCGGTCTTTCACGAAAACCCAATTCTTTGGATAACTTCCATCTATCTCCATGTTCAATGAACCTGACTTCCCTCCTTTAAATCCTATTGAAAGTTCTCAGCTTTCTTTTTCTGCTACTGAGAAATTCATTGATCCCAAGCGACGATACCTTCATGCTCCAAAAATTCCTTCTTCCCACCGATGTTGATAAACATGGAAGGCCAAAAAGAACGCTTCTGCCGAGGTTGTTCTAAATTGGCGATCGAAACTCTCTGGCACAAAATCGGGCTTTCAAGACACTTGACTCCAAAATTGTTGATGTGCAACAAGACATCCGAAGAAGATACGACAAGTCCATCAAAAGATGCTTGTGGATTTCTAGAAAAGACTTCATACTACGGAATCAAGCCAGCATCTTGGCTACCATTATTTTGAAAGTCCAGAAGAATGAAATAGAGAAACTCAAAAGGTAAATCGGTCTTCTTGAAGAAGGAAAATTTAAGCCTACTGATTTTTCTCTATATTCGAGAATCGGATACTCTCTTCCACCACCGCAAAGCTCTCCGGTTTTTTTGCTGCAGCTGCTTTTGCAGCCGAAACTTCTACTCAACGAGACGGAAGTGATATGACAGCAATACGCAATCCCATTTGGGAAATGGAGAAGCTCGGAAGGAAAGAATGAAAAAAAACCTGTTGTTGAGTCCTTGGAGAACTTGAAAAGAAGTTCGACCAGCAGATGGTAATCTCAAATCCCTTAGAATCCTTTTTGAGGGATTTAAGCAAAAATCAACGAGAATCCAAAAGTCGATTCAGAGCAACATCTACCAGTGTACCTCTCAAGTAGCAAAGGTATCAAATTTGCCAAATTCAGATTCAGAATCTGACTCCCTATCCTATTCCTCTTCGTCTACTTTTCCAATTCCTTCCATTGAATCTTTCTAAGTACCACCAACTACTCCTCCGATCTTCATGGCTGATCCACCGAACAAGAAATGGAAACAAATCCATCTGAACCAGAGATTATTCATATCAATAACCCATCTCATATTTCTGTTTCCTCATTCAAACAATTTTTCACTCTTGATGATACTCCTTATTCAAAATGGCCAGAAAAATTGGATGAATTCCATGCTTGGTTGAACACCAGAGCTCTTACCATTGAAAGCAAATATGATGTTCTTCTAGAATTTGCTACAAGGTTTACTGGAAGCCTTAAACACTGATGGCAATCAACTTCTAAAAAGATCCAATGACTTTTTTTCTTCTTGCAAGACTTTTCCCAAGCCATTGGAATTATTTACTTATATTTCATAGGAAAAACCTGCTGATCTTCTTGAACTCAAAAGAAGAGAATATTTTGAAAGAAAATGTTGTTCCTTAAAAAAAAAAAAAGGCACCTAGATCGCCATTACGGAGAAATGCTTAAACTCTTTTATGGCCTAGGAGCTTATCCAAATTTGAAACAAGTTTTATTAGTCTCCATTCCTAAAGAACTCTCCCAACAGATTGAGAGATCTTTTTTCTCAATAAGCAAAGAAGAATTATTGATATCCCCTTCAGAGAACTACAGCAAGAAATCCATCTTTGTCTTGATGAACTCGCCTCAAGAAGATGGATGATGAAAAACTACATCGAGAGACAATCGTGAACTTGACGGTGCTTGCTCCAAATAATATTTGAAGATCAAATGTTCAAGAAGGATTGTGATGGAATATTCAAGGAAAACAATATTCAAGGTGAAAAGAAGTGCACTTCGGAAGAAAGAAGAAATGGTGGTTCCTCGCGAAAAAAAGAAATCGCAAGAAATCAAATCGTTTATTTGAAGATCAAATGAAGAAGGATTGTGATGGTTCCGGGGAATATTCAAGGAAAACAAGTACTTCAAGAAGTATCGAGTGAAAAGATCCAGGCACTTGGAAGAAAGAAGAAATGGTGGTTTCTGCGAAAAACGAAGAAACTTTTACGAACGCAAGAAATCAAATCGTTGCTTCATTTGCAACAAGAAGGGCCACTTTACCAAAAATTACCTCCGGGCAAAAAAGATCAGAATCATCTCATTCAAAATATCAAACTCAAGACAGGAATCTCTCTTGACAATGATGATATTGAATCCTTGTTCTCTGTTGATGAAAATCCCACTTGACCAAACACTTTGCATCATTCCTTATCTCACCCCCCCATTGAAACAGACTTTGATTCGTAAACACGAAGAACTTTTCCATCTATCATCACAATCAGAAAATCTAGATCCCGAAGATACATTCCATTCAACTTCACTGTCCCTACTTCCGGTCAAAATCTATCTCTCAAAATTTGCCAAATCAATTTTAGTCATTGCCCTCATAGATCTTGTTGCTAGTGCTTTAATCCTATATACTAAAGTTCTCCTCGAAGAATCTTGGACTTCGTGTTCGGTATTTCAACTCTACTTCAGGAGACACATTTTCCATAAATGTTTGCACCACCCTCGTATCTATTCGGTTTCCCCCAAAGTGTTCCATTATCACCAGAATTTTGGATCTAGCCTTCCCAATAAAGATTTGATTATTGGGTGGGATATCATGACCCAACTTTTATACTTGAGAATCGTTCTCTTGAAAAGGACTTAGGTATAAAGACCAATTCTCTAAATTCGTCAATATCCAAAGACTTTTTCCATTCAAATGAGTTTGTTAGATCCAATCATGCAGAAACTGTTGAAATCATGCTCAGAAAATTATTCTGAATTCTCCCAAATATGTTATCATCCTTTGTGGAAAAATCCAGAATTCTATGTTCGACTCCCCTTCAAGAAAAATGAGGATATAAATCCTACTAAGGCAAGTCATTCGGAATGAATCCAGAGCATTTGGCTCTTGCTCAAAAGGAATGCTCAGAATTGTTACAACAATGCCTTATTGAAACTTCAAATTCTCAATGGGCTTGTAAAGCTTTCTATGTCAATAAACGTGCTGAGCAAAATCGAGGAAAAATGAGATTGGTTATCAACTACCAACCCCTCAATCTTTTCCTCCAAGATGACAAATTCCCTTTGCCTTCTCGAAATTCCCTTTTTGCGGGAATCACTAAAGCCCATATTTACTCAAAGTTTGATCTTAAAGCCGGATTTTGGCAATTGGGCATTCATCCTGATGACAGACCAAAGACGGGATTCTGTATCCCCAATCAACACTTTTAATGGCGAAGTTCTTCCATTTGGTCTCAAGGTTGCTCCTTCCTTATTCCAAAAGGCTATGTAATGTCCATATTCTAGCCAATCTTATCCAATGTAGCTGTCTATATTGACGACATATTACTCTGATCCAGACGAAGAATCTCACTTTGTCGACTTCTTGAGCGGTTTGCAGAAATTGTGAAGAAACATGGCATCATGCTTTCTAAAAAAAAAGATGACCATTGCCCGGATAGAAGTTGAATTTCTTGGCATGCACCTTAACAAAGGTACATATTATCCGGGACCGTACATTGCTAGGGAATAGCTAAAATTTCCTGAAAGAAATTTTACAACCTAGCAAGTTCAACAATTTCGGGATAATTAATTATTTTAGAGATTTTGTTCCAAATATTGCAAGTTTGTTAATTCCTTTGCAACTGATGTTAAAAAGCATCCAATTGCCATGGGAAAAGGCACAAACCAAAGCAGTTACGGAACTCAAAGAAATTATGCAAGATCTTCCCCTCTGCAAATCCCATCCACAGGCAAGAGAATTTTACAAACTGATGCCAGTGATGAATATTGGGCGGCCATATTGTTCGAAGAACTTCATGGTAAGCGACATCTTTGCGCTTACAAAAGTGGCAAGTTTTCTCAGGCAGAAATGCATTATCATTCTACCTTCAAGGAAATTTTGGCAGTAAAGAATGGAATAAAAAAGTTCGAATTCCATCTTATTGGCCATCATTTTCTGGTAAAACTGGATATGGCTTCTTTTCCCCAAATGACCAAATTCAAGCAGAAGCAAATCCCTCATCCTCAGCTACTCAGATGGGCTGAATGGTTTTCGAAATACTCTTTCGAAACCAAACACATTGCAGGAAAGAAAAACGTGCTTGCAGATTTTCTCTCCAGACCAAAAGCATCGGCAGAAATCAACATGTATATCCTCGGGCATTCCTTCTCGCTCTCGGGCAGACAAGTATAAGATTAAGCGGTTTCGAGATTGGTCAAGCTTGGAATATCCTCAAGAAATAATTGAGCAAATTCAAAAGGATAAGCTCATTGAAAATCTTGACAATCTCATGTGGCAATGCCACACAGACCTTTTTCGCCACCATGGAGGATCTATTCTTGACTCTTCTAGATTACACTCAAGGTACCCTTTCATCCACCCATTACTTTGGAAAAAAAATGATTTTTCTGATAAACTTAAATGGCTATTATGGTATCTAACCAACAAGTACGTAATAGCTATTGAGTTTCCCACTAGAAAATTTATTCTCCAATTGACCAACTTGCTTCCGGCTGATTACGTTCAACTAAATGAACACGAGAAAAACCTTTTAACTGTGCTCAAATGGTTTTACCCTCCTGTTTATTGGAAACGACTCTTTCTCGAAGAGGTGAAAAAAGTCCGAGATGATCCAAAAAACACATTCTGTTGTACTCTTCCACTGTCCTTAGACTTTTGTGCATAATAACGGTACCATTTCCAAGTACTCCGCAGCAGTAAATACTACTACCTACAAGCCTCGGTCACAACTCTAGATTGCACGTGTCTATAAATCGTTCCCCAATCGTATTGGTTCTATTGAACATAATTACAGGAAACTCAAAGGATCCTATGCCAAGAAAATCGCATCATTCCGGAAGAAGCATGGGATTACTTCACACTGTCTCATGGGATCACGAAGGATCTTCTTCTACAACAAGACAAGCACTAAGAGAATACGACACGACAGGCACAAGCACAGCTCGGATTACCACAAGATCACGAAATGTTAGATGTAAGAGATCCAAAGCCACGGTCATCTCAAGATCCAAGACAGTCTCGGGATCCATGGGTGGACCACTCTCTCAAGACCCCTATGACTATAGACCATTGTCCTTATCCGTTGGACTTGACGCTAGCTCTTCCTCTCACTACACACAACTAGGAAATTGACCCCACCCAGTTTTGCCTCGGCCGGTCTTACGAACCAAATCCACAACCAAGCCTTGACATCGAATGTGGAATGACCTCCTGTTACCACAAAACACTCCAAATATTGCTTTTCCGGACCTTTCGACATATGCATCCTCTTCCTCGAACCCAGCGCCCGGTTATCATCGAAGATAATTTTGAACACATTCGACACAAAAGGCGGATAGCGAGAATACGAATGTGCAAATAGTTCGAGACAACTTGAATTATGACTACAACTACGGATGGAGATAAGCTTGTACTATTCCGCCTAACCAGCTTTGTCCTAGCATCCGCCTAACCAGCTTTGTCCTAGCATATCATAGCGGTCTAGTTTCACTTATGAATAGGTTTTAAGTGTTCTACGAGTAAGTGTGCCAAACAATGTACTTAGTTAGGTAAGATTTGTTTTATGTGGACACGAGTCCAATAATGTATCCGTTCTAAGTGTGTTTTGTCTTACTTGGACCCCCGTCCAGCATGTATCCTCAACGTTTATATAAGGCCGTGTAATCCTTGATTTGGAATAAGAGGGAAAGTTGTGAAATCTTAATTATCTCACTTTCCATGCCTCTCTAAAAATCCTTCTTCTTCAAAGCCTAGCATGATCTCTAAGAAATGCAGCTCGGCGAGATAGGCATAATATCATCCTGGTCACTCTGGCGTCTCTATGCTGCTCCGAGCCAAATCTCAGTAGTTTTGTAGCTAAAAGGCGGTTCTGAAGAGCTTGAACAAGAGGTTCGCCCATATGGAATAGCAGTAGGATGACTGTCCTCACGTAGTACGACCAACGTTGACGTGGTCAAATTTTAATGATATTTAAAAAGTGCCAAATACCTATTCTTTGTGGAGGACCATCCTTAAGGGTTTTTCTTTACTGTTTTTCTTGATGCAATGTATCTTTTTAACTTAAACCCTAGATTATTGCACATCGGACTGTTTCTCTAGGGCTTTTTCGTGCAATAAAATCAGGAGTTGGATAGTAGACTAGTCTATGGCTTTCTTTCACGTTAAAGTAAGGAGGGCGATTAAGGTTGATTCTTTAAATAGTTTTAGGATATAAATGACTTAATCAGAGTATTTAGGGACAAAGCTGAATACCCATCCAAGTTTATGGATTGTATAAACTCCTCATCCATCACAATCATACATTTCTTCATGATGACCGCTTCATGATGCTTTGGCGGACTCAGCGTATGCATCTTTCTTTCTCTTTTGGCATTATAATCCAATTTCCATTTTTCATGACAATCTGAATCCTGTCCTCCAAATGTTCATTCCCATGTAGTACTTTCTCGTGAAAATCTAATGGCATCAGTATTAGGTTTCATAAAAATTAGGGTTAATCCCACGAAAAACCCTAAACTGATTCACCCGTCACAAATTTACTCCTAATGAATTTGTTGACTACAAAAAATATCAAACTGGTATACCTGTAACAATTTACCCCAAACTAATATTTTAACAACCAAAAATCTCAAATCAGTACACTTGTGATAAATTTACCTTCCGATAAATTGTATAAAATCACGAAAAATCATAGATTGGTAAACCTGTGAATAATGGAGGGGTAAAACCCAAAACCGGTATTGCCATCAACTGCCACATATCATCTAATTCAGAAATTTAACGGTAAAATTTAATATAAACTAACGAAGGGTAAAATTATCACAGATATATCAGTTTGGAGTTTTTCGTGGTATTAATTCTAAAAACTAGAGGGAAGAAAGTACATTATATTGGTGCATTACTAATACTCATCGACCCGTTTCTTCAGAATCCATTTGTAGCAAATGACTCTAGCTAGCTACATCTTGATTCACTCACGAACTCGTATACGATTTGGGAGAAATCCGATCACTGGGTATTTTGAACCAAATACTTGGCCTAAGAGTCCTTCCTCAGGGGCACCATGTAATGAATATTAAATTTATCCATAAATTCATAAAATAATTAGGCCTCGACTGGTCCAAGATATAAAGTAAATTGCTTGCCTAGGCTCGTTCGATTAGTGCCATAGGCTTTTTGCTGGCTTGGCCGTCGTTGGGCCGCCAAACTCATGATTGATTCTGATTCGATTGATCTACATGCCTCATTTGGACATGAAGAAACATTTTAAAAGGTTATTTTTCATAAGAATGCACGAAATCAAGATTATTAAAGGTGCGTGAAGTACTCTTATATGTTCGACTAACTATATTTACGTGAATTTAAAAATTGCATTTACGATTGTTTGATTACTCTAATATAATGCCATCAAGTTGCTTTGCCTGAATACTATGTCAAAATGTATATTACGTGAAATATATGTGCATTACTTAAGTAGTTTTATGGAAAATGGTTTCGAAAAAGAAAATAATAATGAAGTCTAGAAAATTTTTTGATTGTCAATTAGTATAGTTATATTCCACTCTTACTAGAATTATTCAAAAAGCTTGATTCTCTTTACGTTGGGAGCAAATTCTTCATAAATTAGTCATATACTATCTTAACTTTGGATCAATTTGACCTAATTAAATTTTTTTTTTTTTGCTCAGGCTTTACTATTAGATATATATATAAGAAAAAACACATTTTAAAATATGATTAATACATAATTACGATTTTGCGCACAACGCTAGTTAAATAAGCTAATAATAGAACCACTCATTGACAGTACCCCCCTATCTCCCAATTACTCCTTTCTTTTCCCTAAGTTTGGGTTTCCTCTCCTTTCCCTAGTTGAAGCCGCCGCCTCTCTGCAGTGCCATCCCTGAGGGAGAGACTCTTTCTCTCTCTCTCTTCTCTTTTATAACTCTCTATCTTTCTTTACTCTCCCCATCTGTTCTGGGAGTTTATGTGTGTGAATAAATTTCTACAATCAATCTTTCAACCATTTGTCTAGTAGACAGTCACTGAGGAGAATGTTCGCAATATAGCTTCACAACCTCTCCAAGATTAGGTTGCTCTCCTCTCCCAATTTAGATTTAGGTCAAATTTTAGGGGTTTTATTCTCTCTAGATATAGATATGGGAGCTCCTTACAAGTATTTGATCTGTGTTCTTTCAATATTTTGATGTTGGTGCCTCTGCACCACGATGGTGATAAGAACATTGAACCTAGACGCACATCACAAGCCGTTGCAAATGGAGTGAAAGATCTCCAAGTGTACTCATCATTGAATCTTGTGATCGACCGCCAATCATTTACAATGATAATCTGTTCTTGAAGAATGATAGTATATTTCTAGTTATAGACTGTGCTTTGTTATATGCTTTATGGCTTTTGCTTTGTTATGTAGCTATTTGGAATTTGCTAGTCATGAAAGCCTTCTATGTATCTCTCGAATATTATTCTGATATATGAATGGCATCTTTGCTTTGCATGTATGCAATTTTCTTCATGTTAACCCACTAGCTATCGAACCATAAGCATGAAAGAGGTAAGAAATAAGTTCATTACATACGCAAACAGAATATATATATCTAATCTCTCCTAATGTAAAGTGATAAGTATACATTCGCAAAGAAATATATGACCGTGTGATATCGCATTTCCAATTTGATACATAAATAGACCTATCCCTTCATTATTTAATTTTCCTTCGATTGCCTTTATTTTAACTATAGAATATTGTATTATGGCTTGATATTTATCCATTGCCTCGTCCATAACGTGCCATCAGGAAACTTAATATTTCAATAACCTCCAAAATATTTCATACATATTGCACTCGGAACTAAAGCTTTTTATAAAACATTCCTGCGACTCCATATATATATATATGTGTGTGTGTGTGTGTGTGTGTGTGTGTGTGTGTGTGTATGTACGTGTGTATATATGTATACACACAAGTTGGCACTCACTATATCCCTATTTACCTAAGTTTTCTGGAGATTCGGAAGTCGCTTCAATGGCATGCAACAGCAATGAATCGGACAAGAAGCTGAGGGGCTCGGTGATGGAGTTCTCCCAAAAAATGGAGAGCGTACAAGAAGAGCCAATCGAGACGGAGGTCTCGGTCTCCGACTTCGAATCAAAGTCCCTCCTCTTCCTCCTCCTCCTCGGGAAGCGAATGGGCATACCCTCCGGGAGCACCGAGCGGCAGCATCGCTGCGAGCGCAGCCAAGTACCGTCTCCATCTCCCCTTGTCAAACAGCCACGGATTTTCATCGGCCTGGTTCGAGGCGGCCTCGGTCAGGAGCCAGAGGGGGAACCCGCCCCCGAAGTCTCAGCTGAGCATCTCAAGTGGCGGTGGTGGGAGAGAGTATCATCATCGAGAGCTGCCACTAAGCTTGTTGGATGACATGCCGCCATTGGAGTATGACCCGCCGCCGCAAAGTTCCAGTTATTATTACCGGAACCCATTGTCATCACCACCACAGGCTTCTCACGACAACACGAATTGCGTTGTGATGTGAGTTGATATAGTTGCCATTTGATTTTTAATGAATTCATGATGAACTAGGGACATAATATATTTTTTTAATTAGTATAGCTAGGGCATATGGTACATTACTTTTGGATTTCACTTCTTTTTACTTATATTGGGTCTAAGAAATTTTTCTATTTTAGTTATAGGTTTTTACTTTAAGGTATTAGGGCTTGAAATTGATGTGTTTGTAATTTCTGGAATACTACCACCTAAACGTTCAATTCTTTGGTTTCTGTTTGACATAGTGAGCTACTATAATTTGGGCTTTTTCTCCCGTTAATTTGGGTTTATCAAGTTCAATCTACTATAACATAAGGTCAAATTCGTTGTTTGAAGAGTTGAAAGAGTGCCATCCCAGCTTGAAAGTGAGTTTCATTTTGTTTTACTTGTTGGTGAGTATCGTTTGACGCAATTATGTCCCAAAATTCATCAATAACTCGATTTTTCAACTATTCAACTGGTAAAATAATAACAAAAATTGCTACGACAAATGAATCTAAATTGAACTTGAACGATCAAACCTTTTGGAGCATCCAAGTAATCCATACGAGTGATGACAATTTTTTTGTCCTATTCCTAATGAGTATGTATGATACTCCGATTCTCGGGGTTGCTCTAAGTGACTAGACTTAACATTAAGGAAAATTATCCAATTTTGGATGTCAATTCAGTCATAACTTTTTTCAATTTTACCAATTTAGTCTTAAACTTTTGCGTGATAATTTTCGCAAGAAATCTCTAACATGAAGGTATAGTCATCGCCAGAGCCAGCAGTTTTACATGGCACACAGCTACATTAGCGATTTCGGCAAAAATTGATCGTAATGACTATATTGGAATTTTGCATAAAAGTCGACAACTAAATTAACAAAATTGAAAAGTTTAAGACTGAATTAACTTTTGTACAATAGGTTTATGACTGATTGGAAAATTTCCTCTCAAAATTGAGTTATGTGTCTCATGTAGATTGCAGACTATCAGATGTGGCATGCTTAAGCATATAGCTTGGTCAATTAATTATGTTGGGATAGAGCGAAATCCGAATTTCATTTATTAGAAAAATGGTCCGTTCATCGTAGCTCGCAAAACAACGGGTTAACATGATAAATTCTTGAAAGTAACGGGTATTATCGAAAATATTCCAATGTCGTGACTCTGTTGCTTTGACTTTTGTTGTATCAACACCACCAATGAAGTGTTTTCGATTGATTTTGTTTTGGATTTCGATTGTGTATTTTCAAATTGATAAGTTTGAATGTGGGATAAAAGTACCTCCAATTCAAACAAATCAGCATCCATCTCTTAGATCTACTTTTCAAGGTGAAGGATGGTACATACTTTCAATCAATAACAATCTTGAATTGTGGAGCGGGAAAATTGTACAACAGTCCTAAATCTTATATACATAATGTATTGAGTCATGAACTTTTTAATGGTAAAGTGCAATTTAAGGATTGGAGGTATATAAAATCACCTATATGTCACGTAATTTTAGATGCTATCCATGGAAAGGATATGAGTACCCCTGTTGAAAAAGATATTGAACTTAATTAAGCTAATTGAAAGATTTTAGAAATCAATTACAATCCGTGGACAAGATTCACGACTTCTAATGCGCTTTTGCCTTTAATGTTGATGTCATGCAAGTAATACATTTTTTCCCCTTGTCTTATGAACAATCTTTGATTGGACGATTGTTATTGTGCTTTGCTTTGCTAGTCCTCGGTTAACGTTAGAGGTGCATTAAGTGCCGAATGAAATTGAGGTGATTCTTTTTGTTTTGTTTTTCTTTTAAAATTTTGTTAGATTGATTGTAGTTTTTTTTTTTTTGGTAACCGAGGATCCGCCACCATTCCCCGGGACGAGCCCGCACAGGTAATCGGGGTGCCTATACCTCGGGGAGACTAGCCCAGCAACCAGATTGATTGTAGTTTGGCTTGAGATTCTTTTAAATTGATGCGTTTAGTCATCAAATCAAGATACCTCCAATCAAACGAATGAACATCCACTTCTTGCTGTACTTGTTGAATACAACATCAAAGATGGCAACCTCTTTTTTTTTTCCAACTCAAAATCATGAACACTTCACAAAACATTGTACAATACTTATAATTAAGTTCTCCTCACGTTCAACTTTCCAAACATTGTTCTCTCTGTTTCCCTACCTAACTCTCTATCTCCATCGTTGGAAAGAGCGCAAGAGAGGGAGAAAGCGTCGCCTCGCCGTGGCAAAGCAGGCCAAGGGCAGAGCCGGGAAGTTGTCCGTGTTCGTATTTTGATGGTGATATGCACGATAAAAGTAAAGTTTATAAACACTTGACTGTGTTAAAAAGTTGTTCATGTTCATGTTTTTCTCCATTCTTATTGGGAATTAATTCTGAAATTTGCTTGACAACGTGGAAAAAAATTAGGTTTCTCGAAAATTTCTTGCATGGTAATACCCACTTAATTTCTTTAAAAAAGAGAAATATATGATACTCATAACTATGGCAACTAGATACAACATAAAAATAAAAAAAATTTAAAAACGGAAGAAATGTGAGTCAAATTGAGGTTCACCATCTTAAATATTTATAGGATGAAATAAGGGCAATTTCATCTCTTTAATGAAAATAGGGTGGATTTAGTCATATAAGAGCAGAAATACGCTCACCCTTTTTCTCATAGTGTGATTGTTTGTAAATAAATGTACATGTAACCGACCGAGAACAACCTACGATTTCACCTTTTGTGAATAAAAAATTGGATCTACATTATTGTTTGTTCATGTGGGAAAAATGTCCGAAAAGTCATAAACATATTGTATTTGTACCAATTTAGTCCTAAACTTTTTTTGGTACCAATTTAATCATAAACCTTTCGACATAGTGTCAATTCAGTCCTTCCGGCTAATTTTGATCAGATATTGCTCACGTAGATGCCGGTTGGCCTACGTGGCACAACCAGCATTGACGCGGACAATTTTAAATAATATTTTAATATTTTTCAAAATTTTTATTTAGTTATTTATTTTTCTTTATGTTTCTTTTTTTTCCCTCCCCTCCCTTCTTCCTCCAATTGGTTGCCAGACCTCGGTGACCGGACAGAGGCCAAGACCTCACTGGCCTCTTATGAGCCTCACCATGGCTAGGAGAAGCTCGACCTCGCCAGATCCAACGAGGGCTCAAGCATTACCCAAGCCATAGCGAGGCTCTCTCTTGTCGTTGCTAGAGGCCGCGAGGTCTCTAGCAAGGGCTCGAGCCTCGTCCATGGCCAGATAGGCCGACCCTCTTCGCATCCCGTGAGGGTGAGTCTTGCCAGTGGCCGGCAAAGTTGACCTCGCTGTCCTTGGCCTCTGACCGGTCGCCAAGGTCCAGCGATTAGTTGGAGGAAGAAGGGAGGGGAGGAAAAAAAACAAGAAAGAAAATAAATAAATAAAATTCGGAAAATATTAAAAAATTATTAAAAGTTGTCCATGTCTGTGCTGACTGTGTCACATAGGCCGGATGACGTCCACGTAAGCAATATCCAGACAAAATTAGCTAGAATGACTGAATTGGTACTATGTCAAAAGGTTTATAACTAAATTGACACTAAAAAAGGTTTAGGACTAAATTAGCACAAATGTAATAGGTTTATGACTTTTTTAACACTTTTTCCCAATTATTTTGATAGAAATTCCATCAAGTTGCCTTCGCTGAATACTTCTTGAAGTATATATGACGCGAAATATATATTCCATGACTTTAAATTGTTCCCTGAAAAATGATTTTGAAAAAAAATAAAAATTAACACGGTAACAACGTCCACTCTTACAAGATTATTCCAGGAACTTGCTTCCGCTTTATGTTGGAAGCCAACTCTTCATAATTTAGTTGATATACTGACTCAACCTTGGATTAATTAGACATGACTAGGTTCATTTTGCACAATGTTTGCTGTTTGATATGATGATATACGATAAAAGTAAGGAATTTCAAACTTTACTAATGCATATCTACAATTACCTGCCTATTCCATAACCACGGGTCGAGAAGCTAGTATAAAAAGTTACTTAATCGAGTAGTAAGTTCGTCGTGTAAAATGGTATATCTAAGTAAATAGCATAATCTTTTACAACACTTTTCAAGCTAAATTCAAAAATCTTTTCTACTTGGTGAGTTAAAATCTTTCTTATTCGTGAAATCAAACCAAAGTCTTTGAACTTATTTTTTTTCTATTTTTTTGTTTATCTTCCAGTTACCAAATTAAGGATGTGAAAGAAGAGGAAATCAATTAACCACGTGGGCAGAATCAAAATATTCACTTTTGCAATCTGTCTAATGTTATGTCCACCGGGAAAATTAAACCTATTTTATTTGTGTCAATTCAATCCTAAATCATTTTTTTTTTGCTAATTGAGTTCTAAACATTTTGTATTTATGCCAATTCAGTCCATATGATCAATTTTAACCGAAAATTGCTAACATGGACGCCGGCCGCCATACGTGACATGGCTGGCGCCGATGTGGATAATTTTTAATGATATTTAAAAAATGCCAAATACCTATTTTTTGTGGAGGATCATCCTTGGGGGTTTTCCTTTACTTCTTTTCCTGATGCAACATATCTTTTTTACTCAAACCCTATATTATTGCACTTCGCACTGTTTCTCTAGGGTTTTTTTGTGCAATAAAAATCACGTGTTGGATGGTAGACTAGTCTATGGCTTTCTTTCATGTTAAAGTAAGGGGGGGGCGATAAACGTTGATTCTTTAAATAGTTTTAGGATATAAATGACTCAATCAGAGTTTTTAGGGACAAAACAGGCCCTTATATGCTCGACTAGCTATATTTACGTGAATTTACAAATTTCATTTAAGGTTGTTCGATTACTCTAATGGAATGCCATCAAATTGCTTTACCTAAATACTATGTCAAAGCATAGATTACGTGAAATATATGTTGCATTACTTAAAGTAGCTTTATGGAAAATTATTTCCAAAAAGAAAATAATAACAAAGTCCAGAAGTTTTTTTTATTGTCAATTAGTATAGTTACATTCCACTCTTACTAGAGTTATTCATAAAGCTTGATTCTCTTTATGTTGGAAGCAAATTCCTCACAAATTAGTCATATACTGGCTTAACTTTGGATCAATTTGACATAATTAAATTTTATTTTGCCCAAACGTTGCTGTTTGATATATATTTAAAATAATTACATCTTAATACATTGCTGATACTTATTTACAATTCCACGCACCGCACTGATTAGATAAGCTAATAATAAAATCGATAGTTGAAAGTACCGTTATAAGGCCCACATTGCAGTTTGGGCACTTGGTGAGAGTAGAATTCCACTAGTTATCGAACCAAAAGCACGAAAGGTGTAGGGATAAGTACATATTTCCAATTTGGTAAGTATAAATCCACAAAGAAATATATGACCGTATTATCTCATTTCCAACTTGATACACATAAATAATTATATAGACCTATTCCTTCGTTATTTATCTTTCCTTGGATTGCCTTTATTTTAAACATAGAATATTGTATTGTGGTTACATATCATCTATTGCCTCGTACATAATTTGCCATCAGGAAACTTGATATTTCAACAATCTCCAAAATATTCCATATACATGTGTGTGTATAACAACACTTGACTCAAGTTGGCACTCACTATATTCCTATTTACCTAAGTTTTTTTTGGAGATTCGAAGGTTGCTTCAATGGCGTCCAACAGCAATGAATCCGACGAGAAGCTGAGGGGTTCGGTGATGAGGTTCTCCGATACATGGAAGGCCTACAAGAAGAGCCAATCGACACGGAGGTCTCGGTCTCAGACTCCTAGTCAAAGTCCCTCCTCCTCCTCCTCCTCAGGAAGCGCACAGGGATACCCTCCGGGCACGCCGAGTGGCAGTGTCGGCATGAGTGCCACGAGCGCCGCCAAGCACCGTCTCACCCCGTCGAACAGTCGCGGACCATTGTCGCGGGGGACCAGGTGGCATTGGTCAGGAGCCGGAGGGAGAACCCACTCCCGAAGTCCCGGCTGAGTGTTTCGAGTGGCAGTGGCAGCAGGGAGTATCATCATCGAGAGCAGCCGCCAAGCTCACTGGACAATGACGACATGCCGCCACTGGAGTACGACCTGCCGCCACAAAGTTCAAGTTATTATTACCAGAACCCGGAATATTATTATTCTCCGCACGTCGATAATTTCTTTCGTCACTTCAGAGAGGACGCGCCGGGCTCATCGGAGTACCAGCCGCCACGGGCTTCTTATGATCATGGCCATAGCTCGGAGAATAAGTCCTTAGAGAATTGCGTTGTGATGTGAGTCGCCATTGTTGTCATTTGATTTTTAGTGAAAAACATGATGAATCAGGGACATAATATTTATTTAGTTTTCTTAATTTAGTATAGCAAGGGACATATGGTTTATTACTTTCGGATTTAATTTTTTTTTTTTTACTTATATTGGGTCCAAGCAATTTCTTATTCTAGTGACCGGTTTTTACTGTCAAGTTATTAGCGCTTTATAATGGTGTGTTTGAAAAACTATCAACCACAATTAATCGAAAAACGTGAACTTTCAATTCTTTTGGTTTCCTTTCAAGGATTCAACTAGTTCAAAGGATATAATTTGGGCTTTTTTTTCCCTTTAATTTGGGTTTGTCAAGTTCTATCTACTAGTGTCAAATTCGTTGTTTGAAGAGTTGAAAGAATGCCATCGCAGGTCGTAAGTGAGCGTCATGTTGTTTTTTCTTGTTGACGAGTTTTGTTTGACGCAATGGTGTCCCATAATTCATCATTAACTCGATTATTCAACTATACTACTACACCTACAAAAATAGTGACAAAAATTGCTACGACAAATGAAATTTATCTTGAATGATCAAAATGGGATAATGGGATAATGATACAAACAGTCTATGAACTTTTGCTCAATGTACAATGTAATTCCTAAACTTTAGCCTAATATTCACTGTAGTTCTCGAACTTTTAATTTATTCAATGCGGTCTATGGACTTTTAATATATGTTCAATATAGCCCATGAACTATGTGAAAATATTTAATGTATCCCTGAACTTATTTTATTGGAAGGACTATGTTGAACAATTTCCCATAATTCAATGACTAAATTGAACATGTACCAAAAGTTCAAAGACTACATTGAACAAATTAAAAGTTCAGGGATCATATTCAACAAATTAAAAGTTAAGGGACTACATTGTACATTGAGCCAAAGTTTATGGACTGTTTATATCATTTTCCCCCAAGTAATCAATAGGATTAGTCGCTTTAAGCGATTACTAGCTAGGCTCAAAATTGAGTCATGTGTCTCATGCACATCGCGTATTATCAGAAGAGCATGCTTAAGCATATAGCTAGGTCAATTAATAATGCTGAGATAGAACGAAATCTAAATTCCATTTAATAGAAAAGCAATTCGTTCGACATAGCGTGGAGATAGGCCTCGTTGAGTTCTCGAAGTTTAATATGGGATAAAAGCACCACCAGATGAAAAAATCAGCATCCATTTCTTATATGTACTTTTCAAGGTTGAAGATGGTCTGACCCAAAAAAAAGGTTGAAGATGGTACATACTTTCAATTGTCTCTGAAAACAATCCTCAATTGTTGAGTGGGAAAATTGTACCATAGTCCTAAATCCCACATACATAGCATAATTGAATCATAAGCTTTTTAATTGATTTAATTAAACACTAAATTTCTATTTTTAAGGATGTCGCATAGACAATCTTTACGTGACTTATGGGTAATTTTAGATGCTGTCCATGGAAAGGATATGGGTGCCGGTGTTGAAAAAGGATTTTGGACTTAATTGAGATGATTGAAAGATTAATTACGTACTATCCATAGAGAAGATTCACGACTTCTAATGCGCTTTAGCCTTTAATATTAATTCTACTCACGTTCAACTTTTACAACTAGGGAATGGAATTCTTAAACGGCCCATCTCCCCCTACTCTCTGCCGTGGCCGCACCATTGCTGGTCGCCATTGCCTCCAACATCCCCCACCTATCCCAGAACTGATGCATCTTCATTGTCTCGTGACATTTTCCCTCTTTCCCTACCCAACTCTCGGTCTCTATCATTAGAACTGGAGCGAGAGAGGGAGAGAGAGTGTCATCTCGCCGTGGCAAACCAAGCCAAGGGCAAAGCCGGAAAGTACAGGGACAAACATAATTTTTGTTGCAATGGCTAAGCTAAATTTCAAGACCATCTTTCTTCATCCGTCATTTTAATTTACACCTCAATAATATATAAATTTTCCATAGGATGACAAGTTAATAAAGCTTATTAGTAAATCTACTCCAAAAAATCACACCGTGCAAAGTCATGCATCGCGTGACAAGTATAGGAATAAACATCCTTCCAGCCTAGCTTCAACTGTCCATAGCAAACACCGTTTATCAACTAGATAATCAATTATGATTTTAAGTTTTAACCTTTACTTTGTCAGGATACATTACGCTCTCATAATTCAGCTTTTGTTTAAAAAGAAACATCTAACTTCAGATATACTAATATGGATTCTCAAGATTTTTTTTTGAAGTCAAATCATTTCTCCCATCTTCAACTTCTCCAAGAGAAAACCTGGCTCGGGCCCAATTGGGTCGTCGACGGGGCGTCGTGACCGTGGGCCCTCGTATGGGCCCGCCCAAAAAGCCTTGGAAGGCCCATGGTCCGACAGGCCCATGTCGGGTCCGACATGAACGTCATACCTAAGCAGCAGCAGCTTACGAGTGAGTCAGTTCTTGTTCTTGCGTTCTTTACCCGGGCTTTCAAGAAAGCCAATAAAAATCCAATTTTTATGATGGTTTGAGATGGTTGAGCTTTCATGGTACGATCTCCCGCATTTGCCGCGAACACTGTAGAGACCCTGCGACAGGAACGGCTCCTCCTGCGGATTTCTTCGCTTGAAAGTTGAAAGCTTTACTTTCTCTCAATGTCTGTCATCAGACCCTGATATCTCTCTCTCTCGTGTCCTTCCAGTTTCCCACTGCTGATGATGCCACTCGGCACTGGTCTCCCGCCATTGCAGCTCTGAGTGACGAAAGCCGTCGCTTCTCTCTCCTCCCCCATGGAAACCCAGGAAGCACGCCCTGCCAAGGCCCTTACCACAAGGTCTCTCTCTCTGTGTGGCTGAGCTGGTTCTACTGTGTGGTGGTTGCTTTGGTAATGCGAAGAGTGGCGAGTGACCCATGAAAATGTCCGATACACCAGAGTGCCCTTCTGGGTTCGCTGCTCTTTTGTCGCCATTTTAAGCTTGATCGCTGGAGCCCTCTTTATCTATGATTTCGACCCTTTGCTTGGACGGAGTTTTTGAACTGAATGCACGCAGTTTTGGCTCTTGACGATGACTTGTTCCACCCCCCCACCACCCCCCCAAAAAAAAAAAAAAAAAAAGAAAAAAATCAGCAATTTTGACACCAAGCTTGTCCAAACAATATGAATCGTTGCAAGTTGGCAATACGAGGCTACATGATAGCGGTTGTATGAATAATGAAACGATTTTCGGCATTTTCTCAAACACACTCGTACAAGAGCAAGAGTTTGTAAGAAGAAAACGAACAGAATCTAAATGCTATGAAGTAACCACCCTAATTTCTTGCGGATTGGTTGATTATGGGTGCCTTCTTCTTGATATCGAGCTACTTTTATACTTCCAAGCCTTTGCTTCCCACCTCTCAAGTAATTGACCACAACCTCCGTGATCCTCCGCACAGAAGTCTCCCCAGGTTTAACCATTTAGGCCTACCCCATATTTTTCCAGATTCTGGTTTAAACTGTTTGCCGCATCTTCAGGGTTGGTGTCTTCATGGTTTGGCATTGTCCGTTAGTCACCGTTTCTCTCGTCTGAGAAACTAGTACTGTCACTTGACTGTTTCTGCATTTCTCGGTTTGACATCACAGTGGTCTGGTATCACTCAGTTTCAGATGTCAACACTTTTGTGCTGATTCATTCTGC
Source organism: Syzygium grande (assembly GCA_024733475.1). Lineage (NCBI taxonomy): Eukaryota > Viridiplantae > Streptophyta > Magnoliopsida > Myrtales > Myrtaceae > Syzygium > Syzygium grande. The sequence continues at coordinate 38,371,708 of JAMXDD010000005.1, read as the reverse complement.
TTCTTTTCACTGATGCTGACGCCAAACCATCAATATTGTATTAATGCCAATTGTGTCAAATTCCGGTGCCAACATGACTATATATTTTTGCATGTCGAATGGCATGATTAGGCAATTTTAGCGGCGCTGGCAATGTCTAGAAGTGGAGTTAAATCATAGAAGAGTGAAAGAAAACCTTCCTTTTGTCCCCTAGTTGACCTGCTGTTAAGTATTTCCTATTGCCGGCCACCGCTATTAAATTGTATATGGAAGGAACTGATAAATACAGCTTCTACCTTGATTTCCTTTTTGGTTTTGCTGGTTTGCTTTGCTTTTGGTTGGGTTGAGGTCGTTTGAATTTCCCAGATCAATGTTAAAACTCAAGAGATCAGATTTATGTCATTGTCATGGTTCAACTCTTGACATGATGACATCTGCATTTATGGACTCATTCTTCGGGCTGGAATTTCCATAAATTGTCCTGATCTTTGTACAAGTTTCTTTATCATTGCAAAGCAAGCTCTCCTGGTGTTTCCATCAACCACCTAGGCTATTTCATACTTGATTATTTTAACTTGACGAGATTTAATGAGTTCATGTGTTGACATTGTTATTTCCTGTCACCACTTGAGCTAATACGCAATTATCTTGAAGGGAGATGCACTAATTCTCATTGTTTGTCCAAGTTAAAATCAACAACAAGTTAATTCTTTAACCATCACACCCCTGAAAATTAATCTCTCTTTACTGACAATGGTTTTTAGCTGCGAAATTCTTGACAGACACAAGTGCTCAGCATGCTACAAGCAATACAAGAAAAAGGAGCATCTTATTGCCCACATGAAGGTCTCCTACCACTCTGTTCATCAGCCCAAATGTGACGTTTGCTATAAGCACTGCAAATCTCTAGAGTCATTAAGAGAACATCTCACTGGTGAATATCATTCCTCACTTTCCATCATCCAGCAGTGAAGGATTCTTTATCTTCTAATTGCTGTATTGCTTTCTATCATTTGTGGCATAGGTCCTTTGCCCAAAGCAAATTGTTCGAGCATTTTCTCTGAGCGAGGATGTGATCTTTGTCTGAAACTTTTTGATAGTCCGAGTGCCCTTACTGAACATAGAGAAACATGTTGTCTGCCTGCACCTCGTCCATTTGTAAGCAATACTATTAGCAAGTAAAGTTTGAAACTTAGAATGAGGGTGGCTTTAGTAGTTATGATTTTACGAAAATTACGTCAAATGCAGGTAGTCCATTGATCATTAACTTTGTTGACCATCTGCAGGAGACAATTTCTGTATCTTCTATTGACTCTCAGGTCCATATTTCTGATCCAATTGATGGATGCAACTATGATGACTGGCAACAAGAAAGACCTAAGGCAATTGCCCTGGATTGTGAGATGGTGGGTGGTGGTAGTGATGGATCTCTTGACCTTTGTGCTCGGGTATGCCTTGTTGATGAAGATGAAAACTTGGCTTTCCACAGTTATGTACAGCCCCAAATTCCTGTTACTGATTATAGGTACATCTGCACTTGAGATCCTGTGATTTTTCTGATTTGGTTTACTGAGATTTTATTTGGGAAGTAGGGGGAGGTGAGGAAAATGGGAGGTAGGTGCAGAAAATGGAGAAGAATTCATAATTTTGTGTGAGAGGAAAAGAGGGGCAAAGTTTTAAATTTTTCTTTCCCTCCTAAAGTTCCCCAATCCCAAAAAGAATGAGTGTCTAATCCTCTGGATATTATGAGTGTTTTCAGATATGAAGTAACTGGGTTAACAGAAGGGCAACTCAGAGACGCCATGCCACTAAAGGAAGTCCAAGAAAGAATATTGGAAATTTTGTACAACGGCGAGTCTATTGGAAAATTAAGGTTAGATGGAGGAAAGGCCAGGCTATTGGTAGGTCATGACATAGAGCATGACCTGGACTGCTTGAGAATGAACTATCCTGATCACTTGCTGAGGTATGAGGTGTTCTCTTTAGTTTAATTAATGGATAAAAAAGATCATCAGTTTCCATATGGCGGAAGATGCAGGGCAAAAATAAACAAGAATGTGGTGACACATGCATCTTGTTACCTTTACGTTTTCTTAGTTTTAGGTATTGCTTGGATGTCTCTTGAGCAGAAAACTGTGTTTGTTATCCTTGGGCTGATAATATCTTTCTGTCACAGCTACTAGTTACTACGAACCAATGTGAGATGCGGTTCTTTGTTATTGTGTAGCCTTTTTTGACAGAGAAATTGAGTTTCGTCTTAGCGGTAGCTGCTCATCAAAGTATCTTATATTTGGTATATATGCAAGTCCACTTTTCTCTTGGATTCTGTTTTTGGACACATGCATTTGCAGTGCGTGGTCAATTCAAGTAATCAACTTTAAATAGAGAATTTCCTCACCAATTCAGCCAAAACAGAGACTATTGCAGAAATCATTTCTCTATTTGAAACAGATTTGTTTGATATGCTGGTCTTATGGAAATTTAGACCAGATTCTTAGCTGAATTGTATAAAGATAATCTGTTTGACGATAGAAAAATATATCATGGTGCTGAGTGTCGGTGCTGGGCACTGATCCTTCAGTAGATTCTGGCGACGGATAACGGAACCCGTGATGGTGGGGTCGGTGATGGTGGGGCTGAGGAACCAGCGGCTACGGATGGATGGCAAAAGTGATGGTGGGGTCGGTGGCTGTGGTAGTGGGGCTGAGGAATGAGGGTCTACTAACTTTGCTCTGATACCAAGTTTGATGAGAGAAAAACATATTGTATTATTCTAATCAAAGGGATTACAAGAATATATATAAGTAATCCTCTAAACATAATATGACTATTCTACCTCATTAACTTATTTCCTAGCATCATCCAATCGTTTTTTATTCAAGCTGGATTAATTTACCTGTTCCCTGCATCTATTTGAATCTGATAGTTGAAATACAGTCCCAGAAAACAGTTTGTTGACTTGTAGTGAACCCTGTGTAGCTGAAGCCACAGGATATCTTGTTGCTGCTGTTTCTGTATTTGTTACCAATTGCAATGCATAATTTACTTTTGACTTCCATACTACTAACTTATATTCTGTTTTATAATCTACATTACATAGTACTTGGGATGTGACAGCTTTTCATAAATCAATCAGCACTGTGCTGCATGTACTTTTTTTTTTGGTAAAGGTAAGAATATGTATTACTTTTCAAAACACCAAAATGCTGCATGTACTTTACATGCCAGGCCATCTGAAAAATGGAAATATTACTATTAGGGTTCTTGTGTGACGAGTGTTCTGAAGCTTTTTTTGTTTATCAATGGAAAAATTATTCCAAAAGGTTACAAATATCTTAGCTAAGCGGACGAGCCAGTGCGCTTGCATCACTTGCTTTCTGTTAAAGTTTCCGATGCTTCAGACTGCCTAAGTGGTACTTTGTATTTCAGCTTTTTCAACTAATTTTAAAACACTGTAAATCACTTGAGAAAGCCAGAAGAACATCTCTGGAACTTTTGTCGATTTTTGAGTAATCAGAGGGTTATTTTTCTTCACTCTTCTGGCAGTTATGATTATTTGGTCTAGTAATCAAGACAGCCCTATGCCTCAATAACAAGTAGTGGGAGCATATTTATTGATTTTGTGCAGTTAAGAGAGAATAAAGAGCTGTGTGCTTATCAAACAGTGTTAGCAACCCGGTGGCTTTTTTAGAGCATCTGTTTTGTGCATGAAAAACAAACTGAGTCCCATCTTTTGGCTTTCTCTTAACTGCACTATGATTTTGAACGTTCTTTATTTCAATTTAACAGAAGGTATATTGGAGTCTCTTCCCTCCTAAAAGGGAGAATTAGGAACACCATTAACCTGATTATATGAATGTTTCTTTCCTTTCAAAGTGAAGTTTGCAATTCCTTTTTTGTTGTACCAGTTTTATCTTACAGTTACTTCTTCAAAATTCAGGGATACTGCCAGATATCGTCCATTAATGAAAACAAATTTAGTTAGCCACTCGCTCAAGTACCTCACCAAGAAATATCTGGGGTGAGTTTTTCTTTTTCTTTCTTTTTTGGTTTTGCTTATACTGGTTTTGGAACCCAGCAAATGCCCCTAAACCACTCCACCCTCACCAACAGAACCAAATGCCTGTTGCCAGATCTAGGGTGAGTTCCTTGTTTAATTGCCCCGGTTGTGGTGGCATCGAATCTTATTTTGTCTACAAGGTAGTCTTGACTTCTTATATTATCATCATGCTCAGAATAGTGTTCAGATACTAATGAATAATCCTTTTCCAAACCTTTGTGATTTATTTGGCTTTCGAGTTTTCTCACTTTCTTTCTAGAATTTGCAATTCCCTCTTTAAGTTGTAACGACTCTTGTCACTGATGAAATTATTGTGCGTCTATATGGTTGTAGAAGAAGGGAGATTAACAAAAATTCATATTATAATGCAACATTTGCTCTGGAAATTAACCATGCATGATGCAATTCGACATCACACACCACACACCACAAAATGAATATGTTATTTGCTTGACAACAGGAGTATTCTATTCATAGATGCTGATAAGTATCAAAAAGTTGCTTTGTCATATGGTTTTAGGGTCTATTCTCTCCACCATGTAATCTTTCTTAGGTTCTGATTATTCTGCTGCGTCCATGATTATCTTGCTTTGCACTTAACAGGTACGACATTCAGTGCGGTTTGCATGATCCATATGAAGATTGTGTCTCCGTGATGAGGATTTACAAGAGAATGCGTGCCCAAGACCATCGATTGGAAGGAGCTAAAGTATCTACTTTGCTTGATGATGGGCACAACTTACTCAGAAACTTCGAATTTTCAAATAAGGAACTCGAGCAGATGTCACCAGATGAGCTTTATGAGATATCCAGATCAAATTATAGATGTTGGTGTCTGGATTCGAAACGGGTGCTATGACAAATAGCTAGTGCTCCAATTCAGTTTCTTCAAGAATACTTTGGTCATCGGCATCGTTCACATATATGTTTTTGCCTCATAGATTCCCTTTCAAAGGGATCGAATCCATGCGGTTTAGTACATGCCTATTCACTATAGGCTTCAGGCTTCAAAAAGGAACAGATTTCGAGGGGAAAAGTTTTATGATCTTTAGGATTAGGAGTGTAAATAACAGCATTCCATTCTCTCTTATGATTCGTGTTTTGTATCCCTTCTTTCTAACAGTAAACGCTGCAAACTGTCATTAACTGTGGTCTGAGATCTGTGATTTGTCTCAGAGACGTCTGGTTATGTACCATGTACTGAGAAGAGAAGGTTGCAAGGGAGGCCTTAGCTGTTTCCGCTCTTTTTGGGTTATTCACTGAGAATGGGAAGGAAGAAAGCGAATTGGTAAATTGCATCATGAGCTTCGTCTATGTCCCGACCTGTGCGGCTTATGGAATGATATTGTTCCTGGTCACTGGTTATAGAATAAACTAGATGAACTTCGTGCAGAGTCTGACAATATCAGTGGACCTTTTCTTCTCTCCTGTCAATTTGTTTGACAATTTAGTAATCTCTGCTGCTATTTCCTTTCACCAGGGTTCAACGGGACCTTACGTGGTTTCTTGTCACTGCCATTGCAATTGCAGGATGCACCACCATCTGACTGAAGACCTCAACAAAGCTTCCTCATAACATGGCCTACTGTTGGTGACCAAAAGATGTTGGTAGATAAAAAAAAAATCATCTTTACAACTTGCAATTGTCTGGACTCTGGTTTAGTAACTAGAGCATCTTGTGTTTAGACAATAATGCAACATTGTGATAGCAACCTTATGTTTTGGATGACGCGCCCGAGCGCAACGGAAGGAACTTCATCGACCGGCGCTGAGGAATCCGGGTCGAACTCCCTACTCCATAGCTCGACTTCTCAAACCTTGACGTCTTGTTGGAGATGAACTTATATGGAGTGCTCAGAGCGGGCCGATCAATTTATCGGCCTTCTTTTCGTTGTATTACGCACTGAAAATCAACATATAATACACTATCTTCTCTAGTATGTTGAATCCTAGGGGATAGCATACATCTAGCTTTTGCACTCTTTGAACGGGGGAGATTATTTTTGACGTCGGTGTTTGCACACCTCAGATGATCTTCGTTTCTCGTTTTTTAGCAGTGGTTCTCAGGGTATTTCACCACATATTGTGGAGCAAGGGTTCTATAGCTCAAAGGCTTTATCAAGGTTAATTTGTATCTTATCCCAAGTCTGAGATATCTATTTGATTGAGAAAATTGTCTAAAAAGTCGTAAACCTAAATTAGGTTGCAAATCTTTCAATTTTACCAATTTCATTCTAAATATTTTCATGTTTTGCTAATTGAGTTCACCTAGCCAATTTTGCAAGAAATTGTTATCGTGGACACCGGACGGGCGTCCTACGTGGCATGACTAGTGCTGATGTGGGTATTTTTAAATAATATTTTAATAACTTTTTAGAATTTTTTTTTTTTTTTTTCCTTTTTTTTTTTTTTTTTTTTGAAGGTTTGAAGAAATGGCCGATGCGACCGTCGCCAGGTGTGGGTGGCCCTCACCGGCTCCAGGCAAGGGCCACGACACCCTCATCGGCCAAAAGCAAGGGCTCATGAGCCCTTGCTCGGGCCTGGCAAGGGCCGCAACGCCTCACCTAGCTAGATTTGGTGAGCGAGGGCACACGAGCCCTTGCCCAGATCTAGCAAAGGCCACAATGCCCTCACATAGAGTGGGCAAGGGTTGCCAACCATCCCTCCAAACAACAAAAGACAATAAAGAAAAGAGGGAAAAATTATTAAAATATTATTAAAATTGTTCGCGTTAGCACCGATCGTGCCTTGTAAGATGATCGGTGTCATCTTCAACAATTTTCGATCAAAATTGATCGGATAGCCAATTGGCAAATTGTCAAAATATTTATGATTCAATTGACAAAATTGAAACATTAAGAATTGAATTGGCGAAAATACGATTAATTTATGACTCTTTGGATAATATTTCCTATTTGATTAGCTAATTTGTAACATCTTCTAGAAAACTCGAGGAGAGGAAATACTCAATTGGACCAAATAAATCACCAGTGTTGTTTCTGTGAGACCTACACGCAGCTTCACATGGGATCCCCACAAAATGGACCGACGTGACGCACCCTATCTAGTGGGACCCGGGGGGAGGTGCCCCCAAAGTCCAAACCGTGTGAGAAAGGTCAAAGGATAAGGAAGAAAGGGCATTGGATAGGCGGTTCTAAACCCGTGTGCTTCCTTCCTTGACGAAGAGTTCTCTGTTGCCTATTCAACTTCTGTAGCTTTGGCATCAGAATCATATCTTTTCAAAAGCATATCATAATGTTGGAACTGGAAGGACCATTCCGATATGATTTTCACGTACCATCGAATGCAAACAATTTCATATTTCGACCGTCCATCCCATTCCGACCGAATTTTTCCATTCCATTCCATCATGCCTAACGCAATCAATTTATTTTAAAAAAAAAAAACATATAATCATCCACAGTCCATCTAAATCAGTGTTTTTTTTAACCTTTTACCCCTTCAAAATGTTGCCGCATGCATTACGATCTTAAGAGCCGGAACATTTGAAATATTTACGCGTATATCTACGCCCGAAGTTCCATATTGATGTGTGTTGTTTTTTTTTTTTTAATGAAATTCAATTGCTATTTCAAACTTTGAAAGGAAAACCCGCTTAAGCGCACAAATGAGTTTTTCTTGTTGAAGCTAAAGGAACTATGAAATGGGGAGCTAAAGCTTCGACAAAAAAGTCAAACTTCCGTCTAAAAGGCCCAAATTAATTAAAAGCTACAAAAAGTAGGGCCCAAAGTGAAAGAGACCTCCATTGATGACCGGTCAAACCTTCACACGAAACACAGAGACCCAAATAAATAACGGAAAATGACGCTAACGTTGAATTTTTGGGCCAATGCTTTTGACGTTACCCAAGACTTTCTAATATATCCAAATATAATTTTTATTTATGAAAATTTTAATTTATTAAATATGATTACCGGAATGTTTATTAAATATTCAATGTAATCTCTAAATTATTTAAAAATATTCATTATAGTCATTATCTAAAGTTCAGAAACTATATCGAATAAATTAAAAATCAAAGATCATATTAAATATTGTGTTAAAGTTTTTGAACAGGTTGTGTTATTATATAATAAATAAATAAAAAAAGGGTTTAAAAAAAAAGAGGAAAGAAAATTGCCCCCCGCGCCCCTCAAGACTGACCTTCTTGTTCTCTTCCCCTCTCTCTCTCTCTCTCTCTCTCTCTCTCACTCCCCACGCCAAAAGATTCACTCTTTCACCCCCGTTTTCTCTCTCCTCCTCCTCCTCCTCCTCCTCCCTCCGCCGCGGCCGCCGATCCCTCGCCTGAAGAAGGAGAGAGAGGAGCCGGGGGAATCGATCGCCGCCGCCGCCGCCGCGAGATGGCCGCCGCGTCGGCGCAGCGCCAGCGGGGGGAGCTGTGGGGCGCGCTGCTGGAGATGACGAGGTCGGCGCAGGAGAAGAACAGCGACCCGATCCACTGGGCGATCCGGCTCAGCTCCACCCTCGGCTCCGCTGGCGTCCCCCTCCCCTCCCCCGACCTCGCCCACCTCCTCGTCTCCCACATATGCTGGGACAACCACGTCCCCATCGCCTGGAAGTTCCTCGACAAGGCCCTCGCCGTCGGGATCGTCCCCCCCATGCTCGTCCTCGCCGTCCTCTCTTCCAGGTCCCCGCTTCTCTCTCTCTCTCTCTCTCTCTCCCCCCTTCTTTCTTCCTTGCTTTTTCTTTTCTGGAATTTGCCAGCGTGACGTGCTCGGTTTAGCTGTTCCGCCTACAGAGTTTAGAGTAGGTCGTGGGAGCGTGGTCATAGGGAAAGCCGCTAATTTTTGGTAGTGTCGCCTTTTGTTTCTTCTTCTTCTTCTGCTTCTCCTTCTTTTCTAGTATAGGTAGAGTTTCTTATGTAGCGATTGATGACAGTTTTAGGGCATATAGCGCGTGGGGACTCTTTTGAGTAGTAGTTAAAAGCTCGGTAGCGATGAGCTCTCTTCTCTCTTCGCCGTTTGTGAATATGAATTTATCGTTTTCCTGAAGTGGGTCCTCGTGGGGCGACGATGATTAGCGCTAAAAGTAGAAACTTGATACTCGTTTTACGTATTTGAGGGACTTGTTATTACAAGAGACCCGATAACTGTTCGTCCTGGTAAAAGAAATCGGCAAACTTGATAGTCAGAGTTCTCGAGTTTGCATATGTATCTGCGTTTCGCTGATACGAAAGTGGGAACAAGTCGAATAGAGTCTTTGGTGTTTGACATGAATTCAAGAGGAGCGATATAACACAACCAACAAGTCTACGGTCCTCTGTGATGTTAAGAGCTTGGAAAGCATTTCTGGGAAGCCTTCAGGTTACTAAGTATCGTGGTCAAAGGCTAAGCTTTTATGATTATGTTAATACACGCGCTTATTGTGTAGGAGAATAGAGAACTTCTGTTTTCTGGTGCCCGTCGATTTATTTACAATTTGAGGGTTGGTTCACTGTGCACATGCATGACAATCTACCTGAACCATCTGCAACTTCATTCTTATATTTCCTTGCGGGCATGATGAGTTTTTCTGTGTTACGCTTAATTGTCTGGACAGATCATACTAAATGACATAATTCCCTTCTTATTCTTTTTTTTTTTTTCATAACTACAGGGTGATTCCCAGTCGGCGCACCTATCCTACAGCTTATAGGCTCTATATGGAGCTCCTTAAGAGACATGCCTTTTCATTTGGCTCTCTAATAAATGGGCCAGATTATCAGGAGTAAGTGAATGCTATCTTACGTAGGCTCTATTTTACATCTAATTTGACATATATCTGGTACACTGTAGTTGAGGTCACTGAAAAATTCTTGTATTCTCTTCTTTCTGTGGCAATTAACTATGCTTTGAATGGAAAAAAAAGATTGAAATGATAGCACTCATGATTAGATACTAACATTGACTGGGTTGTATTGAAATGATGATGGTTTTTACGTCGAGCATTTCTAAGACTATAATGAGCATCCTATTGACCTAGAAAAAAGTGATAAAACGTGAGAACTCTCTTTAAAGGTAATATGCAGATGATCTGCCCCCGCACTGCACGTTCCATTGCAGAAAGTATAGACACCTTTCTTTTCAATCTCGTCATTGTGCATTTTGTTCGTTTTGCATGTTGTCTATGCAGGGTTGGCTCACGCTACAGTTTTTCCTCTGGAAATATTTCTTTTCTTTCAATAGCTCATACTTTTCAGGGGCGAAGTTGGTTTCACAATTCTTATTACTTTTTGTCTCATAGTTTAGGGTCACTTTCACAAGACAATGGCTATTCATGTCGATCTACTTCCTGGGAATCAAGTAACACCTGTTTTTTTAGAAATCTGTGGCAGTCCTGGAAATTGAAAAAAATAGGGATTTCCCATTTGAGTTTCATGCTGACTTAAGTACCCAATGTGAATCTTTATGTGAGTAAATGTGGCAGTGATTGTCCGCACAACTTTATAACTTGCTAATGTTCACATCCTTAGCACAACTATATAATTTGATAATGTTCGCATCTTCATGGATTAGGCTTGCTTGAACTCGCGGGGATTCTTGCTGTTTGTGTCGTCATGGGCCTCCGTCCACTCTCTATTAGATGATAAGATTAATCTTGGACTAGGTTGGAGAGTTCTACCACAAGAATTTATTGTTTTAAGAGAGGTTTCTATCTTTGATTCAATGTAATAACTGGCTCCTTAACTAAATAAATGTTGAAAGAAAAATTTTGTATGCAAACTCCCAGTTAATGTGGTTGTCAAGGTGAGTTTGGTTCTACACAATTGGCATATTAAGGGTGTTATCTGCATGTTTAAGAGGGGTAGACTTCTTGTGCTACAGTTTTGAAGTTATTTACATTTGCCTGGTCTTGAATTGTGCAATGGGTTTCCTATCTCATGCTAGTCTTGTGCCTATATATGAAGTGAACGAGTGTTTATATCTCGTGATCCTGCAATGTACTCCAAATTCATGGCTGAGAATTTTCTCTCTTACATCGTTTCTTGTTATTTCAGGGTCATGAAATCAATTGACAACGTTCTTGATCTTTCCCAGATATTTGGTCTTGAAGCATGGGAGCCTGGGATCCTAGTTGTGGAATTTGTTTTTTCACTTGTATGGCAGTTACTTGACGCATCATTAGATGACGAAGGATTGATTGAAATGACTCCAGAAAAGAAGTCTAGATGGGCAACCAAACCACTGGATATGGATATTGATGGTCAAGATACCTTTATTGGAAAGGAAACAGAACGGCAGGAGATGTTGCACAAAGCAAATACTTCAATGGCTATTGAGGTGATTGTAGCGTTTCTCCAGAACCCAGTAACTGCAAGGATACTTTTCTTGGCACGACGGAACATGTACTGGTCTATTAGTTCAACTCATCTATTTCTCCTCATGCAGCACAACGTTATTCACCACGAAACGAAGTCATTATCATGTGATGTTAGAAGTATATTGTGTCAGAAGATTGTGAGCTGTGATGATTAAACCGGAAGTAATTCTTCTTCACATGTTCTGTTTGTGTAGGCCACCGCATTGGGTCGGTTTTATTCAGCGCCTGCGACTACTAGCAGCAAATTCAGTAGTGCTGAGGAGTTTGAAAGACATAACTCCAGAAGCATTTTTGCAGTTGACGTCTGATAACCGTAACGTCTTAACTCGGGAAGGCAAGACCGTATCACAGCAAGAATTTCATGCAGTTACTGCTTCTGGTTCTCTGATATCATCTGCGGGACAATGCCATGGGGCTAGCCAATCTGCTCTTTGGCTTACTATCGATCTTTTTCTGGAAGATGCCATGGATGGTGCGCAAGTTACAGTTACTAGTGCTGTTGAAACGCTTACAGGTGCAAATCGCTTATTTATTTGTTAGAATTATTAATTATTTTCGGAATTCAAGCATCGTAGAGCCTTTATCAGTATTTTACTTATATGGAGTTGTCGCTTTGCAGTTTTAGCAAAGGCTCTTCGGTCAGCTAACAATACTACATGGCATGATGCATTTCTAGGTTTATGGATTTCAGCATTACGCCTTGTTCAAAGGGTAGGTATTTGGTGCCTTTTCATTAAATTTTGCTGGTGTGATATTCTGACAGAAAATATGTTGAAGGGAAAACTAACACTTAAGCCTTACATTTATACCAAGAGTCACTTTGGCCTACTGTTTCATTTCTTCTAATTTTGCTTTGAGCTGATCAAGGCTCCATTTGTTTTGTGCAAAATGAATAATTTAGAAGATATTTTCTTAAAAATGATTGAATGTATCACTTACAAAATTGAATAAATGAAAATAATTTCATCTTCCACAAAAATGTTTGGACATAAATTGTTGTGGATAATGAAAATCTTTTTTCAACCATAAAGAAATGAAAATATTTTTTATTGATTAATTATTTCAAGCAATATAAGCAATTATTTTTGGAAAATGTTTTTCAAATCATTCATTATCCACGAAACAAATGGAGCCCAAGTCTACATGACTTTTGGAGGGTATAATCCGATTTTGTAGCATCATTGTGGCTTAGGAGGGTCTTTTGATGGCAGGCATCTCCATTATCAATATGATTTATGCGATTTTTCACCATTATTTAAAATTCTATGGAGCTGAGTTGGGCTCTTTTGTCTGTCCATACTTACTATAGGGAACTGTGGAGAGATTATAATTTAATATCATAAGAGAAGTTAAATAAATTGATGCTTTCGACATGTTATATCTTTTCTGATTTACACATCTGGGCGAAGCATAGGCTTTACTGTGAAATAAGCAAAGGAAGCATCATTTTCAAGACATTAAGAACTTTGCGTGCTCCTCGTCTCAAGAAATGAAAAATATGCTTATTCAGTTCTCTCGTTTTTTTTTTTTTTTTTATTACTATTCTTTTTCAGGAAAGGGATTCCACTGAGGGTCCTGTACCTCGTGTGGACACCTGTTTGTGCATGTTATTGTCTGTCACAACGCTAGCAATTGCTGGCATCATTGAGGAAGAGGAAAGCACTATGGAACATACTGATGTTGTAGTTAGTTATCGAAGGAAAGAGAGGCATTCTCAGGGAAAGCGTCGTAAAGATTTGATTTCAAGTTTACAGCAGTTGGGTGACTATGAGGGATTGATAACACCTCCTCAGTCTGTTTGTTCTGTAGCCAATCAGGCTGCTGCAAAAGCGATGATGTATATTTCAGGTCTTACTGCAGGGAATGGATTCTATGAGTGCATAAGCATGAATGACATGGCAATGAACTGTTGTAAGTATTAAAGTTTCTTTCTGTAATATGTTGGAGTCATTAGCGGGTTTATACTTTTGGTATGTGGTCAAAATGAATTTAGCAGACATCAATGAACCAGATCAAATAATTGATGATGTAGCTTCATTTTCTGAATTGACACCTTACCGAGATCACGATGGGCAGTATCATAATCCTTGGTGTCTGCAGCTGACCAATTTCTCAGTGTTATCCATTCTGGTGCACTGAAATATCTATGTTTCATGGCTGATGGCTTCCCTCTTTGATCTACTTCTTCTGAAATTCATATTGCTTGCAGCTGGAAACATGCGGCATCTGATTGTTGAGGCTTGTATAGCAAGAAATCTACTCGACACGTCTGCATATCTCTGGCCAGGTTACGTGAATGCTCGCAGCAGTCAAATACCTCGAAATATTCCAAGTCAAGCGCCTGGCTGGTCATCATTGATGAAGGGGTCACCTCTGGCTCCCTCATTAATAAGTACTTTGGTGTCAGTTCCTGCTTCAAGGTATGCTACTGCCACATGTATGTACCCTTTTATTGTCGATTTTTTATATACGTTTTTATTGTTGCAAATGTGTGTATGTACATAGGCTGTCTGATTTAGTCTCCTATAGCGTCTGTATAGTTCCAGAATGAGCTAACATTTTCCCTTTTGGCAGAGAAATTGTACGTTTCTCCATTATAAAAAATTAATTCACTTATTGTCAGTTAACTCAGTTTAGGTTGATGATCCCCTATTTCATAATAAGTTTCAATTTGCATGCTTTTGCACAGATGCTTGATGAAATCGATATATTTCAAGGGCAGAAACTAGGATTTGAGAGTATCATCTTATATTGAAAAAACGCGTAATAAACAGGTTTTGCTCTTTCTAGTTGTCATTGTCAACCTCAACTCAGTGGTCCATTTGGTATCTGTTTACTTGAGAAACTCATGAAAGTTGGATTGAGGATGTGGAAAAATTTTTGTGGCAGAGTGGCAGGTATTTCTTTCCTTTTCTTTGCTTCCTTCTTTGATACAAGTTGTTTTATGAAAAGTAATAGCAACTAGAAAAAAGGAGGGTGTGTGTCGTGTGAGGGGTTGGGGTTGGGAAGAAATATGAAATTAACCACAAGATGCACTGAGAGCTTGGTCGAACCTTGGTTTTCACTATGACGTGGTCTTCAGTCTGGCCCATATTTTTGCTAAGCTGATTTATAAGTTGTTATCCAGTGGTATGGATTATGGAAACTGATATTAGCTCATGGATTTGATGGAAGCTTAGCAGAGATTGAGAAAATATATGAGATTGCACTCAATGGCTCTGAAGAGGAGAAGATATCTGCTGCTACCATTCTCTGTGGAGCATCTTTTGTTCGTGGTTGGAATATACAGGTATATGCTGGTGGGCTTTTTTGGTCTCGTCAGAGAATTACACTAAAGCACGTAATCACATACTTTTCTGTACTAAATCAAGGTTAATGTCTGTCCTTGTTGCCTGCAGGAACACACTGTTATTCTAATTACGAGATTGCTGTCGCCTCCAGTTCCTCCAGATTATTCAGGACCTGAGAGCCATTTGATTGGTTATGCTCCGTTTCTTAATGTTCTTCTTGTCGGAATATCATCACTGGATTGCGTTCAGATTTTCTCTCTGCATGGTTTGGTAGGTTGAACAAGAGATTTGCATTCTTTTATGCTAGTGTGTGAAAAAGAAAATTAAGTTGGAATCGAATAAAAAATGGATGATTCTTATTTGGACTTGAAAAGGTAAATATCGTGTCAGAAAGTGATCCAAGGAAATTTTAGGCTGAATGATTGAAAACTTGAAGCTGGGAATTAGTAGTGTGCATTTAGTGGGGAAGTGAGCCACTTTTAGCTTTCTAGATAAAATATTTGGCCCATCGCTCTATGTGCCAAAGAGGCATATTCCAGTTAGGAAAGGGTACTTTGAGCATCTTCATGATTTGTGATATATGATGTTGAAAGCGCAGTACTTGCATGTATTTGGGAAGCATCTACTTTCTTATGGTATCAGGAACTCATGCCAATCAAACTCAATTCTCTTGCAACAATGCATAAAAGTTGGGAGTTGGCATCTTATGTATACGTTGTGCAATTCCCATTTGTGATCAAGTAGTTTATTTTCACATCCATTCAGGTTCCACAGCTTGCTGCTGCGTTGATGCCGATCTGTGAAATTTTTGGGTCAACTGTTCCGAATGTCTCATGTGCTGGTATATCAGGGGAGGAACTGTCCTCTCATGCGGTGTTCTCAAATGCATTTACACTTCTGCTGAGGCTGTGGAGATTTGATCACCCACCTCTTGAGCATGTGATGGGAGATGTGCCACCTGTAGGAACCCATTTAAGTCCTGAATATCTCCTATTAGTTCGAAACTCCCAATTAGCATGTTCTGTAAATTCCATGAGCGATCAGGTTAGAAGCGAAAGCCTCTCTAGCACTCTGGTCCCATCACCTGTGGAACCTCTTTTTATGGAATCCTTTCCAAAACTTAAACGCTGGTATAGGCAGCATCAGAAATGTATTTCATCCACCCTATCTGGTCTTGTACACGGCACCAATGTACATCAGATTGTAGAAGCCCTCCTCAGCATGATGTTCAGAAAGATAGTTAGAGGTGGTCCTGTGACACCTACAACTTCAGGAAGTAGTAATTCATCTGGGTCTGCAGCAGAGGAATTAGCAATCAGACTCAAAGTTCCTGCTTGGGATATTCTGGAGGCAACTCCATTCGTCCTTGATGCTGCTCTGGCAGCCTGTGCCCATGGAAGGGTCTCCCCTCGCGAGATGGCTACAGGTTTGTCTTCAACTTGTACAACATCTAATCTACACTGGCTTATTCGATATCCATGCACTGAGTTAAAAGTGCAAATACGCATGCTCAGATGTAATGTAGTCATTGTATGAAAGTCTGATATGTCAAAGCCTTGATAATGCAAAGCATAAGGAGACGTGACTCTTTAGCCTTTACTTCCTGAGATCTCTAAATTGAAGTCAAAGTCTTTCTTCATGTTCTTGAGATATGGTCTCTTTTCAAGCTAATCTTGGATCTTTTATTCACGTTCCTTAGCTGAGACTCCTTTTTCTGGATGTTCACACTTTGTCGCTGCTGGTAAACATGATTTAGTATGATCTCTCTCTGTGCCCTTATGATTGAAGGTCCTCAAGTTAAACTCTAGTCTCATTATGTTTGCCTCCTCTCTGGGGCTAGTTCAATCAAGGCAGTACTGATGCAAGAGCAGAATATGGAAGCAGCCCTCCTTTTGTCTTGCTAATGTTCTCACTGCTCTGTTTCAGGTCTAAAGGGTCTCTCTGATTTTCTTCCCGCCTCCTTGGCAACAATTGTGAGCTACTTATCCGCAGAAGTGACCAGGGGTATATGGAAACCAGCTTTTATGAATGGAACTGATTGGCCTAGCCCTGCTGCAAATTTATCGACAGTTGAGCAGCAAATTAAAAAATATTGCTGCTATTGGTGTTGATGTTCCGAGTCTTACTGTGGGTATGCATTCGTACTTAGTCTTAATGTTATCAGTCCTTGTGCATTAGCTAATTTACTTTTATGTACTTTGACTTTTTTTTTGCTTTTGCCTTCTTTTTTTGGTTTTGGCAACTTTAATCTGAAGTGTGAAGGTAAAACTCATGCTATTCGAGTAAACCATTTAACCTTTTAGAATGAGTTAATAGTTGGTTGGGCTATGACATAAATTCTTCATGGATATATAATGTATCAGCCACTAAACAAATTCTTCATTGCCTGAGGCTCAAACTAAAAATTTTGCAGGGGGAAGCGCTCCAGCCACACTACCTTTGCCGTTGGCTGCGCTAGTGAGCCTTACAATAACATACAAGCTTGATAGAGCCTCTGAACGTTTACTAACGTTTATTGGTCCAGCCTTGAATTCCCTGGGTGCTGGCTGCCCCTGGCCTTGCATGCCCATCATAGCCTCCTTGTGGGCCCAAAAGGTGAAGCGCTGGAGCGACTTCCTAATCTTCCGAGCTTCTCAAACTGTCTTCCACCATAATAGTGATGCTGTTGTGCACCTTCTTAAAAGCTGCTTCTCATCGACTCTAGGACTAAGCTCCTCGCAAATTTCTAGCGGTGGTGTTGGTGCTCTTCTTGGCCAAGGACTGGGTACCCACTTCTCTGGGGGAATTTCCCCAGTTGCCCCAGGAATCCTCTATTTAAGAGTACACCGGTATGTCAGGGATGTCATGTTCATGTCTGAAGTGATTCTCTCGCTTCTGATGCACTTTGTTAGGGAGATTGCAACTAGTGGGTTGCCGAGAGAGAAAGCGGAGAAACTGAGGAAGACCAAGTATGGAATGAGATATGGGCAAGTCTCTCTCGCTGCGGCTATGACACGTGTTAAGGTCGCTGCTTCCTTGGGGGCTTCATTCGTGTGGATCTCTGGTGGGGTGAGTTTGGTACAGTCCTTGATCAAAGAAACTTTACCCTCTTGGTTCATATCGGGTCACAAGTCGGAGCAGGAAGGAGGCGATGTGGGTGGTATGGTTGCCATGCTCAGAGGTTATGCCCTTGCACACTTTGCCCTTCTTTGTGGAGCATTTGCTTGGGGCACAGATTCAGCATCGCCAGCATCGAGGCGGCGACCAAAGGTTCTAGGAGCCCACTTGGAATTCCTTGCTAGCGCATTAGATGGTAAAATTTCGCTTGGCTGTGATTCGGCCACTTGGCGTTCTTATGTGTCTGGTTTAGTGGGCTTGATGGTGTCCTGTGCGCCTAAATGGGTGCTAGAGGTTGATGTGGATGTCTTGAAGAGGCTGAGCAACGGGTTGAGGCACTGGAATGAAGAAGAATTGGCGGTAGCCCTGCTGGGACAGGGTGGGATTAAGGCGATAAGCTCGGCTGCTGAACTGATAATCGAAATTGGCTGCTAATTCTTGGGTCAGCCAGTCGTTGTCTGTAGCACGGCTGTTTCTGTTAATCTATGGAGATGGCAATTTTGCATCAATTTGCAGTTAGTATAGCTTCCTTAGAGTAAAATCTATTGTATAGTATAAAGTAGGGAGTAGAGGAAAATTGTATTCTTCCGTTCTTGTAATCATAGGTATGTTACAGTAAATCAGATTGTATTCTTCTGTATCTTGTAACTATAGATATTTTACACTTGATTAACTAATTTTAAACCGTCAGTTTGGGTCATTGTGCTAATTTTTGTGTAAATATATGGAGTGGAGTTCTTCATTGGATAAGATAGCCTAGTTGTTGCACGTAGAGGAGCAGCAAGATGAGTTATGGCAGTGGGATGAGTCGATGCATCTTTCCGGTTGGGCGACGTGTTCCGGTCAACCTCAAGAAAGCTACTTCGGCTTTGATTAGTTGTTATTCTTGAATTGTATAGGCCGAGTGAAGGAAAAAGAGCTCCAACATCCAAATCTTAGTTAGGGCTTTACACCCGAGTGTTTCATATTCATTACAATCACTGAACAATAGCACCGGCGGAAACTCCCGCTGGACCAAGAACTGCAGTCCTGCTCGGAACCGACACTTTCGTTAACTGACTCTGAATCAAGCAAGTCTTTTACATGAAATAAACCAAAAGCTTGAGAGAAGCGATCCGTCAGCTCGAGAAATGGGCTTCAGGAGTGCTGCCGGAGAACAAGACATCCCCAATGAAAGATTAGGTTGCCCGATGAACAAACTTTTTGAGATTGCCGTGATATCTTGTTCGATGTGTGAGATTCTACTTCAGAAAATCACTTTCCACAACTCCATCCTTGTTGTTCGACTAAATCCACTTAAATTGAGGCAGCATCAACTTCTGTAACCAGTGCAAAGATGCACTGAAACTTGCTATCTCTGGCTATAGAATCACCAGAATGCTGTATGGTTTCGGTAATATTCCTTGAAGGCGGCTCCAGCTGGTAGCGTCCTTGGTTTTAATTTTTCAGAGAGGAATGCGGCGTGGAGTGCTAACACTTCAACATATCGGTCTCTGTATGCTATAAGGAGCAACAGATCAGAAAGGTCGG
This sequence comes from Syzygium grande, assembly GCA_024733475.1. Taxonomy (NCBI): domain Eukaryota; kingdom Viridiplantae; phylum Streptophyta; class Magnoliopsida; order Myrtales; family Myrtaceae; genus Syzygium; species Syzygium grande. The sequence goes on along the minus strand of JAMXDD010000005.1, from coordinate 38,352,433 downwards.
TCTTATTGCAGCGATCAACAGAAGAGGCATTGATTCCTAGCTGTCTAGTGCCTAGACGGCTCAAAAACCACCACTGCTTGGTATAGAAGATCATTCTGAATGGACTACTTGGGGACAAAAGTCTGAAGATCCTGTGGTTCGGCAAGCAAGCAATCAGTTCCAACATGGTATTCGCAGATGAACTTTCAGCTTTGAAGCTCCGGTCATCTTCAGCACACTCCCCCCCCCCACTTCTCACTCTCTCTCTCTCTCTCTCTCTCTCTCTCTCTCTCTCTCTATATATATATATATATATATGTATGTATGTATATATATCAATTCTGAACATAATATGCTAATTTGTGTTTTATGACTTATTTAAAACACCTGATTATTATCACTTAGCTTCACTCAAAAGCTTTTTTGCTTTTGCATATGCTACTTCCATAAGGCGCGAAAGTGCAACACGCAGGTTGATGCTTCGTTTACATCGGGCACATGCTAAAGAAGAGACCAGATTGCAAACAAGGTAAAGAAGAGACTGAGGAGGTGAACCCAAAGCCAGGTTCTTATTTCGATACTTCTGCGAAGCGCTAAAGATAGAGAATCAGGACATCAGATGCGCCGGAACTTCATTTCTGAATGTTCATATTTCGACCCATCATCTTCTTCGTCAATAAAGCCTCCAGAAATAGCTGCAGATCAGGGGACTTTTCGCCGCTGTAGCATCTCGAGAAGTTACTGGATCCGCCAGGAAGTTATGCTTGACAAATGAGGAACAATTGAGTTCGGCCATTGATTGATTAGTGTAACATAATTCAGTGTTTAGACCCTGCTCTCTGAACTGAGTTGAGTGCCCTTGCATTCCTCATCTACAAAAAATCGAACGATTCCATGGGCTGTGGCTCCAAAACCAGGCATGATGTCAACCACCAGGATGGCGATGTTGTATAAACCAAACCTTGCGACCTTGAATTCACGAACAATTCATGTCCTGCGGTACCCGGTAACCTGGAGTCCGGGTACATTTAGCTTTCCATCTCCCAGTTCTTGATGTCGGCGGCCGGGGGATGTATGTGGCGCTAACCTGCCACGTGATACACCCAGATTCACCTTCCTGCCCATTAGTGCCTAACCAGCCAGAACTCGGAGAAGACACCAACAACGTTTTCAAATGAGAGGAAAAAAAAAAAAACAAACGAACAACAATGACAAAAGTGAGGCCATGTTACCTGTAAAGGGAACCAGAGTATAGATGATAAAAGCCCTAAAAGGTAGAAGATGAACTAGAGCTGAACATGGTTGGCATTGTCACAAGAGAGGGCATGTAAAATAGGATTGTCTTAAGCTAAGACACGAAAAGGGTCACGGGATTAGAGTTGGATTTACAGAGGATGTTGCAGTTGTAGATTATTAGAATTAGAATAGTGCTGATTATATCTTGTCTGTCATTGAAGATTTGTCATTCGACGAATGCTTATTGAATTATGGTTGTTCTTTTTCCCTCTAAACTGAACAAGAATTGGTTACAACGTATCAATGCACTGATAGAGGTCAAGTGCTGTTGTGGACAACGATGTTGTGGGTGTCAACTCCAAGTGCGATGGTGCTTGGAGTAATTGAAACGTATATTGCCATGATAGATTGAATTTAGTGAATGATAACATCCATTAATGAGAACTCGGAAGGCATAAGCTACATGTGTTTGTTTACACTAAGAGCAAATAAGGCAAACAATATAGTTCCCTAATACAAAAAACGATCATTAATTAGAAAAAGCAAAGTGAGGTTCCCTCTATGTAAGGTGTGCAGGTGATACTCATGAAACTATACAGTCCAACAAAGTGACCTTGGCGTGCGAGATGGTTTCGAATGGCTAATCCTATCCGAAATTCGGATGGGTACAATCTTTAAAATTCGGATGGGTACAATCTTTAATAATTTAAATCTTTGATTCGATTTTTTAACAATCCAAAATGAATAATATCCTAAAACCCTATTTTTCAATTTTAATTATATTAAAGACTTTTAATCATAAAAGTTTTAGGATTCTATATTTACAAGTAAGTCTAACAATCCAAAATGAATAATATAAAACCACCACGAGAGAGTGGGATAAATGTGGATAAGATTTCTTATTTATGTTATAAAAGCTGTTTTTCTCGAATAACAAAGTTCTTAAATAATAAAACTAAAATAATAATTAAACATAAATAATATTTGTATTTTATTATTCAAAAGAAAATTCAAAATAACAATAAAAAATAATCTTTGTTTTATTTATTCCTATTTTTATTTACGTATTTGAACTTCTTTCTACTTTATAATATATGCTTTCCGTGTGTGTATAGTATATATATTGTTGCATATTTAAGGTATAATAGTATAGTTTATTATTTGAAATTTTTTAATTAAGGAATGATGGAAGGGAATTGAAAAAAGAGATGAAATATATTTGAAAAATAAGTAAATAAAATTGTAGTAGAAGAATCCAATGTCTAAACAAACAAATCAAATTTGTAAAGGATCTTTTCAATTCTCGAAGAATGAGGGGTAATGAAAATTCTTAAAAAAAAAAAAAACTATCCTCTCTGTCTCCGTCGCCTTCTCTGTTCTCATTGAAGCTTGACGACTCCTCTGTAGTTTTTAAGTTCACATCAAAACTTCACGAAAACGGCAAAAGAGTCTAAACTTCTTCTACTTCGTAGCTCTTTGGTTCGCCTCAAAAGTCCACGAAAGTAGCAAAAGAGTCAAAACTCCTTGTTCGTAACTTTATGGTTCATGTTAAAGTTTCATGAAAATAGCGATAGAGTCAAAACACCATACTTTTCGTTAATCGCAAAAGTAAGTGATCATATTTCCTCTCTCTAACTAGATTTGATGGTGAATGGTGAATTATGAGAGATTTTTACAATCTCCGTTCGTGCACTTTCAAGTTCATCTACACTGATGATATCGTAAAATACCAAACAATGGACAATACAGGATACGAAAATATCCGATTTTATTACTGCAATTCAACAAATCGTAAATAAGATATAACAAAATCCCAAGATTTCACGTCATATCTTTATTCAATTTTATCCGGACTAAAAATCCAAGCAACTAAACGCAGGATAAGAGTGAAGGTTCCACGTAGACGAAGAAGCTCCCTCTTCTTGGTCGCCCGACGCAATCCAAACACGAAGCCTGCTCGGTCATCCTCGTATCCATGTACGATGTCGGGTACTACAGTCTCTGCTTCGACGGCCGACGGCGTCACGTCCCGGGCTGCCCGAAGGCTCGTAGAACGCGCGCGCCTTCCGGCTTCCCCCCCGGCTTCCATGACCACCAGAATCGCAGGGAGGGATGGAGGGAGGGGGGGGGGACGGATGATGATACGCGTTCTTCGAAGGACGCGATTCGATGAGACTGCCGACCTGCTGGAGTCGCGCGTTGAACTAAGCTTTTGACTTCTTGAGAAGAACGGGCGGTGGTGATGGAAACAGACAAGAACGGCAACGCTAACTGATGGAAACCGTCGGTCAAAAGTATTGGGGGAAGAAGACCGCAACGTTACAAAAGAAATCGCGTCCGTACGATCTGACGGATCAAGAATCGCTATGGGGGTCGCCACCTCACTGAATCGCTTCCCACCTACAGTACAGTCACAGAGAGAGAGAAGAGAGAGAGAGAGAGAGAGAGACAGAAAAAGGTTTGTTCGCCACGCGAGCGGACGGCCAGATCTGATGCATCCCGACACCAATCAACGGCCAGGAAATCATCTCGTCGCTCCGTGGGGCCCCCGCCATTCTCCGACAGCCTCTTCCCCCGTGGAGCTCGTGCTCGCATCCGTGGCCGCCCTATCGTCACCCCCGTTGACCGCATCTCGACCGTCGTGGTCTCCTTCCCTGTCCTCGTCCTCGTCCTCGTCCTCGTCGAACTCGCAGCCGCAGCCGCCGCCGTCCTCCTCGTCGTCGTCGTCGTCGTCGTCGTCGTCGGACGATAGCGGAGCCAGCCAGCAGGTGCCGTGCAGGTGCCCGTTCACGCACACGAAGTACTCGAGCCGCCCGTTCCGCGAGCCGAGCCTCCTCGCCGCGCTCCGCGGCACGAGCCGCGCCGTCGTCATGCTCCACACCCGGGCCCCGCAGTACGGGCACGCCCGGTCCTCGAGCTCCACCCGGCGTCCTACCAGGCAGGCCCGCGTCATCGAGCAGCTGAACTCCTTGAACACCCCTCGGTACACCCCGAGGTCGTCCTGATGGCCCCCGCCCTCCTCCTCCTTCCCCATTCGGTGCTCGCACGGGTCGCTCAGGTACAGCACGTCCCCGCGGCACCGCCTTGGCAGGAAGCTCCGCCCCGACGTCTTCGAGAACCGCGACGAGCTCGCGAAGTGCCCCGGCAGCTCCTGCCCCAGCCGGACGTTCCGGCTCGGCTCCGCCCCGCAGCAGAAGAACATGAGCTTCGCCACCGCCGGCCACCCCCCGCCGATCCGGCCCCCACCAGGCGCCCCGCCGGTCAATGCCGCCACCATGCGCGGCGCCCGGTGGGCGCAGAGCTCCCGCCACAGCAGCCGCCTCGCGACGGCGCGGAGCTTCCGGTTCACCGAGGACACGAGGCAGAGCACGCGGAGGTCCCACTGGATCGACTCGAGGATGAGCAGGAGCACGCGCTCGTTGAGGATGCCGGCCTCCGGCGAGTCGGTGCCGCCGCCGCCGCCGCGGCGGTGGCTCGTTCTGAGTCGCTGGTTCGCATTCATTCCGCGTCCGCTGGTGAAGCCAGTGGTGCCGACGGGGGCTGGTTATAAACATCGGAAGCAGGGGAGATCTCCAGCGGGAGGACACGTGTCCCGTACGGAATGGGGCGAGCAACTGCCGCGGATACCCCTCGGGCGGGGAGTGCGCGGGGTCACGTGGACGGCCCATAATTGGCCGGGGGACACGTGTAGGGCGGGCATTGCCCGGGGTTGCCGCGAGCGGGGGGTCGAGGCGGCGCGTCACCGGAGGACCGGGGCGCCGGGCCATCGGCCGCCACGTGTCCGCGGATTCCAGATTCGGACGTATCTCTCTCCTCCTCCTCCTCCTCCTTTTTTCTTTTTTAATTATTATTCCCGCGGCTTCCTCGAAAATATCTGGGGTCCGATGTGTCCGGGTCGTGACGGAGGTCGGGGGGTGGGCCGCTGGAAATATCTGGGGGCTCTTTTTGCATTATTAATATTCGGAAATTCCCGCGCACGGAGGGAAAATTTTTTTAAAAAAATAAAAAAATAAGGGGCAATAATTCCTGTCCCTTCTGACAAATCTGTGGGGGCACGTGGAGGGAGCCCGGATGGGACACGTGTGCCGGTCGCGGGATTCGATGGTGGGTTAGTCCGCTGGAGGTGCGGCCACGTGGTGGCATGCATGTTGTTCTGACCCGAAAAGTGTCGATTTTATACCATGGGCGTGGTTTGCGGGTATTTATTTTGTTAATTTTATGTTTATTTTTTCGATGGGGGACAAGAACCAAATCAGCCGGCAAGATGAGAGCACGACAATTTTTTTGTTTTCTCTTTTGGCATTTATTGCTAAAAAATTTTGTCGGACAAATGTCATTTTGGCATTCGCATTTTGCGCATTGAGTTTGATCGGTTATCAATCCAACAGAGGGTAAATTATAAATTAGGAGATCGATAACTTATCTTGTCATATTTAATTTTATGATTTTTTGAATCGAGAACTGAATTGATCGAGCACTGGAATCGAAACCAACTGGACCCTGGTTTCAACATACCATCAGATGGTACACACCAAGCTCATTCGTAGATGGATTCTATTAATTATTTGTCCCTAGTTGAGCATTGTTAATCGGCTGCGATGGCAAATTCCGGCAATTTTGCGCGCGGTAGAATCTCACGCGCTTGCATGCCAACTCATTCCAGTTTAGTAACATTAAATTACCGATGCGAATGAACGGTCTGGCAGAGAGGCTATAGGATTAGTCACGTCTAAAAGTTGGAAACAAAAGGTTTCCTCTTGACAAAAGTCAAATTCTTGGTCGGTGGCATAACACGTTGACAAGTAACTACACGTTTTGAAAGAGAAAGAGGGTAAAAAAAAAAAAGAAAAAAACCTCCTAAGCTATTCAGCGGCCGCCCACGTCCTCCATTAGACAAAAAGAGCCCAAAACACACTCGCACAAGTCGAGATGGGAAGAGAGAGGCACGAGACTTTCGAGAGGAGAACCTAAACAAGCCCAATGCGTGAGCTTTCGAGAAGGAATCGTTCGACCAAAACAAGGCACGGGTTTCACAGACGGGTCGATTTTCCACGGAAGTTAGAGGACAAGATTTACTTCAAAGTTCAAACACTTTCGACGTACGGTAAAGCCGGTCTCTCTACGTGACATTAACCTCGCAAATTATGAATCGTCTATTTCAGTCCCGTTCCCTATATAAAAACTCGGCGAGCACGTTTCGAGTAAGCTCGCCAGGCTAAATCCCACCGATAACTTGGTTAGCAAATCGAGCATGCGTGCACCGACTTGCGAACTGCGCCAATCTGCAGAAGTTGCTATCGAACTCAATACGCGAAAGCCCGGGGCGAGGCCGTCGTACCGGTTCGCGATCCAAAACATCGTTAAACTCGACACGAATTCGAGCGATTAGAATATTGGTCCCGGGAGATGCTTTCCACAGGATCCCTACGCAAAACTCATCAGCTCACGATATTTTTCTGTTCATCGGACGATGTGACCCTGGCAAAGTTTCTTGGGGGGAGACGAGGAAATCAGAGAGACAGGGTCAAGTCAACTCAGTCGACGTTCCCCCGGTCGTTTTCGGAAGGCTCCGGACACGTGTCGAGCGGCGGGCGGCGTCGTGCTGCGCGACGGTGCGGTGCAGCGTTTGATACCAACATTCGCCTCGCCCTCTCAGAAGCTGCCGCGTGTCCGGATCCGGCGACCATCCCGAAAGCGCATTTGTCCCGTCACCCTTCCTTCACGAAGGAAAGCGTGGCTTACTGATTGTCGCTTGCCGTTGCGAACTTTTTTTTTATTTTCTGGTTTTACACGTGGCGCGCGATTAGGCGTGATGGCACCCTCGTCTGGGGACACGTGGTGATTCGGGATTCGGGGGGACCACGCTTTTTTGTGAATTGTGATGGATGCCTCCGATCGTTTTTGTTGATTGTCTTGCCGTGTTTCGTCGCGGGTGTAAATTGTAAGGAAAATTATTAGGTGCCGCGAGCGTTACCGGAGCCCGATTGACTCGAGTTGCCCAATCATATGGAATTCATTAGATCCACCGTCTGGTGCCGATTTGGCTTACTTACGTCCGATTTAATGCATGTATTACTCGTGATTGGAGGAAAACGATTGCCGCCCTCGCACACAAGAAGCTCGCAGGTCGACGTTAATGTACAACGTGGCAGTTTAGCCCAAAATCACATTGGGACAAAGTATTTTCAGGCGTCGAATGTGTGGCCACGGCATTACAGCCATATAAGGATTTTGTTATTGTCCCCGGAAGCATTTGTTAAGTAAGCAATAAGGATATTGTATAGTTTTCAATGCACGGCCAATTATCAAATTCATCAGATGAATTTATTGTTAACTCAAATAAGGAGTCAATCTTCGAAGGTTTTCGAGAATTTGAAAGCAAAAATCCATTTTCATTACTATTCTACATTAATTATGCCTAACAAGTACTTCAAAAGCAATCGACACAAAGAGCAGTCATATAAATTCAATTCCACGGAATTTTGAAAATGGGAAAAATTCACAAGATCATCCCAATTTTGAACCTTTTATTTTTAGAATTACATTTTTTTTTTGGCACTCTCATTCTTGTATTGAGGGACCGAACTCCATCTCAACACAACACCAATCATGTGAGTTTACTTACAAAATTGACATCTTTCTTTCCTAGAATAGCACTGCCACCTTTTCTACCAACCGCCTACTCCTAGAAATCATAGACCCACTTTTCAACCCTTTAGTCCGGCCAATCCCCCCCCAACTTCCTGATTGCTGTCAATCGTGTCTGGCCAAATTCCATCGCATAATGACCTAGAAGACGCAGCATTCATGACACCCAAGTGGACAATCCCTCCATAAAAAGCCTGCGTACGGGTGATCCGTCGCTAGTTCCGTATAAGGACGTGCAATTTTGAATTTGAAGATGAAATGGGGGGGGGGCCTTAGGGTTTGAATTGGCCCTAATCACCCCCGCTGGTTTTAGTGTGGTGGGGGTGGGTTGGATTGTCCCGCCCCGCTCCGTGCACGATTGTGTTCCACCTACCGGGCGGACAATCGGGACGGACCGGAGGGAGGGCCGCCCGAAAACACGCCGCCACCGGTTTTGGAAGTCGTTCGCCACAGAGTTTCGCGAGGGATCGCCTCTTGGTGCCATGCTGGTTGCTGTGGCTCAATAAATTCGACTTATTCATGATCTCCAATGGCTGGAGCTTGGATAGGTAACTGTGCATGTCACCACTCGGTCTAACGTTACTTGCAATAATTTTTAAACCTGTTGAATTCCCCCGCATCGCGTGTGTATTGCACGAGTTATAATATTTTTTTTTTGATTGAAATGAAGTTTTGCTGGAAAAGATTAAGATGAAAAGGGAAATAGTTTATTTGTTAATAGGTATTATTTAGCAAATTCGCCCATCCTTCTTGCTCATCGGATAGCCTTGTCTCAAATCTTCACTAGATAGATATTTAGCAAATACTTTAAGAGATCCAACGGAAGATTTTGGGGTTAGCTAGACAAATGTTAGTGATTCCAATTTTAAATTTAGTCGTTCTTCTTAGTGCTTAACAATGGCTTGAAATAATTAGTCAATGGAGAATATTTTCTTTGTTGACTACAATTTATGTCTAATTATTTTCGTGAACGATGAAAATAATTTTTGTTTATTCATTTATGTAACAGATACAAGCGATCAATTTTAGGAAAGTATTTTCAAAATCATTCATTTTTTATCAAACAAATGGAGCAGAAAAAAGGACTTTGAGATCAAAACTGAATAACAAAACTTCAAAAAAAAATTATGGAGGAAAAGGATATCAAATGCCATCTTTTTCCCCTTTTTGTTCTTTCCGTTCGTCTTCAACCTCTAGCCGATCACTCGTCCGACAATCGGCCAGAGATGAGGGTTGGCAAGGTTAGCCCCTCCGGCTATTGGCGAGGGCGAGGGTCATCCTCACCCAACCATTCGCGTTGTTGTTGTTGGTGGCTAGGTGAGGGCGAGCCTCACCAGATCTAGCGAGTCGAGCCTCGCCTAGCCATGGCGAGGCTCATCCCCGCTGTCGCTCACGAGGTTGAGCCTCCCCAAGGGCAAGTGAGGCTCATGCTTGCCAATGGCCAATGGGATCGACCTAGCTAGCCCATGCCTTTGGCTAGTCATCGGATCGGCAACTAGCTAGAGGTTGAAGAAGTAGGGAAAGAGAAAAAAAAAAGAAAAGAAAAATAATAACAAAAAAATTATTAAAAAATTGCCACGTCAACGTTGGCCGGCATCCACATCAATGTTAGCCGGCCAAAATTGGTCAGATGGATTGAGCAGGTTCAAATGTAAAAGGTTTAGGATAAATTGATACAAAAAAATATTTAAAACTAAATTGTCACAATTGCAATATATTTATAACTGTATTGGTAATTTTCCTGTCAATTAAAGGCCTTGTTCATTAGACTAGTTCTTGGGCTTATATCTATATTGAAAAGAAAATGATATTTTACCTTTAAGTAAACATTTTATTGTTAGAATGAACATGTTGGGTAGGAGACTTTTGGCATAGGACCCATCTTTTTAGGAGTAAGATGACTCTAATTTGGATTTGATACGCTTCATGTATATCCCTTTGTTTCTAAGTATGCTCGATATGCAATTCTTACCCCTACCTGATGTATTGATCCTAGATTGTTATAAATGATAATATCTTGATTTAACTTCGAGTAGTATAAGCCACTTTGTTATAAGGTTTATAATGAGGAAATTTAATAATTGGACGGTCCTAATCCCGCACGTAAAATAAAAAGTTTCTACTATTGCCCCACATGAACTAGAAGTGACCCGTTTTTATCTAAATTTCTATTTGGACCTCTCAGGCTTTCTCTATTTCGGGATTTTCGAGTTCGGGTCACATTACACCTGTCAGAAGAGCGACATCGCGGGACGTTACAATGGAGTTCCCCCCGAGCTATTGCTACCAATGAATCGTGCGAGTGAATCGAAAAGTTCCGGGATTGAAGTAACGAAACGTCGAAAATCCAATTAATGAGAACTCTTGGGAAGTTTTCCCGGAAACAAACCGGAAAAAAAATGTTAGCTTTAAATCAAAGAATATCGAAGATCTTCTATGCAACTATCGCTCGAAGAGCCTTTGGAGAGAAAATAATCGTGGGATGCAAGGTTTTGGTAAACTTTGTTTAAACGGGTCTTCGGGCCTTTTACAAAATTTTGGGCTGGGCCGGTCCTAACTATTTGCCTGCACCAACTTAGCCTGGCCCGATTGAAATGATTTAAAACATAATAAAGTATGTCTAAAAGATATAAAACTTTAAGGCTATATTTGGTCATCTGGATTTCTAACCAAGATGAGATTAGATGGATCTACTATTTGGTGAATCGTAATGATAAACCGAATATTTTTCTATTATTTGCTATGAACGTTGTATCAATGTAAATGAACCTAAAAATTGAACAAATTGACACGATAAAAATTTCTCACCATACTCTTACCTACTTCATTTTTATTTGCTCATTTTTTAATTATTTTTCCCTTTCTTTTTTTAATTATTTTATTTTTTAATATCTTTTTTCCCCTTCCATCATTCTCTAATAAAATTTTATTAAATAGTAAACTATCACTACAAAAAAAAAATGTATTTTTGCCGAAAATTTTCCAACGAAAAATTTTCGTTGCAAATTTAAACAAATTTTCCAACGAAAAATAAAATTCGTTGGAAATTTCCAACGAAAAATTTTTCGTCGCCAAAATTCGTTGAAATTTCCAACAAAAAAATTAGTCGCAAAATTCGTTGGAAATTTCCAACGAAAAATTTTTCGTCGGAAATTTCCAACGAATTTTGCGACGAATTAAAAAAACCTGGTATTGTTCGGCATTTTTTAAATTTGTGGGAAAATTCGTTGGAAATTTCCAACGAAATTTTTTTCGTTGAAATTTCCAACAATTTTCCAACCAATTTCAATTTTCAGGCAATTATTTTTAGTGTGTACAATTTTCGTTTGGAAAATTCGTTTGGAAATTTCAACGAATTTTCCAACAATTTCAATTTTCGGGCAACTATTTCTTTTGTATAATTTTCGATTTGGAAATTTCAAGAATTTTTCAACAATTTCAATTTTCGGCAATTATTTTTAGTGTGTGTACAATTTTTCGATTTGGAAAATTTGTTGGAAATTTCAACAATTTTCCAACGAAAAAAAAAACCTTGTATTATTCAATTTTTTTTTTTTTATATTAGGTGGGAAAATTTGTTGAAATTTCAAAGACGAAATTTCAACAATTTCAATTTTTCGGCTAATTATTTTATTGTGTACAATTTTCGTTGGAAAATTCGTTGGAAATTTCCAACGAATTTTCCAACAAATTTAATTTTCCGGGCAATTATTTTAGTATGTACAATTTTCGTTGCAAAATTCGTGGGAAATTCCCACGAATTTTGCAACGAAAACCTAACTTCTGCCTAATTTAAATTTTCGCGCTCATTATTCCCACTTTCAATTTCCACATCTCTCTCTCTCTCTCTCTCTCTCTCTCTCTCTCTCTCTCTCCTCTGTCCTGCGCCTTCTCCCTCGCTCTCTCCGTCTCCCCCTTCACCTTCTTCCCCACTGCCCCGCCTCCTCCCCTGCCCCCCTCCTCCTCCTCATTGTGGCTCGGCTCGCGCCATGGACGATAAGATCGCCATGCCAGGCGTCGGCTCCCTCCCCAAAAAGCATTTGGGCGCCCCCGGCCCCCCGGCGCCCCGAGCACCCCTCAGGCCCGGCCCCGACGCCCCCAAGGCCACCATGGGCGCCCAGGGGGCCCGGCCTTGTTCTTGGGGGTGGGGCGGGACTCTTCCAGATCTGGCGAACTTCGAGCCTGTGAGCGAGGCGAGCTTCGGCAAAGGCGAGCTTCGCGGCTGGCGGCCCTCAGCGGCCTAGATGCCCGGCGGCGGCCCTGGAGCTGGCGGAGGGCGAGGCCAGTGCCCCAGGCGGGCGAAGTCGGCGCCCCCCGGCGGCCTCCATGGGCCGTGCCCCGTGCCCCCATGCCCCCGCGCCCCCAGCGCCCCGGCCCCCAAGGCCACCATGGGCGCCCAGTGCCGGCCTCATCTTGCGTGGGGCGAGCTCGCCCAGATCTGGGCGAGCTCGCGCCTCGCGCCCGGCGAGGCTAGCCCTCGCCCGACCATGGCGGGGCCGATCTCGCCATGGCCATGGCGAGGGCCGACTCGCCATGGCCTGCGGGTGATGGGGGCCCGCCCTCGCCCGCGATGAGGGCCCTCGCCGCCGATGGCCGGTGAGGGCGATTTTTCGACAAAAAAAAAATTGTCGACAAAAAAAAAATTTCGACAAAAAAAAATTCGACCAAAAAATTTTTTTATGGAAAAAAAATTTCCACAATTTTTCGACGAAAAAAAATAATTATAGTTTCCAACGAAAAAATATTCGTCGGAAAAAAAAATTCGTTTCCAACGAATTTAGTCACGAGTTTTCCAACGAATTTTCCAACGAGAAAAAATTCGTCGCAAATTTCCAACGAAAATTTAAATTTTTCGTTGGAAAAATTTCCAACGAGCTATTACCAACGAATTTTTTTTCGTTGGAAAATTCGTTGGAAATTCCCTTTCCAACGAATTTTCCAGAATTTTTCGTTGGAAATTTTGTCGGAAAAAAATTGATTTTTTTGTAGTGTATACTAATATATTGTCGGAAAAAATTGATTTTTTTTGTAGTGTATACTAATATACCTAAAATATGTAGTAAATATAAATACTAAATTTATACATATATGAAATTTATGTCATAAGATAGAAAGAAATTTGAAAATATAAATACAAATAAGAATAAATAAAAAAAATTGTTGTTATTTTTATATCAAAATTCAAATATAATTTATATTCATATACTATTTTAATTATATTATTTTAACAAGTTTGTTATTCAAGAAAAATAACTTTTATATGTATATTAAAAATCCTATCCACCTTTATCCCATCTTCCCTGTGTGATAATTGTATTCGGGCTATATCCTTCCTATATCGGACTTTTTCTTGTCTTGGGTTGGCACCAAACATGGGATAGGATAAAATTTATCATATCCTGAATTTTATCCTGACTACCAAACATAACCTTAAAATTAGCATCTAGATATAAACCATGTAAGTCTAACATTACGCACATGGGTCACGTGGCAAAATTATTTCACGTGGCAAGCACATGAGCATAGAGGTAAAGTGAAATGCTGCATGACCAATGGAAGGCCGAGTGATCTTTATTTATCTCTTGGGATAATGACACAAATAGTGCATGAACTTTGGCCTAATGTGTAATGTCATCCTTAAACTTTTAATTTATTCAATATGGTTTGTTCAACTTAGTCCCTAAACTATATTTAATGTTTAATATTGTTGTTCTATTAATTCAAGTTCAAGGGCAATATTGAACATCTTCATATACTTCAGGACAAAATTAAACATGTCTCAAAAGTTCAAGGGCCGCATTGAACAAATTAAAAGTTCAGAGATCACATTACACATTGAGTTGCAGTTTATGGACCACATTGAACAAATTAAAAGTTCATGGACCACATTGCACATTGAGCCAAAGTTCGGGGACCGTTTACATCATTTTTCCTTGTTTCTTTTCTTTTTGAAATGAAAAGGTTTGAAGTTTTGAGAATGACAAATCGATATATTAAAACTTACAAATTGATGTCACTGATGATATATGTATGTACATAAATATATTCTAAAATTTTTTCACTAACACATTACTTTTGTAACACCACCCATAACTCAATTAATGAATTCCGTGCATCCGATGCATAACGAATGCATTTATTTTTCAAATAATTTCGACAGCTACCTCCAGTACATGTAGTGGCAACAAAAAGAGAAAAAAAAATGTTTCGTAAAGTAAGATTTAGTCTCCGATCCATGTTACGTCTATCAATCCTTCCCGATTCACATCTTCGTCAATATAATTTCTTTTGTAATTCCTTACATATTGTCGTGTTACGAAACCGCACGTGGCGCGTCTCGATCTGGTAAGAGATCATGCGATCGCATCGAAATTCGAATTCTGGCGTGGCACGAAGGCCGTTCTTTCCGCGCGCTCCTCCTCGTCCACGTCGCCCTCGTTCTCGGCCATCCTCGAAGCCATGCAGTTCGGTTTCTCGATAGACGGACACAGCAAACCGATCCTTTCCATTTTCGCGAGCATACAAGAAGAAGAAGAAGAAGAAGCAGTGGAAATGGGCGCCGCCCAATCCGCGGACGAGAAATCGCTCCACGAGTTCGTCGTCAAGGTGGGTTGCTACACAAGATCGTTCGCAAGTGGTTCGGGAATCTCTCGTTCTCGGCGCTCGAGATTTACCGTCGGATCGCGCGACGTTTTGATGTGGGTGCTGATGATGGTGATGATGATGATGCAGGACAGCAAAGGCGATGAGGTGTATCTCAGTGCTTACGAAGGGAAGGTTCTTCTCGTCGTTAACGTTGCTTCCAATTGGTATCCCACCCGCCTCTCTCTTCTCATCAAATTTGGTCCTTCTTTTTCACCAATCCTCTTTTTCGTTATATTCTGATGGGTTCGCTCTCTAAGTAACCAGATTGATCTGTGCGTGCGTGTGTGTGTGTTTGTGGGTTTGAAACAGTGGGTTTACCGAACAGAATTACACCCAGCTCACTGAACTGCACAACAGGTACAAGGATAAAGGTCGGTTCTGTCGCCGTTTACTGTTCCGATGCACTTTTTTGCTGTATGTGAGAATGTGCTCTTTCGTGGATGTCGTATTTGTTATGATGGGCATGTTTCCGTGGTGATTGTCATGGGAATTCCTGCATTTTTCGACTATACAGCGGACGTCAGTATGGCGATGGGTGATTAGCACCTTCGGGTGAGCTTGTAAGTGGGGGAAAGAAAACCATAGAAAAATAACACTGTTAGTTTTTACCCAAACATAAAGGAAATAATGTAAAATCAACTTGTGTGGGGGTAGTCAAACATCCACATGAGAAGCTAAATATTCCGGTACCGTAACTGTTGGCCAAGTGATGCATAACTTGTCTTAATACTGCTTGTCTGAGGAATATTGTGTGACAAGCTCATGAGGATGAGTCGAGTCTACTGCTTTTTCCATTTTTTTTTGAGATTTAACGAGTTGCCTTCGTAACTGATCCAATGGTTGATGATGCACAACCTTGCCTCGGCATCTTTGCTGGGGTTGTGGTCACTTCTAGGAGGTTGGCCATGCATGCAAGTTAGAATCAGATAACTCGGGATGATCAAGTCAACCCAAATGATTGCAGATGTCAATTTTGAGCTTCATTTCCTTCAGGAAATCCCTATCCACTCTCGATCCACAGCACTTGTTCTTCTTCTGATGTTGCAATCATTTCTTTTGCTTTGTTCATTGTCTATTTGGAAATTCATGAACATTTGTAATACTTTGCCCCTAATGCTGTGCATTGCCATGCAAAGTTGTCCTTACTAGAAATTTTTAAATAGAGAGTAGTCATTTTCTATATGGATAATTCAAAAGATTATTACATGCACCACCGACCTTTCCTTCTTTTCCCCTCCCAAGATGAGTTTAATGAGTTGGAAATTGAAGGAAATAGCTGCTCCCGGGTTTCTCTCAGGATTCGATATCTTGGCATTTCCATGCAACCAATTTCTTGGACAAGAGCCAACAACTAGTCAGGAGGTGCAAAAATTTGCTTGTGACAGATATAAAGTCGAATTTCCAATTTTCCAGAAGGTATGCTTCTTAGCAGTTCTCTTGCAACTGTTTTAGCTTTTCATATTGATTTTTCGAATCATTATTTCGTCAAATAGGTTCCTTTCTTTGTATGTTCCCCTTCTCTTCTATGTTTTTGCCGGGCAGTTATATAGGTTTTCCTAGATCTTTTCTTCTGGGCTCTAATAGGTACTTGTGGCCTGTGACTGAACTGATGGTTTTATCTCTGAATAATTACTTCTTCCGCAGGTTGGAATCTCTGAGAAATCATGACTTATCAATTGTGGCTTTTGATGTTTATCACAGTTAATAAGTGGGTCGAACTGTCTGTAGACATAAGATTTGTAGCCACTTTGGTTGGAATTCTAGATAGCATTGTGGTTGACTGCTCATTTCTTTATCCCATTTGGTTGTAAAGCATCATTAAGACTTGAGGAAATATGTTTCATTGACCCCCCCAAGAAGTTAGAAAGTGGTTGCTCCTAACTTGTAAAGCATATATACCTGCTTCAAAGTTCGCACATGGTTCAAGTTACTGAGTCTATATGAGATGGTTTGGTAGCCTTTGTAATATATGCTGGATAGTTCTCTCCCCTGAGTTCCCTGAACTATATAAACATGAGCTATACAGATTGCATTTTTAATTTGCCGGGAAGTGACATGCTCTGATCTCGTTGTTTTGTCACTTCGTATCAAGACTGGTTAAAATGTTGAACAAGCTTTGTCTAATAGGTCTGGCCATTGTCCAAGTTGACCTGACCGTCATTTAGTAGTTAAAAGTTTTGTCATTACATTTTGCAATCAGCTGTGAAAAATGTTTCAAGAAGTAATTACAGAAGGATTCTTTTTCCTGGAATTTTCGGAGGAAAATCTCCTTGTAGAAGGTTAAGAGTTTTATACCTTGACTGGAGGTTAGGATCACGAGGGACGTAGAAAATCAAATTGTTAAAGAGTTCTTAAACCCTTTATTAAAGGTTAGGATCATAAGAATCATAGTACATTCAGTTGTTCCATAATTTTGAAATTCTTTTAACTTACTGAAAGTCTCGAACTTTACCAATGTACGCGGACATTACATAAAAGCCTGTTACTCTTGTTTTTCGTCAGTATTATTTCTACACTGAGCAAATTATGTGGAGGTAGGAAATAAGGAACAAACCCAAGACATAGTTCTTGATATAAGGAAACCTTGTTCCGCATGTTGTATCTGTAATTTTTAGCCAGAATTAACATCAAGTGGCAGAAAGAAAAGGTGAAAGACAAACTGCCAGAGAGGATGAGGAACAATTAGATTAACCAAAACATAGAAGGTTTCTGGCTGGAAAGTATTGACGAGAAGTTGCAATACTGGTATCCTTTTTGTAACTCTTCCAAACAACTGGCTTTGAAACCAAATGTAGAGGAGTACCCAAATACATTACCTAAAATTGAAGTGAACATATCCAAAATTGAAGTAAACATATTACTAACATATTCTTGTTAAAAAAGGTCTAGTGTGTAAGCTCCATAGCTCGTACATTGACTTACACAAGCTTATCTTCATTTGTTTTCATATCCACATTTTATTCCACTGGGTGGTATAGCCAAGTCGACTAAGGATTCAGATGACGTTTTAGAAAGTCTTTCAGGAGAAATACTGTGAAACTTCTTGCTTGGATTGCGAGTTTTCAACAATTATGATTTTCCCTTTGGTGAAGCTATGTTCAAAGAAGTCCATAACCTGATTTCCATCAGAATAGCCCGTCTGTTTTCTTTGTTTACTCAGCCGCTAGTTTGAGTTGAGAATACTACCCAAACACATCATTAATTTTCTGTCAGTACCAATTACACTCAGACCATTTTTTAGGAAATTCTTAGAGAAAAATAATTCGAAAACATTGGATAGGTTTACAATTCTTAGATTCCTTTCAGGGTGTGTTCCGAAGAAGAAGACCACAGCTTGATTTCTCATATAAGATCAGCCAGTACTTGACCTCAGATGAAGAGAGTCTGGTCTGTTAGTATGTTTGGCAATGGAGTTGTAATGAGTAAAACGCTTCAGATGTTTGGCTTCTCATGTTATTCAAGGCTGCACAACTCCCGGTGGTATAAGATTCACGATCCACCTCTTAAGGAGCGTGGCCACAGGGCTACCTTATTGCAGGGCCTACCCTTATCTTGGGACATGTCACATCTGATCGCATTATGAGTGTTTGTCGGGAGATTTTTCTAGTTGTTGATAGTAAACTCAAAAGTACCCATCTTTAAGAACTTTATCAACTTAGAGACATATTTACTGCTTATAGTATCTTGGACAATTTTCCTTGTACTCTACACTGCACGGCTTATAATAGATTTAATAGCTCTGTGGGTATATATACCACAGAATATTGGTTATCTCATACTTGTTTGCTCATTTCGTATGACTTGTCAGTATATTTGAAGTTTTCAGTTGGCACCTGTGGTTGTAGGTTTGTGTCAATGGGCAAGAAACAGCGCCCCTCTACAAGTACCTCAAAGCACGTAAAACTGGATTTTTTGGTTCAAGAATAAAATGGAACTTCACCAAGTTTCTAATAGACAAGGAAGGGAGAGTCATCAGCCGCTACGGGACAACCACACCTCCACTCGCCATCGAGGTAACCGACAGTCTCTTCTGGCCCTCAAGTGCTCACCTCTCTGAACCAAGCTCTCTGAACCACTCAGTTCACTTAGCTTTGCAAGATACTTTTCCTAGTTATTCACCGACATTCGTGGATATTTACCATGCAGGAAGACATCCTGAAAGCATTGGGAGTGGCATGATTGTCACTCTGTGGCCTATCGAAGTTATAGAATTTGGTTTAACGTGTCATGACTAGGAGGCAGAATAAAGTATATGAAAGTAGTAGAAGTTTCTGTTGCTGTGACTGATTATTACCATACCAAGTGCTTATTTTCTAAGTTTATTCTCACAATGATTTATTTCTGTTAACATTTCCTGGTTGGGTTAACCCTGAATATTTGGTTAAACACGTTTTAGATGTGGAAAGAAGGCGCTGTTGTTAGACAAGATTCATTTATTCTTTGAAATTCTACAGATTCGGATTCTGAATGTGGTTAGAGCAGATAAAGATATTTTTCAGCTCATAATAATTGAAATGCACATTGTGGCCTGCAGTTCAATGTGCTAGATACACAAAAGTCAGGATGTTCATAATAATGAATTCCTTTAACACGTTGGCTCTTGTACCGTTTTAGATTTAGCTAGGAGTGGGACACTCTGTTTGCAAATGGTTGAATGGGGGACAGTTTGTGCTGTGTGGTCCCATTCTTTGAAGACTTGAGAAAATTTAGTCATCGTCTCATCATGGGCAAGCCGAGTTAATACGCGCACTTCATGCACATACCTGTGCTGGACAGCAAGCTGGTAGGATTTTGGCCCTGGCAAGTAATTGCTGAATTGAATGTTGTATGGATCTTGTTCTTCTCAAGTTTACATCGACATGGCTTCTGAGCTTAATCCTGCATTAAGTGCTCGACCGATTCGTGAGTCAGGACTTGGAGCCTTGCTTAATTGTATCGCTTTGCGGCATCAGCGGTGAAGTTCAGCTAGACATTTCCTATGCAGTCCATAAATGCTCGAATTCTCTCATACATGCATGCATGCAAAAGCTCTCTGTTCATTCATTTTTAGATTTATCAGCTCTCTGGGGTTATTGCCTCATTTTTCAGGTGTATCAGAAATTATCGGTTTAAATTGGCTTTAGGCCAGGATAGCGCGATGATGAATAACAAAGCATGTCTTGTGAAGTAGTATAAAGGAAACTAATGACGAAGCTCCGCTAAGGCGGATGTGCGGATCTGGTTAATTCTAATTACAGTGATTTTTCTTGTTCTTTTTCATCTTTTGGACGCTTATGAGGCATGAAATCTTGGATGCCTCTGAAACTCCAGCCAGAAGGAGCAATAACACAATCAAGATTAATAAAGATGCAGGGGCTCTTTTTTCAATTTGGTTAAGCTTTTGATCAAGTAAAACCTGACTCAGGAATCTGAGACTAAAAGCACCTCATTTTGCCAAGATTTGTACTCTCTTGACCATTCATGCTGGTGTTAACAAATACAGCAAGGCAACGAATTTACCATGTGAACAGAACAAAGGTCGGGTGGTATGTCGGATCGATTTCGCACACCAATCTAATACCGCCTCTCAAATCCGGTTAAAGGCATGCTAGATTAGGAAATTCGCAAGGAAGTAATTCTCTGTGACCTCGATCAAAGGGATCGCGCCGAGTAAGAATCGAGTTTGAAATCTCAAGACTGATTCAATCTTTTACTCTTGTACCAGAGAGAGAGCTCACTATATCCACTTTGCATGTTGAACTAATTTTCGAAAGAAGGCATTTCACTTTTGAATGCTTTGACTACGCAGGTATCAAACATCTTGGCAAAAATGAAATGATTGGATTTTAAAGGAGGAAAGATGCAAGAAGTTGATTATATAGAGAGAGAGACACACACACACAGATTTTGATTGGAGAAAGTATCCCTTTAATATGTCATGGCATTTGCAAAAAAAAGTTCAAAAAGAAAAAAAAAATAAAACAAATATAATTGTTGAAAATCCTCTTGACACCCTTGCTTAATAGCCCCCCCTATTTTTAACAACTTACAATTTACCCTCCTAAACTTTGGCATCGGCGCATAATAGCCCTTGAATTTTGAAAAATTACAGATTACTCCATTCGACCTTTGATTTTATTTGGTCCAGCTGCTAGCTGCTAGGTTTTCTGTCAGGTAACTATTAAGTGTTAAACCTCTCTGCCACATGGTTAATGCTATTTAAAACTAGAGAGTCAGACATGGTTAATGAAAATTACAAAAAAAAAAAAAAAATACGTACTGTAGATGTTATCTCGGTTCAAAAAAATTTGAGTCATCCCGCGGTTACGTGATACTTGAGGATTACATACAGATGGATGCAACAAAAACCGAAGTTCAGGGGTTAATGAGTCGCGATCCAAAGTGCCGGACCATGGCGTACGGCGCCAAAAAATTTACGAGACTAAATCCGTAACTTTTCAATGCATGGAAGCCGCGGCACAAGGTTTCACGATCTCTCTCGCACAACTTTTCAATGCATGGAAGACTAAATCCGTAACTTTTCAGTGAAGCCGGTGACCGATCTCTCTCATGATCCGCACGTGCAGGAGGATCACGAGAGACGGACGAAAAAGAGGAGAAAAAACAAAAGGAGACTCAAGGAGATGGGGCATGCCTGCTGCTGTTCTTCTATGGTTCGCTCGCCCGAGCTGTACTAGTGAATCTCTCTTCCATCGAAAGAGAACAAAGTTCCCACCCGACAGCATGGATTTTCCTCTTCATTTCTTCCCCCCCTTCTCTTTTATGAAGTATTTCAGAACTTCGTATCATTGAAATCCCTGTTGGAATAGTATTCAAGCGACAGACATCCCATAAAGTAAAATCATTCTGACACCAGATAAATCTTTTTTCTTTCCCAAAAAATAGAAGAAAAAAAAAAATTCCCCATTTTGGGGGGGTGTCAAAACTTAACGCCTGCTCTGCTGACTCCATTTTGCATAAACATTCCCGTCTTATCCGAATTAACCCCGTCCTCCTTAAACCGACCCCGAACCAGAATCACGCGGATTCGATATGCCGGCACGGGCGGCGCCGGCGGAACGGGCGACGGGCGTAACGGGGACCATACATGGATGGACGGCAGAGGCGCTTCGAGCCTCGCATGTCGTGTCGCGGGAGCCGTCCATCTATAAAAGCTTGTTTCGTTTCGTTTTATTTATGGAAGCGATTTCAAGCGATTGGAAATGAACGAGACCGGCCGATTCCCCCATATGATTCTTCGTTTTCCTTGGCCCCCGACTTGGCTCGTGATTGGGATGTGAGCCGAAGGAGCTTTCCCCCTTGCCCATCGTTACCACGACAGATGGGCCAGGGCTCAGCACGTGGGCTTTGGGCCCGCATGCCACATTGGTGAGGCGCAGACTTCCATTTCCTTCCAGCAGGGCGGGTTGACCCGGCTGTCCCCCCAAATGTAGGTCACATTGATGGACCATGTTGGGCTAATGTTGAGGGTTAGGGTTCCAATCTCAGTGTCAAGTTGTACCGCGCAATGTCTGAATAAATGCGCGCCACGTGCGAGCGCCGCGAGCTATCGTGTATGATATCGATCGATTTCGGTGTCTCCCCGATCGTGTCTTAGATGATGCTAACCATATGCTCTCGAAAACGATAACTCTTGATCGGTTCACCCGACAACTTTTTCGACGTACCTATAAAGAATAATTGAAGGCATGAGGAGGGTGATGTTAGGTGGCCCTTGACTAATTTGAGTTAATGTGTAGTATTTTGCAATTAGATGGTGCTGTTCTGAATCATACCTTATGAGATCAATAGGGTTCAAACTTTGAGGATTGTTCTTTCGCATGCTCGTAAAAGAAAAGAGGATGTTGAAAGATTAGGATCTGTCTGAATGACTTTGTTGCTTAATGTCGATATAGTTATCAAAATTGGTGGATTCTTGATTCATTTTGTGTAATCTATACATTTTTATTAGGTGTATCGATAATCTCATAAATAGTAGGTGAATCTACAGATTCATTAGTGAATTTATGATCTGATATGTATCTATCAATTCCAGCAATTCAATTTTTTTTTTTTTGAGAATTCACCTATATAATGATGTAAGTTTGTTCGTATGTTATGATGCAGGTCATATTTTGATGGTTACAAGATAGTTGACAAACTATAATAATAAAAAACAATGAAAAATTAGGACTATTTATGGGTAGGAATCATCACATGTTCCTTGATCATAGATTACAAATCTTACTCAACATTTCATGTCTTTATAAAATATAAATGACTATACACAAGATACTAATTTTAGGTACTTTACCAAATCTTAAAATTCGATTCGATTCTCAATTCGCCATCACCACCCCATCGTGCTACCTCCATGTTCATCTCGATTGCCAACAATAGCGTTTGTCCCCTCTCTCTCTCTCTCTCTCTCTCTCTCTCTCTCTCTCTCTCTCTCTCTCTCTCTCTCTCTCTCTCTCTCTCTCTCTCTCTCTCTCTCTCTCTCTCTCTCTCTCTCAGTTTGAGCTCATAAAACATGTTGTGTTGAGCTATTCCTCGTATAAGAGGTGGCCAGTATCAACCACCCCTTAAGAAGAGTTACCACAAGAGTTTCACACTCGGCAATCGAATATTTGATCCGAATCACAAATACTGCTCATTTTGAGCAAACTTGTCACCACCGTCCCATCAAGGTGCTAATAGGAGTAGAGCTGAGATAATCATACGCAATGGCACAGTCAAATCTACACTGCGGGCAAACCAAGGCTTTTTGAGATCCAGGAGCGATCGGAGGATCCGAACCTATGACGAGAGGTGCTCTGAACACTGTGAAAAGTTAGCCTAGACCAACCACAAGCCTATACTTAGTTGTTGACACGATGAGAACAGACACTACTCGCCTAGAAACAAGACCAACCGAAGTAGAATTCTCTCATCCTAAGAAGAAAGCGTTGTTCTTCTTCTCCCTACACCGAATGGATAACAGTAACCATCGTGCTATCTTGAGAACGGAAATGACAGTGTCACACGTAATGATGAATCAGGCGCGAGGCTTATCGAAGGTTTGGCGGATGGGGAGACAGGGGAGGACCCTCTTTGACAGAGATGAGCCTATCAGAGAAGAAGATGACGAGTCCTTTTCATGGGGACATGACCAGCAGACAAAAAAATCAAAAGCTTGAACCACCACCTCCTCCTCCGACAACGACGCCATCTTCCATTTTTGCTAATTAAACTCATGCAAAACTTCCCGACTCGGACCTGACTCACCAGTCCGACTCGGTGGGCCCTCTTTCATCGACCGCCACAGGGTCTCCTCCATATCTCCTCCCCCTCTACTCTCTCGCGCGCTCTATATATTAGCCCAGAAGCCTCCGTTGCTCACTGCCTCGGCGCAAGAAGAGCAAAACAACTGTTACTCGAAAAAAAGAATCGAAACCCGCCTTCTTTTCCGCATCAATCTCTGAGGGTGTTTGGCTGTTGGTGAGACAGAGAAAGAGAGAGGATGGGGAGGACCAACTCAAGCGCGAGCACTGTGAGAACGAGCTTGAAGCTGCGTTCATGGCAGAGGTGCTGCTCCAAGCACATCAGGGAGCAGAGGGGGCGCCTCTACCTCATCTGGAGGTGCACGGTCATGCTCATCTGCTGGGAAGATTGATCGAGAACAGAACAGAGAGAAAGAATCGTAGATAGAGAGAGATCAGGATCACAGTGTGAGAAGAAGTGAAGCTGTTGAGCCGGGGAAGCTTCTTCTTCTCAAGTGCAGAAAGCTCTGAAAGTTTGAATGAATGTACAGCCTCTTTTTTTTTTCTTTTAAAGTGTAGTTGGTTTAGGTTAACTCAATAATGTACAGCCTCTTCTTTTTTTCCTTTTTCTTTTGAAGTGTAGTTGGTTAAGGTTGACTCAATAATTTAGCTTCTTCTTCTTCTTCTTCTTTTAATGTATTTTGCTGATATACAGTCGAGCAAAAAAAAATAATGAATGAGCATATACCATAAATCTTAGAAAATTATGAAATAAATCATGACTTTATATCTCATATATATTTGTGGGTCAATGGAAAATCGAATTAGTAGCCATGACTCATGAAGTTCTAATTTGAAAGATATTGAGTGACAGACATCAAATAAAAAGTCGAAATTCAGATGGCATAAATAAAAGAAGAAATTGAAAGGCAATCGAAACGGGTTATTTGAGAATACTCTATGACCCTTCTTAAGAGATTGGTTGTTTTGTTTATTAGCGAACTTTATTCTAATTTTCAGTAGAAAGTATCACGTGAATACTTAAAAGTTCGAAATAATCAATCCAAATGACTGCGGGTCTCTCCTCAATAAATTGGGAAACCCTCGGAGTTACTTGAACCTGTTGGTGGGTTTGTTCATCCCAATCAGCTTCAGATAAAGAGCAATGGTTGGTTTAGTGATTAAAATAGAGGGTTCGTGTGTGTGGTTTTTGAGCATACAACATAATTTTTTCTTTATTTTCACTCCCCCATATGTGAGCAAGCTCTATAAGTCATATCTTGTGAAATTTAATGAATTTACTCTTTTTTATATAATGAAAATTTGATCATTATTTTTCCATCCTCTCAACTCATATCCCTCTTAGACATATAATTCTTGAGATCAATGGGGGTATTTTATTATTCAGTTCTGGCCATAATTAAGTCTATTTAATAATTTGTAAAAAAAAAGGGGGGGGTGCTAGTGAGCTATATTAAAACCTAATTCAGATTCCCCCAAAAATAAAAAGACTATTAAAGCCTAATTCGACTCCCGCGTTTTGTAAGTGACAAAGCAAAAATCAGAAAGAAAAGAGAGTTAGATATTGGACATACCAAAAAAAAACATATGAGATTAGGTTTGGTTAGTTAATCCCACAATTAACACCCTATGTTCAATGACTAGTGCTCCAATGTCACGAAAACCATACCGAGCTAGCCACCTGTTCGATATGATAGCAGTTGGGCCGAAAAAGGAAGTCCAGTTTTTGTCCCGAACTTTAGACCGATTCGACCAATTCAATCGAGTAAGAGTCAATAAATCCAGCATAGTTTTCGACACGGCTTTGGAAACATTAGACCTCACTTTGGGGTCTCTACCCTGGCCACCACCTAAGTTTTTGTCATCTCAAATGGCCAACCATCTTGTACTTTAGCAAATTTCAATCGAGACAAGCATGGAGGTAAAAAAGATGAGTTGACAACTCGCGCTTTTACTACTCTAGAGCTTCCCATGGTCGAATCCTTATAGATTCACGCCTTAAAGGACCGACCCCAAGATGTGAATTACGACAGAGAATTATGCAGCAACGCAGCTCGTTTCATTCTGAATCATCATAACATCCCAGGTTGCTTGCCATAATACATTTCAAATTACAGTTTCTAGTGTTCCTCATGGAACTACCCTGCTTCGCCACGGTATGAAGACGAGTCCGTACTTCAAATGACCTACGACAAACTCTCATCAATTCATCTACCTCAAAAGATTCGCGTCTAGGAGGATCAGAAGGTTATCACTTACCTTCTATTACCACAAGGATGCTGAGGTTATAACCTCTGTCCGGCTTTCAACTTTGGTTCCCCTTGTGGCAAGATCATAGCTTTTCAGGCTTTAATCTTTTCCTGCACTCCGCGTGGTGGACATGATGAATACACTTGTATCAATTGGAACATGCTCAATTAAGAAGAAATATCGAGGGCATCGAGTAAACTGACGGTTCTTGAAGAGGATCTAATGAGTGAAATACTCTCAAGTACAAACGTAACGATTGTAAGGATATACCATCCAAAAACCCGTACCGAGAAGAATTACCGAAGCAATAGCATTAACTATTAAAACTGCAAAAGCATGAAGAGAAGATTGAACACCATGGTAGGTTTTCCAAAAGTTGAGTCGTGCTAAGGTTTACCGAATAGTAACTATAGGAATGCTGTACAGCAATATTCAGAGTATTCGTCCTTATTTAAGCTACATACATAAAGAGTAAGAGAGCCGCACCTAAAGTCCTATACCATGGTTTCTCGCAGGGTGCTAACTGCTAAGATTTCTAACGGTAAATCCAAAACAACCAGATTATCCAATTACTCAGCAAGCAACCAAATAATAAAGAACAATTAAAAAAGCTCCCGGAGTTCATCATTGCCACCATGGATGTCGGATTTGGAGCCCCAATATTCTCCGTTAGCAGTCGGGCTCAGATCCCCACTACAGAATTCGGTGTCCTTATCAAAGAACTCCCACCCTAAATCTGTAAGCTCTTTCAGATCGACTCTGCTTTTTTCCTCATCGAAAGGCAAAAGGTCCTTGATCATGGCTGTCTCAGCAATCTTGTTTGGTGTCCCGCATGTTTCAGCTTCATTGAGAATAGGATTTGAGGACGAGCTTTTCCGAGAAGAACTTAATGAGGCCAAAAGGCAACTGGTTTGACTAGAGGAAACAGATTTACTCAGAGGAACCCGCTCATCAAACTTCTCTTTAAGGAACTTCACATCCAGACAAATAACCGATATTTCACCTCTGCAGATATGACTCAATGAGTTTCTTCAAAACTCTAAATCTTCGGTATAAGATAATGATCACAACATGAGGAGCTGCAGGCATCCAAGGGATGTGTGGCTAGTAATATTTTATGCACATCAACATCCTAATTCCTAAGCCCAACTCAATCCACCAAAAGAGCACACAAAAATCGAGTATGACTTGAGTGCCCTGCTAAGGCAAAATAGGTAAATGCAAAAACAGAGAAACAAGCGTCACTTGACTTCATGAACTGAAAAAAACATAAATTTGAAGATGAACAGAGACTTGGAAGCAATATCAACACAGGCATTTATCAAAACTGCCCACTAATAGTTACTCTTTCACAGACAACATCAACCCTAAAGTTATCCATGCCTAAGAAGTGCGCTATTCATATATTACAGAGGATTGTTTATACTTCATAGTCTATATCAGAAGATAGGCAGAGCACTTTAAAACCAGGAATGTTAAGCTGGCACCTAATTATAAGTACTTATGATTCAGCATATGCCCGTAGAAGACCAAGACAGAAAGTGAAAGATGTAAGAAAGACCCCATAACCAACTATAATGCTGCAACAGTTTTAACTTTTATATAATCAAGGACAGAACAACCATCAGATAACGCCCCCAGAAATTCACAAGCAATCGTACAGCAGTTTAGAAATTGTAAGTCCAGATTCTCAATCCATATTCACAAATTCACGTATATAAGGTGCTGATTCAAGGCAGAAGGTTTAATTGAGATATCCATACAAATATTGGCCTACTAAACTGACAGCTGATAGAGTCCACGGAGCAATGAGAATACCACACCCACATTCACATGCAAATTCCACTTAAGATATGTATGTGCATGAAATTAAGTACTATATGCTTACTGCAATATATCAACAATTCGCCCCTTCTCCATAAGAAACTCCCTTAGCTGCAGTGATGAGATGAAATAGGTGCCAGTCAGTAGGTTATTTATTGGTCAACTATTAAAATTCAGAATTCAAACAACAGTTTTCAAAAAAGAATTGACCTTGGAATTCTCCTCTGCCTCTTCTTGTAGTACCTTTGATTCTTGAACCACCTTCTCCATCATGGCTTCCTGTTCGGCTTGAGCACTTCGTGCCAATTCTTCTTTTTCAAGCTTTTCATTCTCAGCAGCTTTCATCACCTCCTCCGCAGCAGCAAGTCTGGATTCAAGAGCTTCACGCATCTTCCAGTACAAACATAACAAAACAAAACAAAACAAATGAAGGAAGCAGACATGCCAATATGAAGCCCATAATATGAAAAACATCAGGATTGCATGCATATGAAAACCATTAACTGACAAAACAGAATATGTTATCCTTATATGAATATCTGCTACAACTATGTGGCTAGAATATAAGGCAAGTCGTAGGCCAAAGATCAGCAAGTTTATACAATTATCCAAAAACCTGTTTTGCATAACAGTGGCCAAATTTTAACTGTATTATTTTGTAACTATGCTATGAAACACTAACATGTTTGGTAGTAATATTTACAGCTACAAAACCTTAAAGATAAGTGAGGCAGATTTCTAAAACTGTTGTTAAACTCTTGGAATTTTGGAGATGTTGCAGCTATGAGATGTTTGCCAAACACCTTAATAAAGCTACAACAACCATTTTCACAATTGAAACTGCTGCGGAAAACCTATACCAAACAGTTTCTAAATCTACCATGATAGTCAACTAAATTCACATACATACAACATCATATTTATGGTGTCTTATACATTGTTTTGATCCAGAACAAGATCTTATGATCTTATGATCTTCACATCCCAAAATTTGAATCTCGAAGAACTCCTAATTTTAAGCAAGATAGCTGCTTTAACAAGCATATTCACTGGTCAAATGCTCCACAAAACCAATGAGAGGCATACATGAATTTCTCTAAAGCACACCCACTCTGTTTGCAGAGACATTAATTTCATTGATTGGCAGAATGTGTGCTACAAATTTATTTTACAATTAGTCCATTAGATTCTGCGACAGGAGCTTGACTTCACAAAACATCACAGCGTGGTCAACTCGGATCCATTAATTCCCGACAGAGGATTAGCTTTACGCACGATGAATTTAATAAAAGATATAGGAAGTACCTCATCAAGAATAGCAAGAGACTTATCTCTTTCATCTGACAAGCTGCGCAAACGGGACTGTAGCTCTCCCCGACTTCAGTTGCTAAAACTGCCTTCTCCCCATACACTTCTCCAGCACGCTGCAAATATAAAATATAATAAGCTATTCGATCCACTC
This sequence comes from Syzygium grande, assembly GCA_024733475.1. NCBI lineage: Eukaryota > Viridiplantae > Streptophyta > Magnoliopsida > Myrtales > Myrtaceae > Syzygium > Syzygium grande. The sequence continues at coordinate 38,323,147 of JAMXDD010000005.1, read as the reverse complement.
TTGAAGAAAATCCTCTCATATACTGCAATTTAAAGAAGGCACAACCATATCGTTAGCTTCCTTGGCAAGTGCCAGCATCTGTTTCAGTTCTTCAACCTTGCTAAAAATAACAAGACCTCCCATAACAGCTTCCTCTTTGGCTACTTCTGCAGCTTTCTCCCTCTCTTCAACTTCCTTCATCGTGTCCATAACCGATTCCATTGCTGAGAACAAGGTTTTCTGCAACAGCAGTACAACTACCGATCAGTGCTTTCAATTAACATAGAGCAACTACTAACAATTTGGTTTTAGATAATGATGAGCACCTTATTATTCTTCGCATCCTCGATGATCTCTTCAAGATGTTCAACACTACAAATCTGTCCAGAGCGAGTCATGTTCAGTGGAAGATCATCATCCATTTCAACGGTGTCAGTGCAACTGAGGTCTAGTTTCTGAGCAACAGTACTAGATTCTAATTCTACATTCCCATCAGCATAGTTAATTACGTAAGCATCAGTATCAACTTCAGAGACCCAACTTGGAGCCTCTGAGGAATGCTCTTTAGGAGACAGCAACGCCAGTTCAACATCAGCATTCTCAACCTCAGACAAAAATGTTTCCAAGTTAGAGCTCTTTTCACCAACACCAACACCAACATCAGAATAACTGGAACCTCTCGAACCGATATGCAAACTGCTGCTCAGCCTGCCACTTTCAAAGTTTGAAGTGAGTGGCACCAGATCAGAACTTGAAGTGGTGCCATGACTAGGGCCAGGCTCCTGAGCTTTCTCAGAAACTGGCATAGGCTCCTGAACTTTCTCAGATACTGGCATAGGCTCCTGAACTTTCTCGGACACTGGCATAGGTGCCTGAACTTTCTCCATCCCTAACAAAATTAACTCTTCACCATCAGCATTTCCATCACATGGATGCAAACCAGAATGTTTCCAGACTTCAGAATTTTTATCTGCTTGATCAACACTTGTTTCTTGAGTATTTTCAGATACAATCATGGCTTCATTATCAACAGCTCTAGATGGATGATCATTCCCATCATTTGCATCATAAAAAGGACCCTCATCACCGAGTGCTGAATCAGCATCCACAGAATTGCCTGCATTGTTAGCAGCATTACCACCTCCACTAGACACCTCTTTCATCTCCAAAGAATTGACAGTTGCCCTCTTAGACATATGTCGGCGCCTTGATAATGAAGTCTGCTCCTCAGATTCAACTTCACCGAGATAAGCACAGAAGTAGGAGAAGTTAGGCACAATGTGGTATTAAAACACACAGAAAGGTTGGAAAAGCAGAGGACCGGACAATTGTTTTAGAAAATTTTGGTGACAACTGATTGCCATGTTGAAAAGGAAAATTGTGTCACCTTCTGCATCTGATTGGCCAAGAGAACTCATATTCTCAGAGCGAGAATCAGTAATTTTTGCCTTTTGTACCATATGAGGAAGAACTTCAGAAAGAATAACTTCCACAGCTGCATCAGCATCTTTAGGATGCTCAATAGCAACAGCTTTCAGCAAGCGCACATCGAGCTGCGGATTGGAGAGTGAAAAAGTTCAGGAATGATGAACAAGGACGTGAGAAATACAATGCTCCCAACAAAATCATATCCATTAGACAGCATGGACAGAATGATTTAACTAAAAGAAATGTCCAAATTGCAAAATTTGACTGCACCAAAATTTCATTACATAAGGAAAACAGAGACATCCAAAATATCAAGAAAATCGACTTTTGAGCCGATCAATATTTTCAATGAATATTGAAAAACGGGATATGCACCTGTGGGAATAGTTCCTGCAGGCATTGGTAAACAGCAGCAAAACCCATCTTCAAACGCTACTGCCTGCACTATATGAAATCCAGATCGCAATGAGAATTGACAATCAAAAGATCGAGAAACACATTGCAAGCAACAAGCTGAAAGTGCTAAGCCATAGCAACAAAACAACTCAAGAAAAAAAAAAAACCCCAAGGGTCTGATCCCAAAAAAGATTGTAAGAAAGAAATACAGGTGCAAAAGGCAAAAGTAAGCACAAAGGAGCACAAGAACAACATCTACATAGATATTACACACAACCCATAAGGGGAAAAGTAACATAATTTTACACGCCCATAATTTTATAGCGACAAGAAAAACATAAACCACAACAAAAACTCTAAGCCTCTCTGCGGCAAGCCAAGAAAAACTCCAAATTCAGAAAGGCCCCATACGAAAATCTACCAGCCCAGGTCACCAAAACCATCGAACTCGAGCAAAACCGCATTGGAGAAACAGATTGACCCTCGAAACACCCAAAATTCACTCGCCCACACCCACCAAACATAATCTCAAGCAAGAAAGAAACCAACCAACCAACGATCACAAACCGGAACAACCTCCCGAACCCAGGGAAAAAAAAAACAGGGCATCAACAATCAAAGCAAATCCTCCGAGAACGATCGAAACCACGGACGGGGAACGAGGCGGCGATTTTGCGATCACCGCCCTCAAGAGCGGGAAGCTCCCCAGAGGGGGAGAAAAGAAAGAGCAACGAAATTTAGTCCCGGCTTCCGCCCTCCCGCACGCGAAAACTCCAGCCCACGATGCGCTCTTCCTCCTCCGAGCGGGGAAGAAGGCGGAAACCACATGGAAAGCGGGAGAAGCCGTACTGACCTTCAGGAGCCACACCCGCGCACGCCACAGCAGTCCGGTGGAGAGAGATAGAGAGAGACAGACGGAGGGACGGGACTGTTTTGTACGGTAGCGATCGGGTCGGGGCCGTCTCGTGATTACGGGGCCTCGGTGAGGGCATTTTCGTCGGAGGCGATGTTACGACCGACATCGATCGAGCCTCCCCCTTCTTTTTTTTTTTTTAATCCCCTCGCGCCGGCTCTTTTGCTTCGGGATTAAGGCTTGCGGGGTCGTTCGTTGACCTCGTCTCGCGATCGATTCGCCCGGTCAACGCGAAACAAGATATACGATGGCGCATTTGTTCGGGGGGGAAAGTGCTCTATCGGGAACTTCGCCCGCTTGGTTAGCCTAAAATGACCAATTCACAGAAAATGCCTTTCTATCAAAGAAAATATTTATGCATAAAATTAAGAAGGTGAATCCTCTAATTTAAGAAGGTTATAATACTTTTTGGAATTACTTCTCTTAAATTATTTAATATTTTGTCTTTTCTTTTCTTCTTTTCCTCCTTCCTCTTCCGCCGGTCGCCGGCTCGTCGGGACGCCCGGCGACCGGCCACGCAGGTGCGCGTCGGGCCGACCTCAGGCGAGGCTCGAGCCTCGCAAGCCTTGAGAGAGGTCAAGCTCGCCCGTGGCCAGCCAAGTTGGCCCTCACTAGTGACCCGCTGGGGACGTCGCTGAGATCAAGCCACCGACAGAGGAGGAAGAAGGAAAAGAAAAAAAAAATCGAGAAAATAAGAGACAATAAAAAATAATTTAGAAATTCGATTTTTTTTTTGCCTGAGATAAAGTCGTGAGATTGAAATCATTTTCCAAATGAGATCCAAACACTAAAAAAAAAAACAACATTTTTGGTCACATATAACCTAACAAATGAAAGGTAACTATTTCCTAAAAAAATATTTTTCGAAAAGTATTTTCCTTTATCAGGGAGTTTTTTCATCAAAACAAACACACCCTATATCTTTGGTCTTAGGTGTCAATTAACAATGCAATGGTCGCAAATTTATCTATGCTTTCGATTGAAGTTTTCACGTCATGATGACGTCATAAATTCAAACAACACCGGTGCTCGTAAATTTGGGGTTGTTATTCATTAAAAGTAGGAAATGCTAAGTAATAGTCTTTGTCGATCTGGACACGAAAGATGTTGCCTTATACATTAAACTTGAAATTTTGATAAAATAGATGTGTAATAGAAAATTTTTTGGGTACTCATATTATAGAATTAGAAAAGAGGATTTTATATATCAATTTGGGATTTTTTATGATCAAGCTAAAGAAGGGTGAGTTTGTCACAAGTGCACCAATTTAGGATTTTTTATGGACAAAAAATTAATTTGGGGTAAATTTATCACATGTGTACCAGTTTGAGATTTTTTGTGGTATTAACCCTAATATAAAACTTCAGGTCATCTCTCCTATTTCACTTTTAAATTTTATTTGAAATGTAAGATTAAAAAAAACCGTTAAAAGATAAAATAATAAATTAAAGCCTCAGGCTTCTCTCTTATCTATTTTTCAAAATCAGTTTCAAACTGAGCCGATTTTAGATGAAATGATTATATTATTGTTAGTTTTGTCTCCATTTTTATTCATTGTGTACTTGTTTCGATATACATAAACTTAGATAAAGACCCATCGTCGGTTTAATTGCCTACTAGGAATCTTTCACAAGTATTTAATTGCCTAGTGACAATCTTTCACATCATTACGATGTATAAATTTTTATTTCATATTCTAATTTTAGTATAACCGCACTGGTCCATCAACTTTATTGGCTCGTCATGATGCAAAAAGATTAGCAGCATCACACGTTATTTCACCATCATCGTCCGCCACTGTCATCATCGTTCACGTTGCTTCTTTTGCGACCTTCGTCACATATGATCAATGGTCGTGAAGTTGAAATCGGCACAAGCGGTCCCCCGCAGCAGCACCGAGGAACTAAACCCCAGCCTCATCGACCCGAGGTCGAACTGCAGCAGGTTGTCCTCCATCTGGTGCCCTCCGATCACCACCGCGGCCCGCGCCTCGGCCCCGCCGTCCACGACCCCCAGGCACCACACGTCCGTCCCCTTCCTCGTGATCCTCACCATCGAATTCGCCCCCGACACCCTCCAGAACACGTCCTCGCTCTGCATCACCAGGTCGATCGCCGGCACGGCAGGGCCTGCGCGGGTGCTGGCCACGTCTCCGGCGGAGTAGCACAAGCTGAACGGCTTCACCGGCCGTGTCGCGGGGAGGTGGAATGCGGCAGAGGCCTCCCGTGCGAACGCCTCGGTGACCGCCCTGTAGATGGAGGTCTGGAGCGTGGTGTAAGGCAGGACGGTGCTGATCATGGTCCCGCCGCGACCGCTCTCCTGGTCGATCGCCAGCAGAGTGGCGTTCAGCGGTACGGCCTTCCCGTTGACCCTGACAGCTGTCAAGCCGACGTAGTACTCCGCCGCCGGCTCCCGCGCGTACGTGATCACGGTGTCTCCCTGTGGGTTCAGGAGGATCGGCGTGTAGGTGAGGCCCTTGGAGAGGTCTATCCCGGGGATGAAGTTGTAGGGGCCAGCCGTGCCCACGAAGGCGACGCCGGCAGCCGACCGCGACCCAGACAGGCACAACGCGAAGCACCGCGGCAGAGACAGGGCCTCGGTGACCAACACGGGAAGGGAGACATTGGAGAACCCGAGCGTGGCGAGGCCGGAGGTCCCCTTCGGGAATTCGGCAAGCAGGTCGGCCTTGGCGCAGGAGAAGAGGAAGTCGGGCACGACCTCCACCCGCCCCAGGCTCGACCCGTCCGTGGAAGGGAGGCCGAGGGCGTCCAGGAGGGCGTTCTCGAGGCCTACCTTCCGGTTGATGGGGTTCTCGGGGAAGTACTCGCAGGTGTCGTTGGAGCAGGTGGGGCCGGCCGGGCGGTCGTAGCAGTAGCCGCAGGCGAGGGAGTCTAGGGGGACGCAGACGGAGAAGTTGCAGGGGATGTTGCGGTAGGTGGCGGAGGAGTAGCCGCCGGAGTAGCAGTCGACCCAGGAGAAGCGGCCTCCGAGGTGGAGGAGGAGGTCGAGGCGTTGGGGAGGGGTCTTCAGGTAAGCCGAGAGGGTGTAGCGGAGGGTCGTGTGGTCCTTCCGGATCGGGGCGAGCAAGGGCAAGGACGGCGGCGGCGGCGGCGGCGGCGGCGGCGGCGGCGGCGGCGAGGTTGAGAGTGAGAGCGCTGGAGAAGGAGTGACAGTGATGATGGGGATGAGGAAGAGGACGAGGAGGAGGACGTGGAGCGGCATCGTATTCGGATTCGGTGCGTTGAGTTTTTGTCGGCGAGAGAAAAGGGTTTGAACGATCTCTATTAAAAGGGCATGAGCGCAATACGACAAAATCCTATTCAACGTGCGCTGACACACACCGGATTGGCGACAAGTTGGGGATCTTATCTGTCTGACTTTTGGACTTTTTGGATCGAATTCGCCTTAGTTTTGGCATGAATTCTTTGACCAAGCACTGGAGAGCACGGAGCATCCAAAGTCCGCCACATGTTACCGGGCGTGATAACTTCGTTCGAGGTTTCATGCTCGACCGCTGGACGTGCCGTATTCACGAAGAATCTGAGTGAGTCTGCGGGCGTGACGATTGCGTGAACACAAGGACAATTCTCGCACATCCAATGGGAACTCTTATCAGTATGCTGCAGCAATATACATTTGGTAAAGACAAAAGGGTATGCACATAAACTAATTGGGCACTAGTGCACAAGCCTTGTTTGCTGTTTCCGCGGGGACCATGGCCATGTAATGATTAAATTACTCGTGCTCTGAATGTCGACTGGGAAGGAGAGAGAAAGTGGAAGCGAGGGGTGATGGGTTTTTCTTTAGAGTTTAAAGTTACATATGGATGATGTTAATTAGGATATAGATGGACAATCCAAAATTGGAGAGCATAAAATCTCCTCCAATTTGAGTGTGGAGGAAAGACTCGTCCTGTTTTTATTTTAAGCCGTGTTTCCCTGATTCTTGGTCGGAGGAAATTTTTCCTATCCCTTTTTGTGCGGGTTAAGAACGTATACACCATCCATATTATGTCTGTTTAGTTTAGTTTGCATGTAGGTGATATCCAATCAATTAAATAAAAGTATAGAGAAGTATAACCCTTTTTTATTTTTCAATTGTAACCCTACTTATAATAGAGGTTGTGCTTTCTTCTATCTCTAGTTAGAGGGAAGATTTTTTATTAGTGCATTACGTATATTCGCATGATCCAACCGTAAACATTTTTTCGTCAACCAAAGATAAGCTTAACCAAACATAAATGTAACTACGTCTATTTTTATAGCTCATCGATCATCAAAAGCTTTTCCCCTATCAAAAATGAGAAAACAGCCTTATACAAATTGAAGTTCCAATCCAGAATGGCTTGATAAGAAAGCAACCACCGATATGCTTGTACTTTATTACTAGGGTTCGTGAAATAAAAACAATATCATTTTTCTCCAACCAACATTCAGATCAGTGAATTACAAATTGTGGACATCATTGTTGGAAGTTTGTTTGTAAAATAAATAAAAGTGGTTTTCTACGTCCCACATAGAAAATATGGAGTGAAGTAGGTTTGTTTATAAGTCGGGCTTTTTTTGTGTGTTCGGAAGAAACATATGAGTTATGAGCTAGACCCATAATACCCGGGTGCGAGGGTGCGAATAATTTGCGCGATTATTAGGCTCACTTAGCACTTTGTACACATCTTTATTTGGCGGATTAGTTAGCCTAATCCTCTACTTTATTTTATTTAATTATTTTATTTTATGTCATCTTTGTTTCTTTATGGTATTATTAGTCGAAAGGGTGTCTTCGTTAATTTTGAAATTTTTGGAAATTATGAAATTCGGAATTTCGTGAAAAAAATATATATTTATTATTTTTAATTAAATTTTTTTAAAATTCCGAATTTTCGTGTCTTTTCATAAATCATTTTAACTGCATACCTTTTCAATTATAAACTGTTGATTAGAAGAGTTGTGTTTGATTATTTTAACCGTTTATCAAAAGGTTGCTATCGGTCGTTAAAATGCCTTTATATATACTCGTCGGTTTTTGGCATTTTTGAATGTTTCTCTCTTTTCAAATTTTCTTCCCTAAAAAAAAAAAAACACAGCCATCTTCTCGAATTGTTTCAGAGAGACCACGGAGAAATACTAGAATTGCTATCTAGTATTCTCATCGAGACTTTGTTGTATCCCGGAGGAAATTTGCGGTGACCATTAGCAACCGTGGGGCAAATAATTCCTTAAAGAAAGTGATGATATTACGATCGACGTCTCACTTCATTGTTCTACCCATTTTGAAGTCAATTTTACAACAATCATTCACAAGGACTATATTTTTCTCCAACCGTACTTTCCTAAGCGGTGTATTACAAGTTATGGATATCATTTATATGCAAATTAACTAAATATAAATGTATGCGATATTTATAGTTATAACTTTACGATCAAAAGGGTGATTGGAGGAATTTTCTCCGATTAAAGGAGAAAAACCATGAACCGATGCAAAAATTTTAAATATAAATGTGTGATGTCCAGGATTGTGATTAATCAAAGGGGTCATGGGTTGAAGGAAAGTATGACCATATAAAATCCTGACAGCAGTCTCTTTGTCCGAGACATTAATTATTTATTTGTCTGGTTCAAACCGGCCATGTGCGTGGACATTTAATGAGGTGATTGCTGAAATTGTACTGAAACATAAGATAATGTCAAAGAGCTTGGGATCCTAAATGATTCTTTTCTAAGATGGCAACCTTGACATTTAATAATGTCAACGGTTCCCTTCTTCCTTGACCGTTCCTCACGTGCATAGTAAAATAAAACAAGATAAAGGCTGTGTTTGGAATTAGCTTTGTGAAGCCATTTTGGGCACCTAAAGCCCTTTAGGCTAAAATTTAGTGTTTGGCAAATTTGTTTTGAAACCCCATTGAGCCAAAGTTGGTTTTATGAGGTGAAAGCCCAAGGCAGGTTGCCTTAGGTTGCCTTGGGCTGACCGCCATTTTGGCCGAGGGCCCGGCGGTTCCCTTTGAGGTAGGGCGACCTCGGGAGGTTGGCCGCCGGACCGATCTGGGCACGGAGGTTGGGGTTGGCAAAGGGCATTTTTGGGTTGAATTTTTTTCATAAATAATTAGCAAAAGTCATTTACAAAATTAATTTTTACCAAACGGTATTTAAACCAAAGTTGCTTTCAAACGTGATTTTAAAATACATATTACCAAACACTACTTGCATTTCGGAAAACCCTTTTAGCTCAAAGTCCTTTGCATTTTCCCAAAAACTTTTCCCCAAAGTGTTTCCAAACGCACCCAAAAAGCTCTTCCCTTATTGGATAGATACATCTCCCATGAACATTGTTCAAACAGGAGGAAAAAGGTGAAAAAATGTGAAAAAATGACACAAACAGTCCATAAACTTTGGCTCAATGTGCAATATGATCCATAAACTTTAATCCAATGTGTAATGTAGTCCCTAAACTTTTAATTTGTTCAATATTATTCTTGAACTTTTTGTACATGTTCAATTAAGTTCATGAATTATATGAAAATTTTCGATATAACCCTTCCATTAATTCAAGTTCGGGGACTACATTAAACAATTTCATATAGTTTAGAGACTATAATGAACATATACATAAAGTCGAGAGATCACATTGAATAAATTAAAAGATCAAGGACCACATTGAACATTAAGTTAAAGTTCAAAAAATTACGTTGAACAAATTAAAAGTTTAAGAATTACATTGCATATTGAGTCAAAGTTCAAAGACCATTTGTGTTATTATCCCAAAAACGGTAGATTGAAGAGCCACTGATCAATTCTTTTGCAATTAGAGAAAGACTTTAATCTAAAATGTATAAAAATGCTAATTAAGAGGGAAAATGGAAACAAACAATGAACTTCAATAATGGGACATCATAAATCGGAAGAGCTCACACTAAGCTCTAAAATGAATGTAATGCCCCTAAATTTATGATCTTTGATATGCTATTAGATTAGTGTTGAACCATTGACATTGCAATTAATGAACCCGAAACAAACCCCACTTACCCGAACGAAACTATAGACTCGAAGACGTGAAATTGAAGTTAGAGCATGTGGTCTGACGGAACAACAGGGACGAACTAAACCCAAGCTTTTGCGCAACCAGATCAAACAACAAGAAGTTGTTCTCCATCTGATACGACCCTACCACCATTGCTTGCTCGGCCCTCTCCCCCTCCATCGGAAAGCGGGCGAGGCACCCCATCATCGCTCACTTATTTCGCCGTAGTTCGCCCGCGACGATCATCCAGATTCCTCCCGTTCTAAGGCACAATATCGATCCGCAGCCTTGGGCAACTTGACCCTTTGTCAGCCCTAGCGCTCATGTTGAGGCCCGTCCGCGCGCTTCACCTTCAGGCACGTGGTATCCCTCTTATCGATTGCAGGCAAAGAGCTTAAGGAAAGGCCGCGACATCGGGCTCCGGGCGTAGGTGTCTGGAGCCACTACGCTACCTTGACCCCACCGTAGCCAAGAGTTTTAAGACTCGAGCATGCTACCGTAAGAACGGCCGGCTCACCGTTGATGCAGATGGATCGGACGTCGATGTAGTAGTCGAGATTGTTCGTCATCATGGGGTTCTTTAGCAATGTCGTGAAGGAGAGGAACTTTGTGACGTCTGTACCTGGCGGCGGAAGCAAGTAAAACGGCCCGTTTCTAAAGAAGCTCACTCCGGGGATGAAGAACTGCTCGGCAAGCAAATTGCGAACTGCTTGTTGACCACCGTGGCTCCAATAGCGTTCTTGAATCGTGAGGGGAGGGAGAACGAACCGGGTGAGAGGCTCGCCATTCCGGAAGATCCAGACGGGAGAGAATGAAACAACGATTCTGGAGCGCAAGCGAACGGGACACCATTCACCAAAATATTTGCTTTCGGGACATTGCCATCCGTCGAAGGAATCACTACGTCGTGGGCCGACAGCTTTGACAATGCACACGACTCAGCGACGGAGTTTGATGCTGTCACTGTGCACTCGGAATCTTGATGACCGGAGCTTGAGTCATTCTCACCATCGATTTGGAGCCAACTTGGATGAGGACAGGACTCGGGATCAGGCTGTTGGCGTCTTGCAGCGAGGCATTGCAGGGAGGCACAGGGAAGGAGGGGATCTCGTGGGTCGCAACGACGCCATGAAAACGGTGAAGAGAGGTCGATGACGAAGCTGCCACCGTCGTTCGGGCCGAGTGTGATGGAGTAGAGAGAAGTGGACGAGTCTTTGGCGATGGGTGAAACTGGTGATGTTTAGCGTCAAAGAGAAAACAACGAAAAAGTGTTTATGGTGACTCAACCCTAATTAGGATTGTATGGTATGTATTTATAGGAGTGACTAATTACAGAAATGGTAGATATAAACATAATTACATAAATGCCCCATAATACATATAATTATACATTAATACTCCCCTCAATCCGAAGTAGGTGTAATAACCGAGAGATTGGATCTTAATAACTCGTGACGTGGGACTGGGTAGGCCCTTGGTGAAGATATCTACCGATTGATCTGTTGTAGGCACGTAGCGAACATGGAAATCTCCGGAAACAACCCGTTCTCGAACAAAATGGTAATCCAACTCAATGTGTTTGGTGCGAGCATGAAACGCAGGGTTGATAGTAAAATATGTGGCGAGATGTTGTCATAATAAACGGTAAGAGGATTATAAAGGGGACCCCAAGCTCACGAAATAAATGACGAATCCAAATAGTCTCAACAACACATTGAGCGACAAAGACGATACTCACTTCACGTACTAGAATGGGTCACGATGGGTTGCTTCTTGGCACTCCATGAAACAAGATTGATGCTTAGAAAAAACACAAAATCCGGAGGTGGATCGTCTAGTATCGGAGCATCCAGCCCAATCTATATCCGCATAAGCAGTCAAGGAAGTGCAAGAACCCCGCTCAATGAGCAAGCCATGGGTGGAGGTGCTAGCTAAATATCGTATATACGTTTGACAACCTGGAGATGAGGTAATCGTGGCTGATGCATGAATTGACTAACCAAATTCACAGCAAAACTAATATCTAGTCTGGTCATAGATACATCTTGTAGAGCACCAACCATTTGTCGATATAATGTCGGAGAAGCGAGAACCTCACCATCATTAGCGCAGACAATAGAGTTTTCGGGGCTAGAGGAGTAGATACTGTGCTTGACCTTAACAAGGTCAAACTTGCATAAAAGACTATCAACATACTTGGCTTGAGATAAAAGCGCACCGTTGGAGCGGTGATGAGTCTCAATGCCTAGGAAATAGTGAAGTGGTCCAAGATCCTTCATAGCAAATTCTGTGAGAATCGAGTAATCGAAGACCGTAATAACTCAAGAGTATCACCGGTGACAAGGATATCATCAACATACAACAAGAGATACACACGGCCCCGAGAATAAACATAGACGAATAATGAAGGATCGGCCTTACTCGCCATGAAGCCCAAAGATAATAAAAAACTGCTAAAGTGATGAAACCATGCACATGGAGCTTGTTTTATATCATAGATGGCTTTTCTCAAGACGGCACACATGATTCGGGAATTGGGATGAGAGAAACCGAGAGGTTGGCGCATGTAAACTTCCTCACAAAGGATGCCGTGCAAAAAGGCATTATTGACATTAAGTTGATGCATGGCCTATCCCAAGCAAATTGGAATAGAGAGAACAACCCGAATTGTAGTGGGTTTAACGATTGGGCTAAAAGTCTCGTCATAGTCTAGTCCGACCCTGCCGCTTAAATCCCAATGCAATGAGGTGAGCTTTGAAGCGTTTCCACAGTTCCATTAGATTTTTCCTTAATCTTAAAACCCATTTATAATCGACTAAATTCTTAAAAGGATCAAGTGGTACAGGATCCCATGTGTGATTGGTGATCAAGGCATTAAATTCATCGCCATGACCGCTTTCCAATGAGGGTCAAGAATGGCCTTAGAATAGTAAGTCCGTGTCTCTTCATGAAAAGAGTGAGAGAGATTAAAATTTTTCCTCTGTTTAGAAATTCCAGATTTGGTACGAGTCTGCATAAGATGAGTCGGAAGAGAGAAAATGGAAGTGGTGGAGTTGGATAGAGATGTAGAGGGATTTGCGGGTTTGTGATGGGAGGAGTTTTGTTGGGAGAGGAGCGAGGTTGAGACATAGTGATTGAGTTCGGAGAGAGGGAGGTGCAGGTGAAAAAGAATTGGAAGTAAATTCGGTAGTTCGAGAGGAGGGAGAGAGGCAAATTAGGAGGTTGGGCTTGAGAAGAAAAATGAGGCAGATGAGAAGTTTGAGGGCTGAAGGAAGTAGAAGGAAGAATAAATTGATTGGCATAAACAAAAAGTGAAGAAGATGATGTAGAAAAGTGGTTATAGGACTATGATTTGAAGATTTTGTTGAAAAGGGAAAATTCTCCTCATCAATCCAAACATGACGACTGATAAAAACATGACCACTTGACCAATCAAGGCAACGATAGCTTTTGTGATTTGACGCGTACCAAGAAATACACATGGCACAGAATGAGGTGCCAGCTTATGAGAGACACGAAACGGAAGAAAAGGATAACAAGCACACCCAAAACCCGAAAAAACGAATAATCAAACTTGAACCCAAATAAATAGTGGAAATGAGAAATATTAGATATGACAAGAGTGGAAAGTCGATTAATGGTACCACCCCTTTGGGTGGGTTTACGCATTCTTCCTCCCGCAAAAGGTTGAGTGTTCGAACCAGGGTGACTTAACCGGTGGGGTGGTCCCTGGGGGTTATCGAGGGAGGGTTCCCTAAAAATCGTGAAAAAAAAAAAAAAGTCGATTAATGGTGTAAATAGCAGTGAAAAGAGCATCAACCCAATATGAAGAAGGCATATACGCGTGGATTAATAAGGTTTAGACATTTCAATTAAGTGTCCGATTTTGCGTTCGGATACACCATTTTGAGATGGGGTTTTGCGGACAAGAAAAATGTTGAATAATACCATTTTCACGTAAGTATGTTTGAAACTAGACATGGCCACGGTTCAGAACCGCCGGTTCGGTTCAAACCGGGCGGTTCCGTTCGAAACCGGGCGGTTCCCGTTCAGGCCACGAATGAACCGGAACCGGGGTGGGGGGCAGTTCCGTTTCGGTTCGGAACCGGGCGGTTCGGGCGATTCGTTCGCCGGTTCCTTATTTAAAATTAATAAAATAATTATAAAAATAATCCGTTGTTCGTCGCTTATGCCTTGGCCTGGCCACGGTGGTGGAGGCGGGGTTCAAGGTGGCGAGGAGATGAAGTGGGAGACGGGGGCGGTGGCGAGGGGGAGAAGGAGGGGGCCGGAGGGGACGGGACGAGGACGGGAGGAGGAGCTGGGTGTCCTCCTCCTCCGGGGTCGAGAGGAGGGGGGAGGAGAAGGGGCGTGGCGGCAAAGGGGCCATGGGGGGCGGCGGGCGGGCGGGCGGGGCTGTGGTCGATCTGGGAGATGGGGGCGGGCGGAGGAGAAAAGGGAGGAGGAGCATGGTAGCGAGGGGAAGGAGGAGTGGGCGTCAGGCCGACGGGGCTGGGCCATGGGCGGGGCGACGGGCGAAGGTAGCAGGGTTAGATCCGGGAAGACAATGGGGTGGCTTGAGCCGAGACCGCGAAGTTCAAATTTTTAAGGCCAAGATGGACGCTTTAGAGGATGAGAAGGAGGAGAGGGAAGAGAGAAGGTGGGTCCGGACAAAGTAGGGGAGAAAGCCGCCAAGGGGCCAAGGGGGGGAGATGAGAGTCTCATCCCGAGAACAGATGACTATGTGAGAGAGAGGGAGAGAGAGAGAGAAGAGAGAGAGAGGGAGGAGAGAGAGAGAAGAGAGAGAGAGAGAGAGAGGGGGAGGGGGGGCCTAGGCGCTCAGCCTCAGGCTTCCGCAAGCCGTCATTGCCGCACAGGGTTCGCAATGTCAGCCGCAGTGGCAGCCCTCGCAGCCCGCAGCCCCGCACCCTTCCTTTTTTAAGAACCGCCCTAACCGCGGTTCCGGGCCGATTCAAATTTTTCCTCGAACCGAACCAGTTCGTGATGCCACGGGCCGGTTCCGTTCAACCGCGAGCCCGGTCAACGGGCCGAGCCGGGTTTGACCGGGCGGTTCCGGCCAAAACCGCCCGTGGCCATCTCTATTTGAAACACATTATTGGTATATTCACCTCCCTCATCAGTTTGTATTTATGTAATTATGTTTATATATGTACCCTTTACGTAATTAGTCACTCCTATAAGTATATATCATACAACCCTAATTAGGGTTGGACCACCATAAACACTTTTTCGTTATTTCCTCTCGACTCTAAACATCAACATGGTATCGGAGCGGGAAAATGAATCGAATTCTTCAACATCTCTACCCTAAATCAACACTTCCTTAGCTCCAATTATTATCTCAACAATGTCCAATACATCTCTAAATTTTTCTTCTTCTCTACCATCTCTTTACCCACCATCTTCTTTTTTCTGTTAATCCCAATTTACCATCGCCTCCCGATAATATTGCGTACATTAATGAAACTAGGGCATGGTAGGGTTGGGCCGAAGAAGCAATGTTACCTAGAGCGAGCAGAAGCATGATGGTGAGAGGAGGAGGAAGAAGAAGAAGCATCATTGTGTTTTAGCTGGAGGGTCAAATGGGCTGAGGATGAGCTAATTTAGCAGGGTTTTTGAGGGGCAGCAATGGAACGTTGACTTACACTAGTGTAAAAAATTTGAATTTCCACCGTGTTACGTTTTAGTGTAGTCTATCAATACCAATATTTCCCCCTTAGATAGGGATAGTGCTTAAGGATACTAATATTTTAATAACCATAGGTATACAAATGTATTATTATTAGGTACATGAGATGATGTGACGTAATGTTTTTGGATGTTCGATAACTCACTTGCTGTTATTCCATTTAACGCGTTAAGTTGATAGACCAATCCAAGTATACATAATATTGTCCTTCCAAATTACTTTTAATGAGCGATGTCACGTACACTCGGAAGTGCTTCAATGACTAGAAAAGAATGTGGTACCGAATAATTAATGTTGTTAAGTTCATTAATTCACTGACGGCAACTTGAAGTTTTTTTTACAAGATCTAATAGATCTAGCCTTTTTTTTTAATATGGTCTAATTTGCTGGGATATAAATGCACTTAGTCATTCCATGCAACAAAGTCAAAGTTGGGAGGAGTAAGTTAATTAAACCAGATACAATCATCTTTGACCAAATTATAATGGCCTAATTTCCTAAAAAACTCCCAACTTTATGTCAAGTCTTGAATTTGCCCCGAACTTTTTTTTATCTTAGAAAAAATCCCAAACTTTAGGTTTAGTCATAAATTTGCCCCGAACTTTTTTTTGTCTCAGAAAAAACCCCAAACTTTAAGTCTAGTCCCAAATCTATCTCAAAATTTATTTTGTGTAAAAAGAAATCACCAAAATTCAATTTATTTTCAAAAACATACCTCCGTGATCCAGTCCCAACTTGACATTGTACTTCCACGTAAATAATAAATTCACATCAACAAAATAATGGGGTCTTTTTTAGATAAAGAAAAGTTCAGGGCAAATTTGGACTGAATCTAAAAATTGATTTTTTTTAAATTAAAAAAAATTGGGATGGATTTGTTATCGTCCCTAACTTTCATATCCTAGAAGGGTTTTATTTTGAAGAATTTCAATAATTTTTATTGAGCTGGATTTATTATCGAAGTGAAAATGCGACGTCGATCTGTATCTATCGCTCTATCATTTTCTTTGATATGGATTTATTATCGACGTGAAAATATCGCGTCAAGTTGAGCTTGGATCATGGAGTTATATTTTTGAAAATAAATTGAAATTTGCTAATTTTTTTACATAAAACAAAATTCGAGGCAGATTTGGGATTGAACTTAAAGTTTGAGATTTTCTCTGAGATAAAAAAAAGTTCGGGGCAGATTTGCAATTTGACTTAAAGTTGAGGGTTTTTTAGGGAATTCACCCATAATCATATAAGGAATCTACCCATAAAGCTCTGACTATGACATGTGAAAGCCACAAATCTTATCACGATATAAGGTTGATTTCTATATTTGGGTGTGTTTGTATTACGGCAAATTCGAGATTTGAAAACTATTTTCTGAAAAATGAAAAATGATCATTGGCATTGCTTACAAAAATAAATAAATATAAATATTTTCATCATGAAAATAATTGGATATAAATTATTATTAATAATAAAAATATTTTTTATTGACTAATTTCTCAAAACAATATAACCATCTTCAATATCTTTAAATCCAAACCTCCTGTGTTGTTTGCTAAGCATATCTGGGACCGTTTTAGCTTAGCTCCCCGAGCGCCTTCAGTTGTACCTTTCCAAAAGAAAGAGCTACGAAAGTCACTTTTATTCTCAGGGAAAAGTGCAAAATCATATGGGACCCGCAATTTTCGACATATTAAAAGGGCTTCTTAACATTGTTCGGTACGGGAAACAAATTTAGAGCACTAATACAATGATAAGAAGAAATAATGCTTGGATAAACAAATTCAGCATTTAATACAGGAAATGCAAAATGCCAACGGTCATTGGTAGGTACTCAATCAAGTTTCTTAGCGTCCGAAGCTTCAAACTCACTGATTATTCAAAGTGAGGGAATCCCTTCTCCCTTCAATTGACTTCGATTGATCAATAATGAGAGATTGGTCAATAGACTCAATATCTACTTTAGAAAAAATTATCTAAAAAGTCTTAAATCTATTGTACTTTTGCCAATTAAATTTAGGACTTTTTGGACAATTTTCACAAATGTCACAAGACTCCTCAGCTTCATTACATACCCATTGCATAGCTAGAAATTTCTTTACCCTATCTCTAAATGGCAATTATATTATAAATAGCCAATCAAGAGATGGAACAATGAATAGGAATATTAGGCAGAACTCAGACACTTATGTTGCACCCAACCTTACTCCTTTTTTCTTCATAGAAACCACCTCATAATCAGTCTTCTCACTCAACTTTGTCTTGCCTATTTAGGACTAGGAAAAAAAGCTTGATTATTTGTTTTCGTTAGGACTCCCTATTAATGAACCACTTGAACTTTTATATAGAGTATGTTTGTTTATATACTAATTTTTTTAATAAAACTCCATTCTCTAGAATATTTGCTAAATTTACATAAAAATGCTTGTTCTTTTAGAGGGAAAATTACCAAAAAGTCCTAAACCTTTTGCAATTGTGCCATTTAATCCTAAACTTTTTTTTTTTTTGCCAATTCAGTCCTAAACCTTTTACAAATAAGCCAATTCAGTCCATTTTGGCCGGCTACCGACGGCGGCCGGCGGTTAAATGTTGGCGATTGACGGGTTAACGTAACGTGGACCGGCGACCAACCACTTGATAATATTTTAATATTTTTTAATATTTTCGAATTTTTTTTTCCTTTTTCTTTTTGTTTTCCTTTTCCTTCTCCCCCTGGCCTGTCCGCCAAGGGGAGGTTCGCCGGCGAGGGCCCAGCTCCGGCGAGGCGAGCTGGGCCCTTGCCGGTGACTGGCTGTGACTCCTTAGCCAAGGCGAGCTCTGTCTCATCAGAGCTAGGCAAACTCACCCATGGCTGAGAGAGCTCCACCCTCGCCCGGATCCGTGGCTTCGCCCGGCCAAAGTGGCTTCCGCCTACTCGCCCGGATCTCGTGAGGCAGGCTCACCGCCCAGCTAGAGCGAGGGCGGAGCTCGCCAGCTCCGGGGCCGGAGGTGAGCTCGCCTTGGCTGGGTGAGCTTGTTATGAAGCTTCAAGCCGGACAGCTGTGGGGGAAGGAAAAAAAGAAAAAGGAAAAAATAAAAATAAAAAAATATTAAAATATTGTCAAGGGTCACGGGCCGTGCTACAATGGCCACCACGTCACACCACAACCTACGACCGCCAAATGGACTTAATTAGCTTATTTATAAAAGGTTTAGGACTGAATTGGCAAAAAAAAAGTTTAGGACTGAATTGGCACAATTGCAAAAGGTTTAGGACTTGTTTGGTAATTTTCCCTCTTTAGAGTGAACCTGTGTATAAAACACATATCGCACTATACTCAATTTAAAATACTTTTATATTAAATTATTTTATATCTACATGCACGAAATGTGCACGGCAAGTTCATTTAATATGATTGGCCAAAAGAGAATTATAACAATGGGTAAAGCCTACTATTGCATGGGCCATCCGTCACATTTGCTTGAGCACGACAGTGATATAATGGTGGAACCATCCACTTGCCAATTACTATGCTGACCATCAGCTTTTAGCTTTAGCCTAATCTCTTTCATCATCGCTTCGAAACCCAATTCCAGTTGAAACAGAGATGTGGAAACTGCTCATCTTTTTTTTTTTTTGTTATTTTAGTGCACGATAGAACTTCCATCCGATTTCCAATCTAACGATTTTTCAAAATACTTTATTTATATTTTCTAAAAGTTTGACCAAATTTTGATTGCTCGTAAATTTTATTTTCAACTTCCAATTCACTCGATTTTTACTTCAACGGAAAGCTTGTGACATGAATTTTCAAAAAAAATGTGGATTAAGTAATTGAACTCTTCTCTTCTGTCATAAGAAATCCTTTTAGAAGATCAAACTCCCACAACTCTGACAATATTTCCCCGTTGAACCCGGTGTTCAGCAGTGTGGAACTCCCTCAGGACTTCTGCATCGAACTTGGTCATTGTTTGAGTGTGTATACTTCTTCCAAAGGTTGAGCTGGTGGATTTTTGACCACTTCTTGACCAATCTTTTGCCTTTAACAAATTGGTCCTTGATCAGATCCATCTCTCGGACTACTATCCAACCGTGTATTATACTCATGTTATTCCTATCTATTTTGCTCAAGTTGGATTCGATCTTCTTGAGCTGAGGAAGGAAACGCTCTAACGTTTGCACTACTTTTTAATGACTGAGAGTAGCTCCCTGATGCTGTTTTCACAGCAACTTCTACTACGCAAGAAAAGAATAGTCTCTTCCTTCACCACTTTTAGCCCCAATTTCAGCTGAAATAAAGATGCGTTGCTCTTCTCTTTCCCATTCTTTTTTGTTATTTTAGTGCATGATTGGCCTTCCGTCCTACTTCCAAGGATTTTTTGGAATGCTCTATTTATATTTTCTAAAATTTTGACTAAATTTTTATTGTTCAAAACTTTTCCCTTCGACTTCTAATTCACGTGATTTATACACCAATGGAAAGCTTGTGACATGAATTTTCCAGAAATGTCACATTTTCCGCGAAATGAACGGAGCCTTAGTAATATAATTTTTTTCAAAATTTTATAAGAAACAAATTTTCCTAGATTTGATTAAATATAAAAATGTTTTAACAATATGGGTATGGGTCAAGAAATTTACATTGCAATAAATACGTCATAAACAAGGAATATGGGTCAATTTGGATCGGACCATTTATGATTCGACCTAACCCACCCGTTTGACAGACAGGTCTACATGATGTTTATTAGGATAGATGATCAAAAATTGGAGAGCAAAAAATATCCTCCAATTTGAGTAGGGGGAAAGACTGCCTTGTTTTATTTTGAGCCATGTTTCCCAATTCTTGGTTGGAGGAAATTTTTCCTATCTGTTTTCGATGTATTAAGAACATATATATGCACCATTCATATTATATCTGTGTAGTTAATTTGCATGTAGGTGATATCCAACCATTACATAAAAGAATAGAGGGAAATATAACCTTTTATTTTTCAATTATAATCTCACTTATAATAGAGAGTTGGGTTTTCTTCTATATCTAATTAGAGAGAAGATTTTTTTATTAGTGGATCGCGTGTATTCTATGTGTAACCATTTCTATTTTTATAGCTCACCAATCATCAGAAACTTTTCTTCAATCAAGAATAGGAAGAAAGCCTTCTAACAAATTGAAGTTCCAATCGAAGATTTGCTTGTACTTTAATGACCTAAAAAGCCATATTTTTCTCCGATAACATTTTGATTGGTGAGTTAGACATCACATACATGGATGGACCACATTTTCCTCCAACCGTGCCCTTTTGATTGGTGTGTTACAAGTCATGGACATCATTTGTATGCAAAATAAACTGATTATATATGTAGGTGATATTCATGGCTATAACCAACAATCAAAATACTGATTAGAGGAAATTACTCTAATCAAAGTTTGAAGAAAACATGAACTAATGCAAAAATAGTAAAATATAAATATGAGTGATGTCCATTTATTGTAATATAAATCAAAAGAGTTAAGAAATAGAGGAAAGCGTGGCCATAAAAAAAACCTAATAGCAGTCTCGGGCGAGCTTGAGGCTCACTGATTTGATGAGTCCCGAGCTTGTCGGCTATCGCTGTGGCTAGCAATCGGCCCGAGGAAGAAGCAAAAAGAAAAAAAATGAAAGAAAAGAAAAAAAAAAAGAAAAGAAAGAAAAAGAAAAGAAAATTTTAAAATAATAAGAAATTCGATTTTTTTTAAAAATAAAAATTTTGATTTTTTAAATAGTAAAAAATAAATAAAAATTCAATTCTTTTTTTAAAATATTTTTATAAGAACAAACATTTTATTAATCAATGACTCGAGCCTGAGCCTAAGAACCTGCGCATGACCTTTATGGACCCAGGCATGAGGGTCGGGACCAGAGTTTGAGCTTTGGGGACTCGAGCACAGTCTTTATGGACCCGAGTTCGAGTGTCAAAGTATCAGGTACGGGCATTAAGGGTTCATGCACCAGGGATTTGGGCTCGACCTTGATGGACTTGAGCATGGGCGCTGGGGGCTTGGGCTCGGGACACCAATGTCTTGGCCCTAACCTTGATGGACTTAGGCCCAGCTGCCAAAGACTTGGTCCTGAATGCCAGGACATGGGAATTAACGTTGGGGTTTCCATTCCTAAGTGTACAGATTCGAATCCAAGCATTGATAACTAGTCATATTTCGGAAAACGTTTTCTAGTCTTTTCAATGAGGAAAATATTTTCTGCCAAACAAAAGAACCCTAAATTTAGTGGTTTGGGTCAATAAATAAGCATCGTATAATCCAATCTTTCGATTGAGTTTCTTCCCCAAGAAAAAAGAGCCCCGCTTCGTCATCTCCCCAGGCATACACAAACAATTTATGAGCACTCTAAAATATCCATTATCAACCCTAAATCTCAAATCAATGTCCAACGATTTCCAAAATTAGTGTGAGCAATGCTACTTAGTCAATGAAAACTCAGTCATATGAAGCTAAATCTTTACTCCATGCACCATCAATGAAAAATATGCGAAGTACTATCACTACCTAAAAGAATCGACCTATCCAACTGAAAAAAAAAGTAAAAAACTTCAAGAAATCAACTGGTAGTAGAATACCGTGAAAGTAGTTTCATCATGATTAATTAAGGCAATCAGGTAACTCAAGCACAAGCGGACTAGCACTCAATAGTTCTACGACCTCGTATGTTCAATACTCCCTCAAACTTTCACTATTTCCAAAGTGAAGCAACTAGACGCGCTCGAACCAGAAGACAGATTAGTCATCCCTCAATTGAGCAATTGGGATCTTTTCCGCCTTCCTCCCATCACGTCATCGGTTGCAATTGGCTTATCGAATCAACCAAAAGGCCGATCGTTCGATCGATATCTATAGTAATTAGGTATAATTGCAGTGTTAATGCAATAATCGGGCTTTGCCCCTTTTCTTACCAAAAAAAAAATAGAGGGGTAATAATTGCATTGGCACATGAAGCCCAAGCCCAAGCATAAGCCCAAGCCCAAACGTTGACTAAGTCTGTGACCCACTTCTGTCCCTCCCTCTGCTAATAAGCAGAGAAACTAGTGAGTAAAGCCCTAGTGATCGTCTTCCTCGCGAGCAGGTGACGATGAAGCTCGTCAGGTTTTTGATGAAGCTTAACAACGAGACCGTCTCCATCGAGCTCAAGAACGGAACCGTCGTTCATGGCACCATCACAGGTCTCTCTCTTTCTCCCTCTCCGTCGACTTTTTCTCCTGTGTAGTTCAAGATATATATCTGCATTCTGTAGATAATGCCTAGAGAAGAGATGGTTAGTTGATCCTTTGAGCGGGGCAGAAGTGAAAAAAACGGATGTAATTCAAATTGACTTAGACGTCTTTGGAGTTTGGTGGCAGTGATGGCTGCTCAATCTATGACTTTCAAGTGCTCTAGATGTTTGGACTCATTGATGGAACCTTGAGCTCGTGGACATGTATCATGTTGGTGGACATTGCCTAGGAACGGTGCGCTGATGCTGTGAATTGGGTGAGGGTGACTTTTTAAAGTTGCGGGATTTGGTTCTTCCTTCCGCGAAAGAGGTCCTAAGTGGCCTTTGAATTGCATCGGCTAATGACTAGTTCGTGTCTTTATGTTTGAAGGGAGTGTGATGGATAGGTTGAGTTGTTTTCCAATTTCCTACTGAAAAGATATAGTAAGTGCTTTTTTTGGCTACACTAGCTACTGCTATGCTCATTCCAGGAAATGGGAAAATGCTCTTTTCTTGTTCTTTATGTTGTTTTCCTCATCTTGTCGTGCGTTTTTTCCTTCCTCTTACAACATATTGCTCGCTAGTAATGACTCATGACGTGCGGTGTCATGTTTAGTGTTAGGAGAATGTATGCAATTGTTCTCCAGTTAAGATCTTTGAGCCTTATGGAACACTTTGTGTATGTGTAAGTGTTGGATTCAAGAGTTATCATGTTCTTTCAGACATCTGTGAGTGAGTTGCCTTTGTGTAAAGTTCTTTTGATATCCAGTACTAGTTGTTGTCATCCTGGATTCTGTACATTGGTTTGACTGAGGATTGGTCCAAAAGGAATGCTTATGCTAGATTTATCAATGTAGTAGTTCTAGTTTATTAGCTGAAGAAATAAATAATTAAAGTTTATTGTCATATTTTAGCATGATTACCTTGGACGCAATGGCTGAAACTCTTATGCTACTTGATTTTGTGAATCAGAAAAGTCCTTCTCTCTGATGTTGGTCATGACTGACAATATGTCTTCATGGAACTTTTAGAAGCACGATAAACATAGCTACAGTTGGGAGTATAGGAACATGTCCATACCTTTATGAGAATCCTACGTGTAAGGATGCACATGTCCGTACATGAATTATTATTTTTCAAGTTCAAGTCTGCCAAATAAAATGGACTGCCATTTGATTGCTTTAGTGATGGGTTGAGTTGAAGATGCTACTGCTCCTCAGTAATGGGGCATGGAGTTATACTACTTCTTTGGCCTTGGGATCATATTATATCGAAAGTTGTTTGAGTGGATGTGATCTCTGAAATATGTTAGTTCTCAATTAATTTCTGCGGAACCTGGAAGAAAATTTACTGGGGTGATTATATTATCTCGGACTAAGAGACATTCCTGTTCTGATGATAAAATCTATTGCCGTTGTGTCATTTGTTGAATGGCTAGCTGGATGTTCGATTTAGGATACAATTTTGATGACCTCTACTATACCTAAGATAAGTTGGTGCTCTTTTCTTGCAGGATTGAAACATGGCTAAAAATTGGGGTTAAATCCTCACTATCAAAAGGGATGATTGAAACATGGCAAAATTGGGGTTAAATCCTCCGTGTTTTTACTGAACAAAAAATTGACGCACGAACATAAATGAAATGGGAGTGGAAGTTAGAGATTGTAGAATATATTTGGCCTAAGAACTTGTCCATTTGGTTATTAAGGTCTTTGTTTCATTTGTTTTTTTAATAAGGAGGAGTTATGCTGAGTGGTATTGGCTTAGATCACTCAAGCATACCAAAGATCTGGCATTTGTTTGAAGCACTACTGTTTCTGCTCCCCCTAGATTGAAGAAGTTGATCAAATTTTGTAATGGTGGTACTGTGTCATGCCTTAACCTTCACTCATTATCAAATGATATTTTGATTTAATTTCTTGTACTTAAGACCATTTGTCTTAATTTATTAAGTACTTGCTACAAGAAGTGTGCAAACTTCTGTTTACTGATGGTTATATAGCAGTAAAAAGTTTTATCTCACCTGCTTCTAAAGTTATGATGAGATGCATGACTGTTCTGACCAGAATACACTGTTGGGTCATTACAGGTGTTGATATCAGCATGAACACACATCTGAAGACTGTGAAACTTACTCTGAAGGGGAAAAATCCTGTGACTCTTGATCACTTGAGTGTGAGGGGTAACAACATTCGCTACTACATCCTTCCTGACAGTTTGAATCTAGAGACCCTATTGGTAGAAGAGACACCAAGGGTCAAGCCCAAGAAGCCAACTGCAGGTATGTGAGCTACATTTTTAATACTTTTTGAAATTATTCTTAACTTTACCTGCCTTGATCCTCATTTCCTTTTACATTCTGCTATGTCCTGAACAATTGTGCTACTTGCTATTTCAGGGAGGGCTGTAGGACGTGGTCGAGGCCGAGGACGAGGCCGTGGACGGGGGCGTGGACGTTAACTTGTCCCTGCCGACTTACATTGTTTCTTTGGGAACTAGTCTTGTGAACAACAGGCAAATGCTGGTTATATTGCCTTTGTGGTTTGGAGGTGTCTTCGTTGTTGATTTAGGCGTGAAAACTTTGGAGTTGCAATTCATTTCATTGATCTACTTCGCGGAAACTGTAGTCTCCCTTGAATGGGGATCTTAGTATACTTAAGCCTGTAATATAGAGTACAACTTTTGTGCAACAATTAGCTATGATAGACAAGGATTCTAAATCTGTGGCAGCTCATTCTTCTTGTGCCTGTGCCTTCCTCGCCAGAAAGAAGTCTCCATATCAAGGGTATGGTGACGACAATTGGCTTAATTTTTGCTTGATCATGTTGCCTAAACTGATAACGGCAACGGTCTACAGGTCGATCATTTGGTCGATTGAGAAGGCAGTGGGCATTCTCCAGACGAATATTAAACTCATGAATTGCTGAGGCACAATACTATAGCCACTGGTGAGGAATTTCAAAATTCTCCTTTCGTTTTCCGCAGCTAGATTTGCAAGTAGCCTTACTGACTTAGATCCTTGCTTGTATAGATTAGGCTAGACGTCTCGGGCCTTACCGCTGTGAAATTGCCATGGGGTTCAAAACAATTCTCACATGAATTCAGTGGACATTGACCCAACGCATTTGGACCATCGAATACAGAGAAGTCGGTTGATTTCCACTAGGTCCAGTGGCTTGGTTTCTAATTCTTAGTCCATCATTTCCCTATATTACCAAGCCACGTGTTAGTAGCTTCTGCCGACTCAAGTCATTTTCTTTCAGTATGCGATGAAGGGCAATGAAATGAATAGTAGCTCGAGGTGCAATCCGATTATTAGACGAATTTTAACAGAACACGGCCTTGCTAAAGTTTCCACTTCTACTAAACTGGTGTGAAAAATTTCTACATCAGAAGGTGCAGAAACATTATTCGGCCAGGCCCCCCATTGCATCGTTTTCATTAATTTGCATGTGCACGACAGAGCTGTTGGATGTGGATGCAAGCAACCTAGAAAGGACCGAGGGAGGAAAAGTCATTCATGCGCAGGTTGTTGGTGACGAGTCAAGTTTTTAATTGTCATGGCCGAAACGATCTTGAACCGGACAGATGATGGTTTTGGTTAGGTGGACTGTCTCTTGCGCAAAATCAGAATATTTGGAGGGACCTCCTCCTAAGATACCTCCTGTCAATTGAAGTTTAGCTCTAATTCTCTACGTGACCTACAGGAGCAAAATAAATGTGGAAGGATGTCTGAATGCGTCTATAGGATCTATCACTTCCATTGAAATTTTGAAAATTTGACTTACATATTTATGATCCTGATATTTTCATTCAGTAAAATTTCTGGATAGGGACGTGTTTCCCTTGGACGGAAAAACCTAACATGAACTCGGGGGGAGACGTGTGGTGATTTGATCGCTTGATCGGGCGAAGTTCTATGCGCGATTTATAAAACTCGATCATCTAGATGTATTCCATGCACGTGCACTTGATGTGAGAAAATTTAATAGGTTTCTAAGTAGTGATGCTTGTGGCGAATTCACTAAGGACTCGTTTGGTTCGTAGTTGATTCTCATTCTGAATAATCACATTCCACGGAATACCTTTATATTGAAGTCTTCAGGGAAAAGCACAACTGAACCATTGAATGCTATATTTTCTACTTTTTTCGTCTTTTATCTTTTCCGTCTTTTTCCCCATTCTCTTCTTCCCCTCTAGAAATGGAACATACGACCGGATCGTCGGCCGGCCACCACAAAGCAGCCATCAGTCCGCCACAAGTTTCGTTCCATCGATGGTATCATCATTCTCGTTTAAATGCTCACTCTTGATCTCAACACGACACCAACGAATGAAATGAAACTGGTAAAAGGAACCCTTGATAATTCCTTCTATCAGAATTATCCTTGATTATGCTAGTTTACTCTCTATTTCCTTGTGCATTGTAGGGCTTGTAAAAGTTTGGTTCATTCAGAGAATGATCTAAATTTCTTCCAAATGAGAAATATTTAGGGTTAATACCACGAAAAGCCCTCAACTGGTATACCTGTGACATTTTTACTCCGAACTATTTTTTTGACCACAAAAAAACCCCCAAATTGGTATACCTATGACAAATTTACCCCGAACTATTTTTTTAACCATCAAAAATCCCAAATTGGTATATTTGTGATAATTTTACCTCGAACTATTTCTTTGACTACCAAAAACCCCACACTGGTACACTTGTGATAATTTTACCTCGAACTATTTCTTTGACTACCAAAAACCCCACACTAGTACACCTATGATAATTTTACCCCCGAATTAATTTTTTGACCACTTAAAACCCCAAATTGATATATTTGTAATAAATTTACCTTCTGTTAATGTCCGTTAAATTATATTAATAACACAAAAAATCACAAATTGGTAAACTTGTGACAAGCAAAGGGGTAAAATCCAAAATCGGTACACATGCCAATTACCACGTGTCATTAAACTTAGCAATTTGATAGTAAAATTTAACGGAACTAACGGAGGTAAATTTGTTACAGGTGTACCAGTTTGGGGTTTTTGGTGGCCAAAAAATTAGTTTGGGGGTAAAATTATCACATGTATATTAGTGTTGGGTTTTTGATGATTAAAAAAATAGTTCAAGGTAAAATTATCATGGGTGTACCAGTTTAGGATTTTTTGTGGTAAAAAAAATAGTTTGGGGTAAATTTGTTACAAGTGTACCAGTTTGGGGTTTTTCGTGGTATTAATCCAAATATTTAACTTACCAAAGATAAAGAAAATTTTCAATTTTAATTTGGAAATTGTTAGAGATTTAGGTTATGCATGTTAGAGAAGATTGTGAAAGAAGAGAAAGGTTCTTAAAGATGTCATCTTATTTGGATGGAGAGAAAGTTCGAAAGGATCGATGTAGCTAATGTTATGTGTTTCTTTGGAATCCCTCCAAATCCGTTTAAATATGGAGGATTTAATGTGCTTACTAAATAAAATTTTCTCCTTTTTTTTTACTTATATCCTGGTATTATTTTACATTTTAAGTAGATAAAAAGGCCGATTAATTCATAACGCATTCCTTTCTATTCTTCTCACTCGTAACATTTGAACGATGTTGTAACTTAAATTCCCTCCATTTCGTTTCTCTTCTTCTCTCTCTCATAATTACTTGATCTCATTAGATCTACATGATCGCCAGCGCCGGCTATTCCTCCAAACGACAGAAAAAAAGTGAAGAAAAGGGAAAAAAAAGAAAAAAACAAACATAAAAATTTTAAGCATTATTAAAATAGTAATTAAAAATGCCAACGTCAGCGCCGGCGTGCGACGTAGGATGGCTGACGTCATCGTCGGCAGTATTCTATCAATATTCGCTAGACTGACTTAATTGGCAAAATGTGAAAATATTTAAGACTGAATTGACAAAATCGAAAAGTATATGATTGAATTGACAAAAATGTAATAAGTTTAAGGCTTTTTAGATAATTTTCCTTGAGATCTGCAATAGCATCTTACCACATGAATTTGAGATTTACCTATTTAAAACGAGCTTCTTATCATAAATGGAAAACGCAGAGGGGGAGTAATCGTTACTGAAAATCAGAATATGCTGCACGAGCATGGACATAAAAATCAGTTTACATTTCATTAAACTTGACGGGCTCGCTCCATTCTAGTCCATTGTTCAAAGAAATTTTCGCAATATATATATTAAAAAAAAAGCCCGATAATGGTATTGTGGCGGGTCGGGTCGGGTTTTTTTTTAACCCGGGGCCCAGACCAGCGCGCACGTGGAGCCCCGTCCCCCGAAATCGCGGCGTGATTGCTTCGCCTTCGCAATCACATCGACAATTTCTTTTGTCCATCCGCAGGCATGTAATTACGACCATTTTACTATAATTTTCTTCTCTCTCTCTCTCTCACTCATTCAACTGCAGTATCTTTACTCTACCCCCATTTTCTAATCGAAGAAAAGCTAAAGAGAAGGAAATTAAATTCGAGAATATAGGAGGCAGTGGGGCGGCGGAGATATGGAATCATTGGATGCTCCGAGTCAGAGTCGCGTACTGTCGAAGGGCACGCAACACGACGACACCCGCGACCCGACCAAAAACATAAATGTAAAAAAAATGCGACGCCCACGTCGGCACGCGCCACACGTTCGACTAAAAAACCTGCTCTTGAATTTTGCCTAGACCCCCTCGATCTAACGTTGTGGCCCGAAAAAGTTTTCATCTTTCTTCTTTCTTGTTTGGTTTTGGTTTTCGGGTCGATGAATCTGCTTACTGGGGTAGTTTTGTTTTTGTGTCTTTCCTTTTTTTCCTATCTGTGAATATTCGCTTCGAAACCCAACTTCAAGATTTGGAGACAAGCTTGACATGTTAGGCTGGTCGTTCTTTGCAGTTTCTTGCGTTTTTTCTGTCTTCCGGACGCCAGGTTTCGAATTCAGTTTCGTTTTCTTTCCATGTTCTTCCCAAATTTTTCCTAGGGGACAAGTCTGTCTCTCAGAAGAAGAAGAAGGAGGAGGAGAAAATGCTCGAGAGCTACTTCTCTTTCTTGCAATATTAATACCCGAATCAGACAAGCATGAAATCCCCATAATTCAACTCGGCATCTTTAATGCTTTGTTTGGTCGTGGTTGTTTGTGAGACCCACCACTCGAGAAGAAGAAGAAGAAGCAGCAAGCACATACACGCGTACACCCATCTCTCTCTCTCTCTGAAGCCCACTTTTTAGGCCTGCTTTTAGCACCTTGTCGTTTCGCGGCTCCTATGAATCTTCATCTCTATCCCTCGAAATGCCCAAGGATAAATCATCAGGGTGCTCAGAAATGGTGACCCACTTGAGCGTATTGAACAAATTTAAGCGCTTGAAGAACCCTCTTGAGCCTTCTTCAGGAATAGTTGGGTTCCTTTTTGTCGCTGCCCTCTTCATTGGCTCTTGCTTCTACTTGGACTACAGGGCAGTAACTCAGAGGCTACGAAACACTGGGCAGTCCTGGCTCCAAGGAGGCCGGGTGCCGCCGGATGAGGCGGCAGCGGCCGGGCGGCCCGGGTTTCTCGACGAGGGGGGCGGCGGCAGGTGCGACGTGTTTGATGGGAATTGGTTGTGGGATGATAGGTATCCTCTGTATGAGAGTAGAGATTGTGCCTTGATTGATGAAGGTTTCAGGTGTACTGAGAATGGGAGGCCTGATAGTTTCTACACCAAGTGGAGATGGCAACCCAAGATGTGTGACTTGCCCAGGTTTCTTCACTCGCATCTTTTGATTTTGTCGTTGTTTCTATTATTGAATAAATTTATAATATTTGATTTGCCAATTTGTTGCTTTTAATTGTTCGTCTTAATTGTTGGAGGAGTTTGTATTATGATTAGCTGTTTCTGAAATATATCTGTCTCATGCTGTGTGTTGCTTGTTGAAGGGTGATTGCATTTATTGTTCATGTATTGGTTTTCTTGATTGGTGCTTTTGTCTCCATTTGGGGTTGTTGGGAATTTTATAAGGTAAGGCAGGTTTTGAATGCTCACCGTCCAGTCATTCGATAGGTTTTGAACTTGTGAGTGTGGATTTTCTCGTGAAGTGGTACAAAATTGATGAAATTTCTGTTCATGCTTTGTTGTTTCTATCTTCATAGGAATTCTAGCTCAGTGATTTACTCTCGGGCAATGATGTTTCAAACTTGACTTTTTTTCACTGTTGTATAGACGTTTATTCAATCCTAATTTGGAAGAAGAGAAATGATTCAATTCCCTTTTTTCAAATAGTTTGTCCATATGGGATTGTTACTTAGCATTGATTTAGAGGAAAGACTATGAGCTAAATTTAATTGAGGAGCGAATGACGGGAAAAAGGATAAACTTTCTTCCGAATAACTTATATGGTGTTGAAAAGGGAAGGCTTCATGCTAGAGCTTGAGGAAATGAAGATCGATGTTCAACTCATTTGATGAATAGGGGGAACTTTTAGGTGAAGGGATGTGTTCAATATAGAATGCTAACACTTACCACATGCATGGTTGAAGGGTTTGTCCTAAGATTTTTCTTTTTTTTGGTCTGAAGTTTGTTTGTCCTAAGATTGAAACATGAAATTGATCATATTGAGGGGTTTGGGGAGATTTGAGCATAAGACTTCTGTTTTGATACTATGCAGAGTTATAGAAGACCATCAGACATAAGTAGTTTAAGAGTGAATACTATGCTTAAGTTCCATCTTACATAAAGAATAAAGATTATAAGTTGAATTGCTGCTGCACAGGTCCAGTGCATATAGAGTCTTGTTTGTAATCAAATTTATTGTTTTTGGACAAATTACACATAATCCGGTTTAGATGTTGAAACATGATGAAGGTGTCTCCAGCGTGTGGTAAGGTATGTCATTGCCGTGCTCTGTTTGTTCTTTTCCACTTTCTTTTGGACGACCTAGTGGATGTAATTATGGTTTTTTATCCAATAGCCAACTTTATCTTCGTGCCCTAACAGGCATCTGGTAGGAGATTCTCTTTTGCCCTTGAATTTTCTTGATCTGTCTGTCCACTGCAGAGCCTGTAACAGATCTACTCTACTTATGCTGCATAATTCCAATTCAACCCATGATATGGAAGAGTGCTCGATTAGTTGTACCAATTGGAAAATCGAGACTGACTGAAGGCCATTAAATGAACTTTAGGCAGTAATGGGTCAATCTAAGTTTTATGATGATTGAACTTGTAATTCATTTGGTGATATGATATCATCTTTCATTAAATTCTGTACGTTCAGAATTACCTTGGAATAATTCTTTTTCCTTGTTCTAATTAGATGGCGATGGATAAAATATTTAATTGGTATTTTGTTTGGCAATATCGTCTGAGGTTAATTTTACATGATCGGAATCGTCTTTGATTAGTTCTTTTTCCTTCTTTTAATTGGGTGGTGATGAATACATCCAATATCAGAGCATTTCTTACATGTATCTTGTTGTTAATTTCCCACTAGAAAACAAATATACCAACATTTCTCTCTGTCTAATTGAGTACAGATTTGATGCAAAGATGATGCTGGAAAGGTTTCACAACAAAAGGGTCGTGTTTGTTGGCGACTCAATTGGTCGGAACCAATGGGAATCCCTCCTCTGCATGCTCTCCTCTGCTCTTTCAGATAAGGGCGCAGTCTACGAAGTGAATGGTAGACCGATCACCAAGCACAATGGGTTCTTGGTGTACAAGTTCAGAGACTTCAACTGCACAGTTGAATATTACAGATCTCCATTTCTAGTGGTCCAGGGCCGAGCTCCAGTTGGATCTCCAGAAGACGTGAAGGTTACCCTGAAGTTGGATCAGATTGACTGGACTTCTAACCAGTGGGCAGATGCTGATTTGCTGGTTCTCAATACTGGGCATTGGTGGAATTATGAGAAGACTGTACGTGGGTAAGTGTGTTCTTTCATCCCATTGTAAGCTCATATTTTGTCCCGTCAAGTGGTTGACCACTAAAAATATGGGGACTTTGTTCCAAGCACTACTCTTGGAATTGCAAACTGCAAAATGACCATTCACTTGCTACTTTAGGCAGGTTCATCATGTGGCTAAATGATACATTGGTCTAGATTGCACACTGGCAACTTTCCCTTTAATCTCTCCCCCTGCACCACCTTTACAAGTGTGGCCTTCAATTCAAACGGGAAGTCATTGCTGTGGCTGCATTATATATTAGGTCGTTTGGCCATGTTTTTGTTAAATAGATGGTGTGTGAATGTACTAATTCCCTCCCAATCTGGATTGTCGGTTATGAGTGCGATATAGGAAGCTAAACGGCTTTTTATAGATAATGTTCCTATGCTTGCCGGATGTTTCTCCTGTTTGCTTACCAGACCATGTTTTCTTGGTTCTTTTACAATCAGTTGTAAGACTCATAGTCCAGCCATTGACTAAGGAAGCTCCTCTCTCCCTGATATACAAACTTCCGATTGCTCTGGTCACCTTCGTTTGGATGCAACCTTGGGCCTTTAGCCTTTTTTTTTTTTTTTTTTTTTTTTTTTGGTAAGGGCCTTTAGCCTTACTTTTGCCCTATGTTTCTTTGAGAAAAGGTTTCATTTTCCATAATGAATGTTATTAACTTAGATCTGATCTCTCTGAATGTCTGTGGCAGGGGCTCTTACTTCCAGGTTGGAAATGAGGTTAAGATGAATATGACTGTTGAAGATGCTTATCGGAGATCGCTAGAGACAGTAGTTGACTGGATCAGTGCTCATGTGAATATGAGCAAGAGTCAGGTCTACTTTCGATCTTTTGCACCTGTACATTTTAGGTAAGTTAATTTCTATTAACCTCAGTGATTTCACTCATCATCTTCGCATCAGAAGAGCATTATTTTCTTAAATGTTGACATTGAATATTTATTTCTCTCTTTCTGTTGCTTAGAAGCAGCATCGAAACTGATGACCACTTGACCACTGGTACAAGATTCTTTGACAAAAAAGTTCAACTGAATATTGTTCTACCATATTTTTTCTTGAAAGACGAAGCAACCTGTTTTTCTCTTGTTGACTATTTCTATCGTATCAAATTTAGTACAAGCAATTTGTTCCTAACCCGTGGCATTTATTCCCATTAGGCTAGATGGAAATGAGGTTGTGTGGTTCCATGTTAGTACTATGGCAGTTTCTTTTCTCTCGGATGTGACTTATGTCTTGTGGATCGTGGCTTATCTGCAGCTATCCTCCTTATGTTCGGAAGTAGCACAGCTGATTCTCTATAATTAGAAGCATTTTCTTTTATTAAAACTTTGACAAATATTCGAGACTGGTGGTTGAATTGTGTTATCATGCCCCTTGGATACAGCATTGCTGTAAAGAGTGCTTGAGATGCAAGCACTTGGTTCGGAAGATAAGGGAGATAATTTTGACACTCTTGAGAGTATCGAACTTCACTTTATAGTCAGTTATATGATGCTGCTTATCTGTTGTTAGTATTACTACTTTATTATTATTCAAAGTAACCGTGGCATGTATGTTCTTAACAGAGGTGGAGACTGGAAGTCCGGGGGAACATGTCACTTGGAGACTCTACCTGACTTGGGCTCCTCCCCAGTTTCGTCGGTCCATTTGAAAATTCTTACCAATCTGTTAACTGATCGGTCCAACCAAACAGTAAACAATAACCTTGACGTGCTGAATATCACAGCTATGACCGCACGCAGAAAAGATGGCCATTCCTCTCTATATTACCTGGGGCCTGAGTTGGGTCCTGCTTCGCTTCACAGGCAGGATTGTAGCCATTGGTGCTTGCCCGGTGTTCCGGATGTGTGGAATGAGCTTCTTTATGCCTTTTTCCTCAAGCATGACTCTGTGCGGTCGCGGGATTTGACAAATGCCTCGTAAGTTTCGTGCTGAACAAGTATAATGCGGTGGTGTTTATACCAACATGAAGAGCTTTATGTCATAGGAGTCGCGACAGCAAATTGATCACATAGCTTTTAGTTCACTCTTTATCCTCGATTACCTGCATGTCCCAGAATTTTGGGAAGTCGATGAGAAGCCACACAACTGGACAGGATTCAACCACAGGTGGAAATTTTTTACCATTCTTGATTTCACTTTCATCTTTTACTTTCTTTTTTGGGGTTTGGATGTCAAAAAGCAGGACAGGGGCTACAAAGAAAGTAGATACACACATTTTCATTGTACATGCCATAAATATACATGATTGAAATAAAATGATGAAAGGAGTGTTTTCGTTACAGCTTTTGGGATATTAACTACGCTCGAGATGAGAACATTATCCCTAACTTCCTTCAGTATTCATTTGAGTGTCATAATTCCTTTTTTTCCTGGTCACTGGTGTCCTATATTGATGAAAAATAGTTTACTCGAGTGCCTATTCAAGTGATTCGTGTTACGTGGCTTTTTAAAATAAATTTTGAGTCAGACGTGGTCTTTTTAATAGAAATTCATGTCTAAAGTGGAAAATGGAACAAATTTCAAGTCCAAAATTTTGAGTTCGACGTGCCATACCTTCTCTTCTGCTTCTTCTTGTACTCATCTTCATCTTCTTCGCCGGAGACTTGAAATGAAGAGGAAACCAAAACACATAGCTCTCTCTCCCTCGATTAGCGCTGACGGCTGAATGGCCGTGGTGGTGATGTCAGAGCGAGTCGGCTTGCCAACCTCTACACCTGTTACGATTAGTCCAGGGCAATCTTTGTCCTCGACTCGCTTGGCTTTGTTGTGTGCAATCCGAGAAAATTGGCGAAAAACTCATTTTTCATCTTGCCTTGACAAAAGAGAGAAGCACCGAGGCCACGCTCCTCTGTTCGATCATTTGAAGGTGTGTATTACCTTTTATGTAAGACTTCTCGTGGCCTTTCCAATCCGATGTAGGACTTTGAAATCCGTTGTGATTTTGCGATTCTCAAGAGGTTGTAGTAGAATAGAAGTAACGGAACTGGCTTGTCCTGCGTAAGTTACTTCGCTTCTTGATTCCGTAAGCACAACCGTTCAAAAACAATTTCCAAGCCGTATAATTACGAAAGATACTCTAACACAAGATCTTGAATGTTGAAAAAAACCAAGGAAGTGCCTCCTCCTTAGTGATGAATGACGAGGATATTTTGATAAAGCAACACAAATCATATCAATAAGGTCAAACATTAAGAAGAATCCCTACTTAGTTCCAATCTTCAATTAGTAAAGTCTCTTCCGAAAGCAACATTCATAAATAGAGAGATCCGAAGAGAAGGTCGGGAGTTCTATATGGCTTAATCTTTCGCAAGAATTGCTTTGTTTATTACTGTGATTTTCTTTACTTGCAACGTTGCGAGAGGCGTTCCAAGCACGAATTTGGTTGAGAAAATATGCAATGGGCAAACATCTGGACCGTTGGATTCTTCCCATGACAGTCACTACAATGTCCTATATGATTTGACGGACAAGACGGCGGCTTCGGGTTTCACCTATTACAGTCGATCCACCGCCGGCCGGGGGTCCATATTACAGTCACGCGGCGTGCAACGGAGGCCTCACGAACCCCGGACTGTGGTGCTCTCTTGAAAGGGACTTTTGACTATACCGTGAAGCTATGCGAAATGGAGTTATGGGGTCCGGTTTCAACTTAAGCATCGCCGGATCCGATACGAGGATTATCCATTCCCGGAATAAACGCGCGGCTTTTCGATGTCGGATCTGATTTCAAAGTGTGTCCGTGTGCGTGCATGTGCTGCCACCATGAATGATGTGAGTTGGAGTTGCAGACGAGACATGCTCATGTTTCTCTTGATGCCCGTACTCCGTAGCAACTCAGTCATGTTTCTCTATTAAATTTGTTGTAATATATGCTGTTAATCTTCTCAAGACAAATTATCAATGAACCTAGGAATGCACTGTGAAAACTAAAACGGGATAGCTTGCCAATTGATCGGAGAGGGCCTAACCTCCTTAAGTCAGCTCAATACTTGTATCCATGCTATACTAAAACTGAGGATATACCATGTGCTGAAGCAACCTCTATCGACCTTCAGCCCTCGCCGGTGGCCGGAGTGGGAAAAAAAGAAAATAAAAAAATTCAGAAAATTTCGAAAAAATTATCTATGTCAATACCGGCTGTGTCGCGTAATTTAGGATTAAATTGATCAAACTGAAATGTTTGGGATTGAATTGGCACGAATGCAATATGTTTAAGACTTTTTTTCGTAATTTCCTCCCGCATCGGAGCGCCTCTGGACGAAAGACTTCAACATCGAGTATCCGGAGACAGTCTTTAACAACGCATACATTTGTATTCGCGAAAGGCATTCCCGATGCGAACTCGGTGCAACCACAAAGAATCTCTACGATGCTCGTGAGAAGCGCTCCAGATGCGAATTCGGTGCGCCCATAGAGAATCCCTTTGACGCTCTTCCTGAATTGGAGGACAAGACAAGACAACAGATTAAGGTTCGATTCTGATGTTTTCGATGACTCGATCCAAATGGATTTTCTCGAGCTCAACTTCAACTTAGGAGATTGCACCTCCTCTTGGAGTATCAAAATTTACAAGATAACGTAAGATGATGCGATTTTCTGCTGACATGTTCCCCATTTTCCGAGTACCAACTGTACCTGGAGCCCCTGTGCCCGCGAAACTATGTATATTTAAATATACACTAGTTTTTATATACTTTGGTTATTGAAAAAAGTATAAAAAAAATAAACCTATTGTATTGGTATCGATTTAATTCTAAACCTCTTAAATAGTTTGTGACCAAATTGATAAATCGTCAAAAGATTAATGACTCGATTGGCCAAGTTGAAAGGTTTACGACTGAATTAGTACGAGCGCAATACATTCACGACTTTTTTTTTTCGGTAATTTCCCCCGCACTAGAGCGTCTTTGGACGAAAACTTCAGTATCGACTCTCTGGAAGCATTCTTTAACGACTTATGCGTTTGTAACGCCGTGGAAAGCATTCCAGATGCGTGCGAACTCGATGCGCTGGCGAAAAAAGAAAAAAATCTCCTTTATGCTCGCGAAAAGCATTCCAAATGCGAACTCGGTGTGCCGACGAGGAATCCGTCGGATGCTCCGCCTGATTTGGAGGACAAGACAAGACAACAGAATAAGGTTCGACCATCACATAGTCGGTACTCCACCCGCCCGTCGATTCGTGATGCTTGTGGCTGACTTTATGCAAAATGTATTTGTTCGAGCTCAACTTCGAATGAGAAGATTGCACCTCCACTAAGTATCAAAGTTTACGTCATGATAACCTGTTCTCCGAGTGCCAACAGTATCTTTTCGACTTAGAATCCGTGTACCCGCGAAACTATGCACATTTAAATACATAATAGTGGTTATCATATACTTGATTATGCCAAGTAGGTTTGCTCTCGATGAGAGCTATGCGACCGGACCGGACCGTCTTGAATACCGATCCAGTTTTTAGGTTCCTGATTCCAAATTGTTGGAACCGGTTTGGGTTCTTGGTTTTCGGTTCAGAGTGAAAAACTGTATGGAAACTGAACCGAATATGGAACCGGTTTCATAAAGCCTGAAAACTCTAGTTTTTCTTTTTAGCATCCTTTTCTCTATTTCTCTATTTTTCTCTGTTTTCTCCGACCTTAGTTTTCCACTCTCTCTCTCTCATCCTCGATCGCTCGCGGCTCACCCTCGTCCTCGATCGCTCGCTGCTCGTCCTTGTTCGTTCGAGCCTCGAAACCCTTGCTCGCTCATGACTCACCTTTGCTCGCTTGCTCTCGTTCACCTTTTACTTTAAACGTTTTACTGCTCGTATTATTTTTTTTAATAAAAAATGAAATTAAAAAAAGGAACAAAAAAACACAATTTCTTTAATAGACCTTAGAACCGGATCTAATTTTAATAGGAGAGGTTCCAGGCCTTAAATCTACCCACCATGAAACTAGCACACCTACTCTTGACTAGAGGTGTGCAAAATGAACCGCCTGAACCTGACCGGCCGGTTTGGTCCATTTTCTGGGACTGTTGATTCGGTTTCTGATTCCTAAAAGTGGGACCGGCATCCGGGCGGTCCGGTTCCCAGTTTCAAGAGGGAACCGGACCTACTATATATACTTTTTGTAAATAAAAACCCCAAACTTGATTACCAAAAATTTCGAACTGATATACTTATGATAAATTTACTCTCCGTTAAATTAAGATTAATATAACAAGAAATCATAAATTGCCAAACTTTAGAAACCAATACATTTTGACGATAAAATTTAACTATAATTAACGGAGGGTAAATTTGCCACATGTGTATTAGTTTTAGGTTTTTGATGGTTAAAAAATTATTTTTATGATAAATTTGTCACAAATATATCTATTTGGAGTTTTTGGTTATATTAATCCAAACAAAATAAAAGTTTTGGGAGGGTGAAAACTACAAACCGAAGGACCGTCAAATCTGTAGCGTCCACTCACGCACGTCCAGTCTTCTGTAGCCGTCGGATCGGGGTTAAGAGGGTTTCCCGTTCTCGCATCCTTCACGCAGCATCTCCTCCTCTGGAAGCCTTTCCATTCGCAGCCGTTCGCCGAGGCAAAAATCTCATCGTTCTCCCATCTCCATTTCGCAGCGCCGCCCGTCCTTCCTCCGCTCCGCCGCCGCTTACCGGCGACCGCGCGGCAGGCGAGCGGGCGAGCTCGCCCCGGTAGGTCCCTCCCCACCCCGTTTTGCGCTCCCTTTCGGTTTTGGCCTCCACGGAGCTGTTCGCACGAGATTGACGAGCTCCGGCGCCGTTTTCGGGTGCAGGGGGAAGAAGCGGCGGCCGGTCGGAATCTTCAACGTCGTCCGGAAAGCTGTGAGGCCGGTGCCGTGAGGTGCGGCGGAGTTGTCACCGCAGAGGGTCGTCAGGTGAAATTTGAATTGCTATTCCTCTGCGAAATATCTGCCGTTCGAGCTTATTGCCGTTAGAAACTGAGTGTTAGGAGGCGAGCTGAAGAATTGTTAATGCCGTTCGATTTTGCGATTCGGTTTGAGATAAGCTGCTGCTGCTCGTTCTGGTTGAAAACGGGTTTGATTGAAACGGAGCCGTTCGATTCTAGATCGAATGAGGCTATAGTAGGCGGCTTAAGAACGTTCGCATGTATTTGTAGCTTATCGCTGCGAAAGATGTTCATTTGTTGATGAAAATTTTGGAAGTGGTTTGTGTTCTTGGGCCTTTTGCAGCTGCTGTTATGTCGAAAAATTTGAATTTTGTTGTGAATTAAATGAGTCACTTTGCAAATTCCCGTACTTTTTATAGTTTTTATGGCAGGTTTGGTTTAGTCTTACACTGGAATCACCTTGCTCTGTGGTGGCAGCATTTTGTCCTCATTCATACTGTCCCTGCAGTGCAATAACCGGTTCAGCTTTCAGATCATTGGATTTTTTTTTTCTGCTGATATATTGATCAAGTTTAGTTTTTTCTGCTTTTAAATCCTTGAGCCAGCTGGAAGCAGCACGGCATTTTCATAACCAAACGAGTGTTATGTCTAACTGTTTAAACCTTTTTGGGTAAAATATTTACACACGATGCATGGATATTTTGTTGTGTAGTTACTTCATACCCTACACGTTTTTTTTTGGTGTAGCGCACAATGTTTCACCATGTTATTGGCATAATTTGTTTTCCTCTTGGCACTTGTGGGAATTGTTCATTCCTACCGCGGTAGAGCTTGATATACTGGCTATTTGGTACTGGTCAAAATACTCAACTGGCTGGCAATATAATCTTTCTCGGATGCAAAGTATTCAATCTTTACACTTCTTGTCGCATCTCTGAGTTAAAGCTCTAATTTTTCCCTTGCATCAATGCCTCCCAGCTGTAGCTAGTCTAAGCAACTCATTGAGATGCTGCAAGATGCATCCGTAGAGTTTAGTTTTTTTTTCAAGTTGTTGTCAAGTCTTCATATGTGGCTTGAGTAATTAATTATAGCGATTACCAGATTATTTGTTCATTCTCAAACACATTTCCACTTTAGAGCATTTCTTATTTTCTTACTCAAGTACGGTAAATCTCTCTTTGAATTATTGATAATCTGCATTCCTTAGCTTCAAGCCTCTCTCTTCACTCAAGATCAAGGTTGATAGTGATGATGAGTTGATTTTGTGTTTTGGCAATTGTTTTTTGTTTATTCTATATTAGTCATATAAGATGTTTTTCCTCCCTTCATTTTTGGTATTCTAGGAGAAGATGGTAGAGTGGGTTTGGTAATTACATGCATTATAGAAGGAGCCCTATCGTTTTGTCTCCCCCGTATTTATTTTCGGTGAGTTGTTTCATGTTCTTTTCTTTTCTTTTTCTTATTTTATTTTGCATCTGATTGTTTGGTTTTGGATGATGATACATTTACTCTTGATGAATCCTCATATTATGGTATGAGATGTAATCTTGACTGCTTTTACCACACAGAAATGCTTTCTTGTTCGGTAAGATGAAAAATGGAATTTGCTGAATAACAGCTCTACATAATATGAAACCCCATGTAAAAGTCATCAAAGCCAATCACACGTAGCTGTGGTCTGCCTTCCACATGTATTCATCTTTAAAGGAAACAAAATCGGAGCGCCACTATAAGATAAATGAGCATCAAACTGAAGATGCCTTAACAAAAGATGATTAAGCTGTTATGAAGACCTATAAAGGTTGTTTTTCCTTCCCAAATATCTACTCATCATCTTCCTTCCCTCACAACTTTCCTCGTATTTCTCTTCATTTGTCACCTAAGAGGTAGACTTTCTGGACTCACCATCTTCTATTGTATCTTCAGTTGTCTATTGTTGTAAGCTAATATTGAGGAATTGAGTGGTGATGATAATGTGTGTGGTGTTTGCTTAAAGGATATAAATCTCTAAATGTATTTCCAAGTTGATATATCTTATCCGGTATAAAATAGGTTGACAGGAAAGCACAAAGCTCTCTGGCAATTTTTTTTTTTTATGTTGTGTATTTTGAAAATCACTCTTATGGTTATTAATGCCATATTAACCATGTCGCTTTTCGATTTTGTTTGTCCAGTCTGGGTAAATTTTTTTCTTTTTATATATTGTATGTTTTGAAAATCACTCTGATGGTTGCTGATGACAAGTTGTTTGTGTGACATTTTCTCTTTTGTTTGTCCGTTCTGTAGTGGATCTCTCTCTCTCTCTCTCTCTCTCTCTTCATAGACACAAATATAGTCCCATCTTCACTGGATGACCATGGACTAGCCACTGTTTTTTTCAATGACGATTCTCTCTCTTTCTGCTTTTCAAGTTGACGTGTTTTGTTCGTTTCTACATTATGCGTGATTCTTGTGGACTTCCAGGCTACCTTGTGTTTGCTATTGGAAGTTTCATTTTAGAACCTGAAGTACTTAATCTATTTGCCGATGTAAACTCTATAGGTTCTCTCGTTTTATTGGGATGACGACTGAGGGAGGGAAAAGCTTTGCAAGAAGGGATCGTCTGTTGGAGATTGAGGCTACTGTGCGAACCTGGTGGACAGAAAAAGACATTTTCAGTGCTGAATCTTGTGAAAAACTTCCTGAACAGGGTGAAAAGTTTTTTGGCAATTTTCCGTTTCCCTATATGAATGGGTTTTTGCATCTTGGACATGCATTTTCGCTTTCGAAGCTTGAATTTGCCGCAGCCTATCACAGACTGAGAGGGGCAAATGTGCTTTTGCCATTTGCTTTTCATTGCACTGGTATGCCCATCAAGGCAGCGGCTGACAAACTGGCCAGGGAGATCCAACAGTTCGGTGATCCTCCAGCATTTCCAAGTGAAGCAGAGAATCAGGTTAACCAAGAATTGGAAACAGAGGAGCAAAATGCATCTGAACCAGCCATGAAAGACAAGTTCAAAGGGAAGAAATCTAAGGCTGCATCAAAATCAGGTGGGCAGATGTATCAGTGGGAGATTATGCGTAGTCTTGGCCTCTCAGATAGTGAAATATCAAGATTTCAGGATCCTTACAACTGGTTGAGTTTCTTTCCTCCAATTACTATGGATGATCTCAAGGCTTTTGGGTTGGGTTGTGATTGGAGACGTTCC
This sequence comes from Syzygium grande, assembly GCA_024733475.1. NCBI lineage: Eukaryota > Viridiplantae > Streptophyta > Magnoliopsida > Myrtales > Myrtaceae > Syzygium > Syzygium grande. Next base: position 38,280,522 of record JAMXDD010000005.1, on the reverse strand, counting down.
TTCATCACCACAGATATGAACCCATTTTTTGACTCCTTTGTAAGGTGGCAAATGAGGAAGTTGAAATCTATGGGTAAGATTGTGAAAGATCTGCGGTACACAATTTACTCTCCTCTAGATGGCCAACCATGTGCAGATCATGACCGGGCAACTGGTGAAGGAGTTCAGCCTCAGGACTACACTCTAATAAAGATGGAGGTAGTTCCACCATTTCCACCAAAAATGGGAGTTTTAGAAGGGAAAAGAGTGTTCTTGGCTGCTGCAACTTTGAGACCGGAGACCATGTATGGGCAAACAAATGCATGGGTATTGCCCGATGGCAAATATGGAGCTTTTGAAATCAATGGTACCGATGTGTTTATTGTTGCACACAGGGCAGCCCTCAACCTGGCCTACCAGAGATTTTCCAAGATTCCAGAGAAGCCTACTTGCCTGGTGGAGCTGACGGGTTATGATCTAATTGGTCTTCCCTTGAAGTCACCACTTTCATTTAATGAGATTATCCATGCTCTACCCATGCTGACTATCCTTATGGACAAAGGAACTGGGATTGTGACTAGTGTACCCAGTGATGCTCCCGACGACTACATGGCGTTGCATGATTTGAAAGCAAAGCGAGGTCTCAGGGAAAAGTTTGGCGTGAAGGATGACTGGGTATTGCCCTTTGAGATTGTGCCAATCATTAATATTCCAGAATATGGAGATAAGGCTGCGGAAAAAGTCTGCAAAGATATGAAAATTAAGAGTCAGAATGAAAAAGATAAGCTTGCAGAAGCAAAGCAGAAGACGTACTTGAAAGGATTTACCGAAGGAACTATGCTTGTGGGGGAATATGCAGGAATGAAAGTGCAAGAAGCAAAGCCATTGATCAGAAGCATGCTTATAGAGACTGGACAGGCTATTATGTACAGTGAACCTGAAAAAAGGGTTATGTCAAGGTCAGGTGATGAATGTGTTGTTGCTCTTACAGATCAGTGGTACATCACTTATGGGGAATCTGAATGGAAGAAGTTGGCTGAGGAATGCCTAACTAACATGAATCTGTATTCCCGATGAGACGCGACACGGCTTTGAGCATACTTTGGGCTGGCTTAACCAGTGGGCTTGCTCACGATCTTTTGGCCTTGGCACTCGCATCCCTTGGGACGAGCAATTCCTTGTGGAGTCATTATCCGACTCTACTATTTACATGGCTTACTACACAATAGCCCACCTCTTACATAAAAATGATATGTATGGTTCTAGCACTTCAATGAAACCTGAACAAATGACGGATGAGGTGTGGGATTTTGTTTTCTGCGGTGGTCCCCAACCTCAATCATCTGATATTCCATCATCTGTGCTTAACCAGATGAAGCAGGAGTTTGAATATTGGTATCCTTTTGATCTAAGGGTATCTGGCAAGGACCTCATCCAGAATCATTTGACATTCTGCATTTACAATCACACGGCAATCATGTCTAAGCGACATTGGCCTCGTGGATTCAGGTGCAATGGTCACCTCATGCTCAATTCTGAAAAGATGTCGAAGTCTACAGGGAATTTCAAAACATTGCGCCAGTCCATTGAGGAATTTTCTGCAGATGCCACACGATTTTCTCTGGCTGATGCTGGTGACGGTGTTGATGATGCCAACTTTGTATCTGAGACTGCAAATGCTGCAATTTTGAGGCTCACGAAGGAACTTTCATGGATGGAAGAAGTTCTGGAGGCAGAATCCTCTTTGAGAACTGGCCCGCCATCTACTTATGCCGATAGAGTGTTTGCTAATGACATGAATATCGCTGTCAAACTGACTGAACAGCAATACCAGGATTTTATGTTCCGCGAAGCTCTCAAGACTGGCTTTTATGATCTTCAGGCTGCTAGAGATGAATACAGACTGTCGTGTGGTACTGGTGGCATGAACCGGGATCTGTTGTGGAGGTTTATGGATGTGCAAACACGGCTTATTGCTCCTATTTGTCCTCATTATGCAGAATATGTGTGGAGGGTACTTCTCAAAAAGGATGGTTTCGTGGTGAAAGCAGGCTGGCCTCTTGCTGCGTCTCCAGATCTAACCCTCAGAAGCGCCAATAAGTATTTGCAAGACTCGATTGTCTTGATGAGGAAGCTGCTTCAGAAACAAATTTTTGGCTCGAAAAAGGCAAACAAGGGAGCCCCAGTTACCTTACAAACCGAAGAAAAGCTAAGAGGTTTGATTTATGTAAACGAACAGTATGATGGATGGAAAGCTGAGTGCTTAAGGATACTGCAGAACAAGTACAACAGGACAACCTCTTCCTTTGCGCCGGATGGTGAGATAATGGATGCTCTGAAGCAGAGCAGTGTAGGCCAGGCCAGCGATTTCAAGAAAATCCAAAAGCTGTGCATGCCCTTTTTGAAGTTCAAGAAAGATGAAGCAATAACTCTTGGTGCTCAAGCTCTGGATCTGAAGCTCCCCTTTGGAGAGATTGATGTTCTTCAAGAAAACCTGGACTTAATTAGAAGGCAGCTTGGTCTTGAAGAAGTGGAAGTTTTGTCAGCGACGGACCCCAATGCTCTAACAATGGCCGGTAATCTTGTCTCACTACTGCAACAGAATCCGCCATCTCCTGGAAATCCTACCGCCATCTTTTTGGCTAGGTAAAGCTGCGCTTTGAATACTTTGATCCAGTGTTAGCTTGAGCAGTTCCAATTTGTTTCGAAGTAGCAATGGATTGGGATTTGAAGTTTTGTGTTTTATGCATTTACAAGAGAAAACCATAGGTTCTGAACCTCCCCTTGCCCTTTTTTTTTTGTTGGGTTTTGTTATTATTATCCCTTGGTATAAACTATAAACTCAATAGTTCTGAATTCGAGTGAAGATGAGGATGCAATACTATGCTAGCGGTGTCACTTGTCAGTTGTAGATAGGACTCGGCTCCACGCCGCTGTTGTCCTTATATATCCTCGAACAATAATGCAACCGGCATTTCTCCATGATTGTAGTTCCATCTCTCTCTCTCCCTCCCTCCCTCCCTCCCCCAAACATACAAACCTACCTCGCAAGTTTTTTCATTTTGCAGGTGAAGCGATAGATTTCCCCAAGCCCTGTATGTCTGAGTGCTCTGTCTTATTCACAGGGATTGGGCGTGACCCGAGTTATTCCGTACAGCGAATACCAAGTTGCAGGCTTTGGGCGGTTGGGCCTCGTCTGTTTTTCATTTCTCTATTTTCATTACGAAGTGGTAAGGTCTGATGAGTTCGTTTATCGTCGGGAAGTCTTTTCACTAGAGGCTTGAATGCCCAAGAGGCACATGGTGGTAAGCTTACAACAATTTGTGGTGAGAAGAAAGAGTAATTATAGAATGAGTATTTTCTAGAATGATATGTTGGGATGAGTATAATGTTATGGGAATATACGTTCGTGTTTTAACCAGTCAACAACAGAGTGAGTTGTCGATTCTTCTTCGCCCTTGTATGGTAGAACGAATGGAGAAGAGATGAGGTTGCGATGCGTCATGGGACGATCCACGACATGCTGAATTGAGCATATGCAGAGACTCGGCCGATCTATTACTGAATGCAGCCAGCTCTTGACTCCATCTAAATTTTGTTGGTCACTTTTGGACTTTTATTTGGTTCGAAACACTTAAATAAAACCACTCAAAATATTCAAATTTGGACATGTAAAACGATAGTTTCTATTCAATACAATTTTTTCTATTGTCAGAAAAGTCGTGGTCAGAAGTGAAAAGAAGTTGAAAAATGCACACTAACAAATAATATCTTACAGACCTAAAGTTGAATGACCTGTTATCTCGTCGCAGAGAACGTACAAGGAGAGTGAAATAATGAACAGAAATATCCTAACTAATATAGAAGGTAAGACACATGATGTATAGTTGTCGTAAATATTACGATAAAAAAATAGTAAATAAGTTAAAAATTATAAATTATGGCTACGAGAATACCAACGAACATCCTATATATATAGTCATGTTTAGGAAAAATTACCCAAGGTACTAAACTTTTTATCCGGTAGTTAGTTTATTCCTAAATTTTTCAATTGTGCTAATTTAGTTCTAAACATTTTGACAATTTGTCAAATGTAGGCATTCTGGCTAATTTTGATCAGAAATCGTCGACATGGGCGTTAGTCATTTTGTTTGACACTACCGGCCGGAGTTGATGTGGACAAATTTTTCAATTTTTTAAAAAGGTTTTCTGAATTTTTTTGTTTTCTTTTGTTTTTTTTTTTTCCAACTCTGGGTCGGTGAGGTCACCGGGCAACCATCGCCACCAACATTTCTCTATGAAGGCAGGAACCAAGGAAGGGTCTTCTAAAATCAATGAATTTTAATCAGGAATTCTCATGATGATCTCTCTAATGAACAATGTTTTCAGCAAAAACGCATGAAATTGTTATATTCAGACCACCAAGAGAAGTGAAAACTATAGGTAAGATTAGACACATCATGATTTGAGTGGGTCAGCAGTTATGCCTACATTCTTGAGCGAAGAATGGGTCATCTTGAGTAGTACGATAAAAGAAGTATAAATGAGAATCCATTTATAGCGCCATTGCCATTGTGGATCCCCATTGTCCCCCATTCTTAGATGTGTGTGTGTCCACGCAAAACCTCAAACCATGACCGATCCGAGGTAGCCCGTTTTGTGACCACAAAACAACCTTGACCCGAAGTTCGTGATCCTTGTGGAGATGAGAATGAACGTCGTTGGTGGCGAAGGAACGAGAGTCATAGATGGCAATGGACGGCCACAAGGCGGTGGTGGGGTCGCGCATAGTGCATCTAACTTTCTCAAGTCCAAGCAAATGAATTAACTAAATTCCCCAGCCGAATGATCAGCAATAACATCAGCATAAGAAGTTCAGTTCAACTTCGATAGAGTTAAGGAAGCACTTCCCATACAGAATATGTGGCTAGTGCCAGTGTTTAGATTCAATAAAATAAAAGAGCAGAAGAAGGGCAAATGATGGCAGTAGGATTTCGCTGACTAACCTAGTTTGGATGTCTGTGGAGATAATTTCAAGAACAACGACTTTGAGATGGAGCTGATTTGCCATAGATGAGCTTTTCAATAACATATTCACCATTAAAAATGGAACTTCGCTATAGTTCTCTAGCCCTAAAAATTTGGATGATAACCTTGTTTGGATGTCTGTGGAGATAATTTCAAGAACAACGACTTTGAGATGGCCAAGCTGATTTGCCATAGATACAAAAACAAGGCAACAAATGGCCGCTTTTCAATAACATATTCACCATTAAGTTCCTACGATTAGAACTTCGCTATAGTTCTCTAGTGTTTGGATGATTATATTTTCATTACCAGTTTACAGACATTGAGATGGCTGTTACGGTCAAACGGTGTGCAGCAACTGGAGTGGGCTCCACCAATGCATTTCTTATTTTAATGTGTCGGTGTCCGCACGCTCTAGTCCACCCATGTTGAAATAGTTTCTTTTTCTTGTCTTGTCCTCGACGACACCCTCTTATTTCTCTACATCCCGAGGTCCATATGTAGCCTCGGTCGGCCATGCGGTGTGCAATGGGGCGCTTTGTCATGACGGTTGAAGTGCATGCCCGAGAGCCGATTGGAAAAGAATAGGTAAAGACTGCCGATAAAGGCCATTGATTTCAATTCCAAGATTGCTTGATCCGATATAGACATTATTTTTTTATCTATTGAATCGTTCTTGAAAAAGGCCATCGATTTAACAAATTGTTCATTGTAATTCTCGCCGTAGAGTCGCACATTCGAAAAGAATGACATACGTTGAATACCCAAATATCGGATTTACTACACCTTCGCACTTCGTTTGCATTTTCTTACCATTGATTCCCGTGTGTCGAGCATTTCAACTTTTCTCTCGTACTTGAGGTTTTCTAGTTGCCTTTGCTTGAGTGTATTTTGTGCAGACTGAACTGCCGATTCTTCATCGCGCTCGTATGATAGAAGAGATGAGATTTCAATGGAAAGCTGTACGGCACATTGTTGATTTTCACTGTGAAGATGGCAAATAGTGGCAAGCAAAAGAGAGTATGGCTAGAGCATGATCAGAGTATCCATGACACACAGGATTGAGTGTACATAGAGACTCGGCTGATCTATTATCGAATGGAACCAACTCTAGACTCTATGTAACTTTTGCGGAGCTCAATTTTTGACTTTTATTTTGTTCGAAACACTTGAAACCACTCAAAATATTCAAATTTTGACACGTAGAACAATCTATAGTTTCTATCAATCTTTTGCACCATAGATGATATTTACAATGTCTTATTGTGGTAGACGTAATGTTGTGCCTCATAACCTCGTTGGAGGGAACGTACAAGGGGAGAGAAATGATGTACTGAGATGAATAAACTAATATAGACAGTGAGATAAAGATGTTAGGATTCGCCGCACACACAACGACATAGAGAATAAATACGAGAAAGAGAAATCAAGACACAATATTGCACTGATTTAGACTATGCTCTCCCAATCTTGGTCCACGCGGCGTGCAACTAGGAGCTTTTCGAATACGATTGCACCGATTTCCTAAAGGGGAAATTATCAAAAAAGTTATAAACCTATTACAGTTATACCAATTTGTCCTAAACATTTTATATTTGTGCCAATTCAATCAATCTTGACCAATTTTGGCGTCCATCTTACGTGGCGCAGTCAACGCTGGTGTGGACGTTTTTATTTATTTATTCTCATTTTCCTTTTTTTTTCCTTTCTCTTTTTTTTTTTATTCTTTTTCCCTTCCTTCTTTCTCTAGTCAATCGTCAAGAAGGCGAGGACCAGCGAGGTCTTGCCGGCCACTAGCGAGGCCGAGCCTCATCCATGACACAAGAAACCATCCCTTACGATAACATACACAATTAAAAATTCCAACAAAAACATCTACGGACGCAGCTATGATAGTTTCAAGCACGTAGGCATCGACTTGTGATGCAATGGGCAGGCAATGGCACACAAGGGCTCTTCGATTTTCTTGAAAAAATAAGAAGAGAGAAGGAAGAAAGAGAAAAGAAAGAAAGAAAGAAAATAAAAAAAAGCACATATTCTCTTCATTAAATATTGAGCATACGGATTTGTCCTTGTTGGCTTAGTAATAAAAGGATTAGCTGTCTTCCACGAGATCACAAGTTTGATGGATGTTAAGAGGCAACTTCTGAACAACTCTTACTGCATTGTCTAAGTGTGTCATATCTCGTGTGAAAAGACTTATTGACAGCAAGCATCTTGGCGTGGTTGTGGTGACGAGCTCGCTAATTTGAGACCTTTGGATTGCGGGTGAAGCAGAGTAACTACATCTCAAAATGAACATTCCATAATAGGTGTGTAACGCCTAAAAGGGATGGCTAGCTTTGGTCACTCCTCTCTTATCTTTTTATTTATATAACAACAAGGTAGTGAAGTAATGTACAACTAAAAATGGATAATTAAGGAGTGGATAAATAATTGTTGTACATAGTGCATCTAAGTTTCACTGGGGAAATTATCCAATCAGTCTTTCAGCCTTAAACTTTTTAATTTTGATAATTTAGTCATAAATCTTTACGCAAAATTACATAAAAGTCATTCCAATTTATTTCACTGGGAAATCGCTGATGTGGTGGTGTGCCACTTAGAATGATCAGTGATAACTAGACCGCTACTAGAAATTTGATCTAATTTAGCCATAGAGACCATGTATAGAAAGATATATATGACATAAACTTCCACTCTCATAAGAACAAAAAATAATTAAAAATACTCAAGCCTATCAAGATTTATAACATCAAGAGGGAAATTTTGGAAATGTACCAAATGCCAACAAAGGATCAGATGAAGCATGTAAATGCTGATAACTTATAACATCACTTCAAATCTTGTCATTCAGATAAGATGTACTAATAATTTGAAGAGACGGTAAAACTTGACTAAAAAGAGTCATTTCTCCGACATTCTTTTCATTTGACTACTTGTTAAGTGTATATGGGTGATTAAAGTTCTTACTACACCATCCAACATGATTGTAGATAGATTAGCTACAATTGTTTAGATTTACACGCATTTTCTTGTCTTATTTTCTTATTTCCTAAAAAAATAAAAAGAGTGTCAAATACCCTATTGTAACTCTAGGATGGATGGGATTTTGCATGTTCTGTATAACTTCCTTCAAGGAGTTTAACATATACTTCTTGAATTTTCATCTGTATTACTACCCAATAATGGATTGATTTGCAAAATTCTCAATAAAAAACTACTTTATTTGGTTATGATGTAATCATGAGCCGTTTAATACATTTTGTTCCGAATTTTAAAATTTGCGACTCACTTATCTTAAATTTTTTAAATGGTAATTAGAGAGGGTGATGGATACTCGTATTTAAATTAATCCTGAGTTGTTAATGATCTGGAAAGCACAACAATGTACACATATCATAGTTATTAGCTAATCTACTTCATAAGCGTAATCTTGACTTATAAGGTGCAAGATGAGTGTGCACATCAAGAAATATTGAGAAGCACAAGTTGAAGAAATAAATGTACAAGTTGAAGTACAAGTTGGGAACATGCCTAGCTTTGACTAGTCTCATTTCACACTCCTTTGAATTCTTTAGCCCGGCCACTATTGGCCAGCACATAAGATCTAGAATCACTTGGACTCACAGAATAAGACAAAGCAAAGATGATGCCGAGTCCGAAGTGACCTGGCATTATTGGTTAACGCGTGGCTAGGATTTCTAGAAAGATTAATATAGCCAGAAATCTCAAATTGATACATACATGATAAATTTACTAAAAACTAATTTTTTTACCACAAAAATTTCGAACTGGTACATCTATCATAAGTTTACCATAAACTAATCTTTTGACAATAAAATAATCTAAACTGATATACTCGCGACAAATTTACCTTCTGATAACTTTAGTAAAATTTTATAGCTAAATTGGCTGATGTGGATGACACATGATGAAGTTGCGCCTGTTTGGTTCAGCATTTGGAATGCTCATTTAGGCTTTAAAGTTCTTTGGCCAAATGTAAGTGGCGTTTGTTAAATTTTTTAGAGCACTTTGAGAAAATGCAATTGCATTTCTAAAGCTTGTAAAGTCCCCTAGCCCAAGGCAGGTCTGGAGGCATTTTGGCAAGTTGCATTTTCGGAATGCAAGGTGCACTACTCATGCACACTATTCATCTTCCCAAGGAACCAAACCGGAGGCCGGTGACAGTCGCCTGAGGGGTTCGGCCATTGTCGCTTGGGGGTCGGCTGACTCGCAGGTGGTAGTGGCCGGACCCGCCTGAACCAGGCGGCCCCTAGGTCAGACAACCTCAGGTTGCCTCGCCTGAGGTTGCCCGACCTCGGCAAGCGTCGGCCTGGGTAGCGCGACCCAGGCGACGCCTCTTGAGGTCAGGCGACCTCAAACGAGATTGGTCGGTGGCTAGATCTGGCCGTTGGCAGTTCGTTGGCAGCCAGATCTGGCTGGTGGAGGTTGGCCGATGGCCGTTTTGGCCTGCCCACGGTGGCTAAGTTCTTTGCTGATTTTTTTTTAAATATTAGCAAAAGTCCTTTACAAAATTAGTTTTCACCAAATGGTATTTAGATCATAGTTGCTTTCAAACGTGATTTTAAAATATACTTTATTAAACACTACTTGCATTTCGAAAAATCCTTTTAACTCAAAGGCCTTTGCATTTTGCCAAAGGCATTCTCCTGAAGTGGAACCAAACAGGCCCGTTGTATAGTCACGTGGCAAGTTCACGTGAAAATTCATAGGGTTAATATCATGATAAACCCCGAATTGGTTTAATAAATTTGTCACATGTGTATCGGTTTGGAGTTTTTCGTAATATTAACTTTATGGATTTCCATGTAGACTTGTCACGTGACCATATCACGTCACTATGTATCATCAACATTAGCAAATTTAACAATAAAATTTGACAGAAGCTAACTAAAGATAAATTTATTATATATTTATCAGTTTAAAATTTTTTATGATCAATATTAATTTAAGATAAATTTATCAAATGAGTTTGTCGTGGTATAACCTTTTCTAGTAACCCTAATCTTAGCTGTCGTTCTCCATTCAGTCTTCTTGTCACGTTCAATTCTTAATGGGTCATTCTCATTTTGTCCTCCTATTTCTTGTTTTTCGTTGTTCCATTTTGCCCGCCATTTCGCCCGCCGTGAAGGGTAACTTCGACTAGCTTAGGGACCAACGCGAGACACTAACAACAGCCCAACACAACATTATCCGCAAAAAAGAAAAAAAAATCAATATGACCAGAGAATTCATCGATTGCTCGACAAGGACTCTTGCATAATTTCCGTCCCATTCATAATAGCAAACACATCCGGAGTCGCGTGAAAAGTCTAACGTTGGACATTGTTTGTTTTCATTTCCAATTTTTCGCTACATTTCCATTCTCAAGTGTAAGAAAAATCCTCTCTTTCTAAGCACTCTCAAGGATTCCTCACCTCCTTCTAACTCTTCTTCTCTCCCCAACATGATTCCCCCCTAAAACCAAACCTAATCCGCTGAAAACGGAAGCTGAAGGAAATTTGCTCTGTCGGACAGTTACTGGTCCTTCCTCACGCTTATCGTTGATAATACCAACCCACGATCTCACTCCACTCAATCCACAACAATCTATTGATCAACTTCTCTTCACTCGACACTGCGTCCAGGTCGGATCGATGTGCCCGACGATGCCGAAGACCGCTCTGTCCATGCTTCTCCTCTTGGCCAGCATGGTCTTGCCGGTCCTCGCGGCTGCAGCGCAGAAAGCCGTCCACCCGCCCTGCAGCCAGACCTGCGGCACTGGCGTGCCCGCGAAGCAGAACCTGACGTATCCGTTCGGGTTCTCGCCGGGCTGCCCAATCCAGCTCAACTGCTCCGAGGATAGGGACGCCCTCATCGGGGAGTTCCTTGTGCAGTCCGCGTCCCCAGACACCATCACCATCACCATCGAGACCAAGTGCGACCGCCCGTTCAGGTCCATTGACCAGCTCTACGGCCGCAACTACGCCCCCATGGGGAATAATGGGGTCCTGCTCGACAATTGCACGCAGACCTCCGCATGCGAGTTGCCCAATACGCAGGTCATCCAGGCCAAATTCCAGTCCCTCTGTGAGCCTAGCAACAAGACCAACCCCAGCATGAGCTGCTACTTCGAGAAGGCGAACCGCCACAACGCGATGTTTCTCAACCGCAGCGGGCTCTTCGACCTCGGCTGCGAGTACTTTCTGTCATCGATATCGGCGGAGGAGCTGAACAACGGGTCGGTGTCGCTGCACGTCCAGATGTTATATCTGTCGTGGTGGGTGAACGGCGACGAGTGTGAGTGCTCCCAGGATGCAGACTGCGTTCAGCTCTCGGGGCTGCCGAACGGCGGCGGAAATGGGTTCCGATGCAACTGCAGAGACGGGTTCCTCGGAGACGGGCTCTTGGCCGGCACCGGCTGCTGGAGAGGTTAGTTGGAGCGTTTTATTATCGTCGACTGTTTTGACCAATTATCCTCTGCGATCAAATTAAAAATTGGTGCTAAGAATGCTAAGATGGTGTCCAGTATTAACATGCGAACTCTTATGGCGGACTTTTAGTGGGCTAAGAATATGATCCGTTCACTCAACTTCTGGTCTTAGTTTACGCTTGTGATAGTAGCGTTTGTTTCGTGAAAAATAAATAATTTTAAAAATATTTTTTTAAAAATAATTATTTATATTATTTAGAAAAATTAATCAACGACATTTTTTTTGTATTCATTTAGTTTTTTAAATAATATAAGGGCCTAATACCCAAAAAAACCTCAAACTTTAATTTTTGTCCCATTTCTACCTTTTGTCTCACAAAAAATCTCCAACTTTAGGTCATATCCCAATTCTATCCTAAACTTTTTCTTGTCCTATAAAAAAACTCTAAACTTTAGGTCTTGTCCCAATTTTACCCTAAGCTTTTTTTTGCCCCAAGAAAAACCTCAAACTTTTGATCTTGCCCCAATTTTACCATTCAGTCTCAATTTTACTGTAAAGATTTTACAATCTCGTAAAAAATCACAAAATTTTACTTGAGTAACAAATTTGACTCCAGTAGCTCTCCGTCTAAAATTTCCCGTTGACAATCAAGAGATATACATCTCTCAAGCAAGAGATGTTTGAGTGTCCCAAGCACTCTATGACCGTGAGACATGAAACATTCCCAAGCATGAGAGATCGATAAACGCAAAATCCTAAGGGTGATTTTGACGGAGAGTTAATGGAGATCTTTACGAAACAAAAAAACTAGTGTGAAATTAAAACTTGTCTTAAAGTTGGAATTTTTTTATGAGATAAAAAAAGTTTGGGGTAAAATTGGTACTAAACTTAAGGTTGAGGGTTTTTTATAAGACAAAAAAAAGTTTAGGATAGAATTGGGACTGGACTTAAAGTTAAGGGTTTTTTATGAGATAAAAAAAAGTTTAGGGTAAAATTGGGATATGACCAAAAATTTGAGGTTTTTTATGAGACAAAAGGTAAAAATGGGACAAAAGCTAAAATTTGAGATTTTTTTGGGTATTAGGCCATAATATAAATGATAATTTTAAAAAAAATATATTTTTTAAATCAGTAATTTTTCGCGAGACGCACCCGTTATTATTTACATACTCGAGAGCAGTTTCATATGGCCCAAATTAGCTGCCGGCGCGGCAGGCACTATGGGCTATTGGGGGGCTGATTCCCAGGTGTCGTTCACCGATTGGTGCTCCTCATTATTTTTCTGCAGACCTAATGACGCCACATAATTCCACACATGCTCTGTCTTTCATTTTCTCCCTCTCTGTCTCTTCATCTGTTACAAAATCGAGTCCCATCCCAGTAGCTCAGGCCCGCCATCTCTCGCAGCCGCATATGTCGCCGCCGTCCACCAAAAACCATATGATGGAAAGCTCTCCCTTTTTGTTCCACAGCGAAATCGTCGCCAAATGGGGAGAAAGAGGAGACGTTCAAAGTACTGACTATCGTGTTGCCACTGATGGTATCGATGCTGATCTTGAGTGGAGTTTACGTGATAACAAGGAAAAGGAAATTCGCCGAGGTCCTCGAAGATTGGGAGAGGGACTACGGCCCGCACCGGTTCAAGTACAAAGATCTTTACGTTGCGACGAAAGGATTCCGGGACCAACACTTATTAGGGGCGGTGGGTTCGGCCGGGTCTATAGAGGAATCTTACCCACATCGAATATAGAGGTTGCGGTGAAGAGGGTCTCCCATGAGTCGAAACAAGGCATGAGAGAATTTGTAGCAGAGATCATCACCATCGGTCGGCTCCGTCACCGCAACTTAGTATCGCTCCTTGGTTACAGCCGTCGGAAAAGGGAGTTGCTCTTGGTTTACGACTACATGCCCAATGGGAGCCTCGACAGGTACCTCTATAACCAACCAAAGGTCGCACTCAGTTGGATGCAAAGATTTAGGGTGATCAAAGGAGTGGCATCTGGGCTGCTTTATCTGCATGAAGGGTGGGAGCAAGTGGTGATCCACAGGGATATAAAGGCGAGTAACATCTTGCTAGACGCTGAACTAAACGGAAGACTCGGAGATTTTGGGCTCGCGAGACTACACGACCATGGAACCGACCCTCAAACAACTCACATCGTAGGAACGCTCGGTTATCTCGCCCCCGAGCACATGCGAACCGGCAAGGCCACCAGGAGCACCGACGTGTTTGCATTCGGAGCGTTTTTGCTCGAGGTCGCCTGCGGGAGAAGGCCGATAAAGCATGGGGACACGGAGGACGTGATATTAGTGGACCGGGTATTTTCTTGCTGGGAAAGAGGTGCAATTCTCGAGGCAAGTGATCCGAAATTGGGGGCGGAGTTTGTGGAAGAAGAGATGGAGCTGGTGCTGGAACTCGGGTTGATGTGCTCCCACTCCAATCCTTTGATGAGGCCAAGCATGCGTCAAGTATTGCAGTACTTGGAGGGCGATCTTCCGATGCCGGAATTGTCGTCCACCGGCATTTCCTCCTGCGGGTCAACATTCGCTCATCGCCAAGGTTTGGACGATTTGGCCGTGTCTTGTCCATCCTTCAATGGCAAGGCATTTGTGCACTCGTCTTCTGTCACAGAATCGATTCTCTCGGGTGGGCGATGAGCCTCCCGGTTTAGTTTCCGATCTAATTCCATCCTCTGTACTTGGAGAACATTGGTGTGTCCAAACTGTCTCGTCTCTTCTTTGTATAAATCAATCAGTGGTAAGCCGAGATAATGTGCATATCTAAAATCCGGGAGGCTCTGTGAGTCGTTCTGGTACTAGTCGGTGTAAGTACCTCATTAGTTCAGCGATCGCATGATTTCTGATCTTTTTGTATAGTCTCTTCACGAGTCATGGACGCAATGTACTTCGTGGCCCTTTGAATTTGACTGGCTTGAAGCAAGGGAACGATGACACTTCTCATGGCACATCATGCATATGATGCACTTCCTCCTCTAAAAGCTGAATAGATAGATTAACATAGCCTCAGAGTCAAGAACGGCATGCAGCAGAAGTTTGCGCGATTTTAAAAATTCGAAAACCGAACTCGCTGTATAAACTACTGAGAATCGGAAGATGAATGCACGTCATGATTTTGCGGTTGGTTAAAGGATAAGGGTATGAAAGTTTCTTAATAAAATTTAGGGGTGGACACTGGGCCGGATGGTTTCGGGGAAAGTACCAAAAAGGTCTTGAACCTATTATATTGATACAAATTTAATTATAAATCTTTCAATTAATCTAATTTAGTCTTAAACATTTTTACATTTGCCAATTGAGTCCATCCGATCAATTTGGTCGGAAATCATTACATGGACATCGATCATCCTACGTGGAACAACTGGTGCTTACGTGGATATTTTTTTATAATTTTTTTCTTTTCTTTTCCCTTTTTATTATTTTATTATTGTTGTTTTTCTTTCTTTTTTTTTTTCCTCAGTTGGCCACCGAGGGTCGTAGTCCTCACCTATAGCTGGCGGGGCCGCAAAGGCCCTCGCCAGCAGCCGGAGAGGGCATGCAGGCCCTCGTCGGCCAAAATGAAAGGAAAAACAAAAGAAAGAAGAATAATAATAATAAACAATTTAAAGTTCAATTTTTTTAAATTATAAAAATTGTCTACGTCAATGCTAGCCGTGTCACGTAGAACGACCCGCATTCACGTCAGTAATTTTCGACCAAAATTGGATGGACCAATTCAATTGTCAAAATGTGAAAAGTTTTAAAACTATATTGATTCAATTAAAATGTTTGGGATTGAATTAGTATCGATGTAATAGGTTTAGGATTTTTTTGGTACCCAATGATTTTGCCTTTCACAGGGCAATGGGCCTGTGAGGCACCGCCATAGAATTAATTGTTTCTCAAAGACAACTGATACCATGATGGCTCTTTGACATTTTTCTTATTTTCTTTTTGTGAAGAAGGAGGACCTAATGAATGGATTTTGTCAAAAAGAATAGCCTTATTGGTTGATTCTACAAACCGAAACAAGCTCCAACCTTCGCCAATTAGTCAATGGGGGACAATATGAAAATGAAATACCGGCCTTTCCAAGCCTGCATCTTCAATAGAAGCAAAGCCTGTAAGGACAAGAAATTGTTCTTAAGTTATTATTATTATTATTATCCTTATTTCATATTTATAAATGAAATGGAATAACAGAAATCAAATTTTATTTTTTCTAAACGGTGTACATTGGTTTAATCTATGGGACACATATTTTCTGCGACATTCAACCCGTGCCCATCCCTAATAAGTAGTGCTGCGGTGATCAGTGCCGTGAATGGATTCGACTTCTCCGGCGAGAAAATTTATTTGCACAATGAACTAACTGGTGTGTAGGAAAGGTAAATTGATGGACGAGTTCAATTCTTGGTATCAAAGGCATGCCATTGCATTTTCCGTATCTGCAAGGGAGTCCCATTATAGAGTTTGTTCGTGCGGATGGACTGCATAGAGATAATTCCACTTTCAAGATGCATTTTGGGAGAGTATTTAAAGCAACTTCGGGTCCAGTGTACTTTCGGAGCCGAGTATTATGTTTGGTAATTTTTTTTTTAAACCAATTTGGACCGAACGCTGCCTTGATAGAGCCCAAAGCTCAAGGCAAGTGCCCATTTGTCTTAGATTTTCAACAATTCCCAAAGGCAAATAGAGGAGATTAACAATTTTCTTTCCGCCTTCAATCTTGTCCTCACTAAATTATTATACTATCGGTTGTAGTCCCCTCAATATATATATTATTCATGAAAACCTTATTCATGATAGAGCTTTACTAACCTGAGAAAAAAATTAGCTGCAATGGTAGTATATGCTACTATTATTCTCATTGGGTTGACAACACACGTGCACCGCTAGTTAATGAACTAAATTCCGCAGCCGAATGATCGGCAGCAAGTTCATCATAAGAATTTGAACTTCGATAAAAGTCAAGGAAGCATTCCTTGTAACAGCTGATTAAAGAAATTTGGTAATTTGTGGAGATAATTTCAAGAACAACCCTATATATATATAGCCAAGCTGATTAGCTATAGAAGCAAAATTCAGGGTCAGCAAAATGGTCACTTTTCAAAGGATTGCGGCAGCAGTCATAGCTGCGCTTTTTCTCATTCTCGGTGCTGCGAGGAGTGCTCCGGACACCACTCTAGTGACCAAAGTATGCAACGGAGCAACATATAACCCGTTCACTACCTATAATACTAACGTCGCCCAAGTTCTCCTGTGTCTACCTGATGCAGCATATTCGGGTTTCAATTAGTACTGCCAAAGCACGGAAAGTAACGACGATTGTCACGGCATGCAACGGGGCGCTTTATCAACCAGATTGCGCCACATGCCTGGAGGCAATTGTGAACAGGATAAATAATGAATGTATGTTGAGCATTGGGGTTCAATATCAGCTTAAATACTGCAGACTTCGATACGAGCATTATCCATTCATCGAGTAGCCATATTTACTTCTTTGTAAAGAGCTCCAAGCTCTGCTCCTACCCAAATATTTATACTCACATGGGGACTGCTATATCTCCCCCTTGAAATAAGTGATAAGTACTTGTGCGTAGTTTTTGGCAGATCGGGTCACGTGAATCGGGCCAAGTTGCTATAGTATCAGATAATGAAACTTTTTCGTGAAGAATGAAGTGTTATTTAGGCTCAATTTGTAGATGCCTTAATGGAAAATCCACTATCTCAAAGTCCAAGTAATCTGAGAGAGGCTTTCTTCAAATGTTTCGACGGGCCTGTATTTAATTTGGCAATTCAGCATGTCATATTCTAATTTCTTAAGCTTCAATTGCTCTACGATTTAATCTTTAAAAAATTGGTGATGGAAAAATACCGTTGACCGGTCAAACTTATGCAAAAGAAGCTTGAGTTTTCTTTTCGTTGAGTCAATCCATATCCAATTTGCCTACTAACTTTCATGTAGCTTCAGTGTTTTATCGACAAAATGGTGATTCCCTTGTTGCTCCGGACGACATGGCGATCTACGAATTTGAATGCCAAGTCCTATAACTAAATGTCTTATCATTTGGCCTTTACTTCTATTTTTAGTGTTTGAGATTTCTCATTTATATACTACTATATATCTTAAACCTCTAAAAGAATATATTTAAGATCGTCGAAGACCGCATGAAATTTTTATACAATATTCCAGTAATTTAATCTAACAATAGAATTGGGTTTCTTTTCGAAAGTTCTCTTAATATACCTTTGCGGAAAATGGAATGATCTTCATGACCCACATTTTTCTCTCTTTTGAAAGAGTTAAAAATAATTTTATTCTTTCTTAGGAAAGACAAATAAGATTAATTCTTTAATTCCAAAAACAACAAATGAATCGGCACCAACGATTTTTCACGTTCTTGTCAGGACACTCCTATTCAGTGCTCTAGAGCGCTAAGGAGGTCTATAGAATGTATTTAACTCTCGCCAAATGTTGTGGTGTTTTGTAGTAGAGAACCATATTACTTCAGTACAATCCTCTTTTGGACAAGGCCTATCGATCGGGTGCGTCAAGTCGGGTTAGACTTGGATCAGGTAAAAAATAGTCTGATCCAAATTAACCTGTTTTGATCCATAATCATCCCATACTTGACCCAACCCACCAAGGATCCATTAGAAGCAATTTTTTTCTTCTTTAATTGTTGCTTTTAAAGAATGGTTAGCTCCATAGACCGCCCATTGAGTTAGTAAGGGAGCTCGGGGTTGGGTTTTGGAAGGGGGCTTGAAGTTAGTGGTAAAAAGTTCATCCCATGTCATCCCTCAATCATGAAATGTGTTCGGACTTTGGGCCTATGCTAACATGGCCATTTTTTAATTTATGGTTCATTTTTTTTTTTTTAATTTTTCCCATTCTAACTCTCAACTCACTTTCAAACCTTTGCCTTGTCTCATTATAGGACGTGGGAGTCAAAACCCACATTTGAAACTAAATGTCCCCACCTCTAACCTCTCCCGAAAAGGTGAGAAATCGAATTTCCCACCTTCCCTTTTCAAGTAGGAAGGGTGACCACGGGGCAAACCTCGGTGGTTATCTTATGGTTCACTTAAGTGCAACACTTTTGTTTTCTTTTTTATTTTGTTTTGGAAGGCATACTATACTTCATTGTTTAGTACTTTCAAATATACTTTGCAACTAACGGCTCTTTAAAAGTTGATCCACAAGAGTCAAAAGTAGAAATCGCCACATTGGGACGCTTTGCCAATACTTTTCAGTCATGCATTTGCGTTAGAAAATTAGCACATGTTTTAATTATAGTAATCATGCTCTAAATAGCCTGTCTTTGGCCAAATAAAGAGATGGTGTCATATAATGCAAATCAATCATTAACAAAATTATAAACAAATTGCAATCATGAACAGCCAGGATCACACCATACCAATTGCTTACGAAATTATATGCATGCAGCGTAGGATATAATTGCCCATGGAAACATAGGGGCAACGCTAGCCAATAGATTTTAATTTATTTTCCTAGTAGCCACGCATTCTTAAGCAAGGGTAATCGATTCCCGGGCAATCTGGTTCCCACCTGGGAATCGAAAACCAGACCATTTGGTCCTCGGGCTGGACCGGACTGGTTCCCGGGTGAGTAAATGGAACCGGTGGCTTCCCCACCATCGCCCGCCGATAGAGCACCTCTCATGCTTCCAAGCCGAGCCACTCCTTCCGGGCGTTACTCATGATCGTCCTACTCATTGGCCATCTAGATTTGGCCTCGTTTGTGGCTCACGAGGTGGCTTGTTGATGCGGAATTTATTAGTGGTGCATTTCTTGACCGATTGGACAAAAGTAAGTCCAAACAAAAACGAAAACGGTGATGCGATTAGGCGATTTTTTTTTCTATTATTTTAGTATTTTTTTTATGAGTTAATTTTTAAGGGTCGTTTTGTAATTTTGCTATTTGATGCTTATTAACTTTCCAATTCAGATTAAGTAACTTTCCTATTTGATTAGGTTTCCAATTCAGATTAAGTAACTTTCCTATTATGATTAGATTTCCTATTGTAATTAGGTTTAACTAGGGTGTTTAGGATTTGTTTTGAAGACAGAATATTATTATCATCAATATTGAATTTCGAGATTTTTCTCTAAGTAAGGTTATGCTTGAATTATTCGTTGAACGCGGTCGTGTGATATCAAAGCCTATGGCGATCGGGCGGTGGTCTTTGTGACGATGCTCAAGAGACGGAGCCCCAACCCTTGGGGATGACAGTTGTAACGTTTTGGAGCAGCGTTTAATGGAACGCTTGGATCAACGATTCGATCAAAGTCTTCGTCATTTCGAAGAACGATTTGATGAGTTAACAGAACGATTCGAAGGTCTCGGCGTTGATGTGAACCGGAATCGGCGGAACGACAGAAGGCCGGGTGCAGATCTTGCTCGCGGTGATCCTGTTGATAGGCCTATTCTTGTCCGCAGGCAGAATAACCCTCTGTTTTCAGAGAGTTCGGAAGAAGAAGAAACTGAAATTTTTGATGAGGAACGTGTTGATTATGGCGGGCGGACGCCGCCATGGAGGATTTCAAAGAGGATATGATCGAAGAGATGGAAGACGACGTTACAACGATCGTGAAGGTAACGACTTTAAATTGAAAGTCGATATTCCTTATTTTAATGGAAGTCTGGGCATAGAAGAATTTTGGATTGGCTTGCCGACATAGATAGATTTTTAATTATATGGAGAGCCCCGTGAGAAAAGGGTGCGATTAGTAGCCTATAGATTAAAGGGGGGTGCATCCGCATGGTGGGAGAGATTACGTAATAGGAGGGAACGAGAAGGGAAAGAGAGAGTTCAAACTTGGACTAGGATGAGAAGGCTGTTGAAGCAAGAATTCATTCTACCCGATTATGAACAGATTATGTTTCAATAAAGATCAACATTGCCAGCAGTAGGCAATCGACCGTGTATGAATATATAGCCGAATTTATGAGATTGGCGAGGAAATAATTTATCGAGACGGAGGGACAGCAAATGGTCGATATCTCGATGGTTTGAAATCCTTCATTCGAGATAAAATTGGAGTGCAGTTTCGCTAAATTTAACTGAAGTCAAGAATATGGGCGATGAAGGCAGAATTGATGTAGCAAGATAGGGGAAGAAGAGGCTACGAAAATTATCGAGGTAGCAGTCGAGCGATTCGAAAGCATTCGGTAAAGAAGAACAGTTTCAATAATTGCTTTAACACAGGACAAAACTGGGGAAGATAAGGTGGTAGAAAAGCGCCCAATGAACGAGCTGAGGGATAAGGGAATGCAAGCACGTAAAAACGCAAACTCTAACCCTTATACTAAACCAGCCGCGATAAAGTGTTGCTGGGTGTAATCAGCCGGGTACCGATTCGATGAATGCCCCGAGAGAAAGTTAAAGAACGAAAGCGTTGAGAAAAGAGGAGAAAGATGGATATTGTTGTGTGTCGGATGGTGAGAACGATGATTTTGAAGATGAAGAAGAGGAGCAAGTAAATTGTGTGGTGCGAGAATGATGTTAGCCCCAAAACAAGAAGATGATTCGCAGATTGCCATCGGTTATTCCAAATCAGGTGCACCATTTCGGGAAAGATCTTTGCTGTGGTTATTGATAGTGGAAGTATGGAGAATATCATTAGGAAGGAGGCAAGTTGAAGAAGTGGGGATACTCGTGGAGAAGCATCCTAATCCTTATACGTTAGGATGGATTAAATCTGGAGCGGAAATCATTCAGTTGACTAAACGATGCAAAATTCCATTCTCTATTGAAAAATATCATGATGAGCTATATTGTGATGTAGTGGACATGGATGTATGTCATGTGTTATTTAGGAGGCCGTGGCAATTTGATGTAGATGCTCAAAGATTCGGGAAGAAGCAATCAAGATAACCTTGTGAAGGATGGAGGAAGTATACGTTCTACCACTAAAGAATAAAGGAAAACAAGTTGTTGAAAATAATTTCCTTACCCTTACGAGGAAATTTGAAGCTGAGGTTAAGGAGACCCGACAGATTCACGATCGATCGTGAAACAAGTAATTGAGACCGAGGCTGAATTACAAGTGGAGAAGTAGCCTAAAAAGCAAGTTAGGCCTTTATTAAAGAATTTTAGCGAACTGATGCTTGAAGAGATTCCAGATGGGTTGCCACCTATGCACAATATTCAGCACCATATAAACTTAATCCCTAGAGCTAGTTTGCCTAATTTACCGTACTACAGGATGAATCCTAAGGAGAGCGAAATTCTAAAAGAGAATGTGGAGGAGTTGTTGCGAAAGGGATACATTCGAGAATAGCATAAGCCCATGTGTGCTGTTTCGACCTTTGTTGACTCTTAAGAAAGATTGAAGTTGGCTGATGTGTGTAGATAATAGGGTCATTAATAAGATAACCGTGGATTATAAGTTTCCAATTTTGAGATTGGATGACATGCTGAATAGGTTGCACGGTGCTAAGTTGTTTTCGAAGCTGGATTTGAAGAATGGATACCATCAGATTTGGATTTGGCCTGGAGATGAGTGGAAGACAGCTTTCAAAACAAAGGAGGGGTTGTACGAATGGTTGGTGATGCCTTTCGGACTTTCCAATGCTCCAAGCACTTTCATGAGGCTTATGAATCAGGTTCTGAAATCTTTTATTGGCCAACTTGTTGTAGTTTATTTTAATGATATCCTGATTTATAATAAGACTGAGGAGGATCATCTATTGCACTTAAGGGAGGTGTTGACAGCTTTGCAGATTAATAAGTTGTATATTAATCTTAAGAAGTGGATTTTTTAACTAATAAACTGTTATTCTTAGGATTTATTATTCTTGTTGAAAGAATAGAGGTAGATGAAGCGAAGGTAAAAGCAATCAAAGAGTGGCTGACTCCTAAAACAGTTTCGACGTTAGGAGTTTTCATGGGTTGGCTACTTTTTATTGGCGATTTATTAAGAATTTTAGTACTATCGCAGCCCTAATTACTAAATGTATGAAGAAAGGCAAATTTCTATAGGGAGAGGAAGCTGAGAATAGTTTTGCTATTTTGAAGGAGAAGTTATGTACTGTACCTATTCTTGCTTTACTTGATTTTGATAAACTGCTTGAAGTGGACTGTGATGCTAGTAGAGTGGGTATAGGAGCTGTTTTATCTTAAGAGCTTGAGACCAATTTGCTATTTTAGTGAAAAGCTTAGCGAGGCAAGATAGAAGTGGAGCACTTATGATAAATAATTCTATTCTGTCGTAAGGGTTTTGAAGACCTGGGAGTATTATTTGATTGGGAAAGAATTCATCCTTTATTCGATCATGAAGTTTTGAAGTATCCGAATAGTCGGAAGAGGATTAACTAAGATATGCATACGCCGATGATGTCAATTTTGTAAAAATTTCCTTTCAGATTATAGTACAAGTCAGGTGTGCATAATGTCATAGCAAATGCATTGAGTAGGAGAGTTGGCTTGTTGATTACATTAAGCCAAAACATCTTGAGGTTTGAGCAGTTGAAAGATTGTTATACTGATGGTGATGACTTTGGAAAAATTTGGAAGTCATGTGTTGTTGGTCAACCTGTACAAGAATTTTATGTGCAGGATAGTTATCGATGCATGGCAATCAGCTTTGCCTTCCTAGGACATCATTGCGAGAGAAGGTAATTCGTGATTTACACGATGGTGGATTAGCTGCATATCTAGGTCGTGTTAAAATTATTGCCGCAGTCAGGAGAGCGATTTTCTTGGCCCCAGTTGTGTAGAAATGTCGTGAGGGTACATACAAAGGGTCAATCTAAGAATACGGTGTGTATATGCCTTTACATGTTCCTAACAATATATGAGAAGATCTGTCTATGGTTTTTGTGCTTGGTTTACCACGGATACAAAGAGGCGTGAATTTGTTTTCGTTGTGGTTGATAGATTTTTAATATGGCGCACTTCATTTCTTGTAGGAAGACTTGATCATGAGTAAGTGTTGCCGGATTATTCTTTAAGGAAGTGATTCATTTGCATGGTGTGCCCAAGTCTATTACCTCGAGATAGGAATAGTAAATTTCTAGGGCATTTTTGGCGGACTTTGTGGAAGTCGTTTGATTTATCTTTGAATTTCAAAGAGCACAACTCATCCGCAGATCGATGGGCAAACAGAGGCGGTTAATAGAACTCGAGAAACTTGATTCAAGCATTTGTGGAGATAAGCCTAAGCAATGGGATGTTGCTTTATCACAAGCGTAGTATGCTTATAATAATGCAGTTCATAGTTCTATTGGCAGGTCGCTTTTTTTTTGTTGTTTATACAAAGGCGTCTCAAAGATACTCTAAATTTGGTACAGTTGCCTAAGCAAGCGGATAAAAGTGTAGCAGCGGATCATATAACTAAATAGATTGTGGAAGTACATCATTTAAGTCAAAGCAGAAGCTAGAGGAAGCTAATCGAAGTATAAAGTTGCAACAGATAAGCATAGGTGAAAGCATGTGTTTGCGGTAAGTGATCAAGTCATGATTTTTCTTCAGAAAGAGCGATTACCAGCTGAATCTTACGGTAAATTACAATAAAAAGTATGGACCTTACGCTGTCAGCAAGAAGATCAACGATAATGCTTATGTTATAGACCTTCTACATAGCATGGGCATATCCAACACTTTTAATGTTGCTAATTTGTCGCCGCATTTTTATAAGTTCACCGAGCCGTTATATCCAGATCTCGATTTGAACTCGAGGACGAGTTCTTTTTAAGTGGAGGAGAATGATGCGGAATTTATTAGTGGTGTATTTTCTGGACCGATTGGACAAAAGAAGTCCAAACGGAAAGTGAAACGGTGATGCGATTAGATAGTTTTTTTTTTTTCTATTATTTTAGTATTTTTATGAGTTAATTTTAAGGTTGTTTTTATAATTTTGCTATTTGATGCTTATTAACTTTCCTATTATGATTAGGTTTCCAATTCAAACTAGGTAACTTTCCTATTTGATTAGGTTTCCAATTTAGATTAAGTAACTTTCCTATTATGATTAGGTTTCCTATTGTAATTAGGTTTAACCCCTATAAAAGGGTGTTTTAGGGCTTGTTTTGAAGACAGAACATTATTATCATCAATATTGAATTTCGAGATTTTTCTCTCTAAACAAGATTTTACTTGAATTGTTCGCGGGAACGCTGCGTCACTTGTCCACAAATCTGGCAAGCCTAGACGATAGAGGAGTGGCTCAACTTGGACGAGTCGCTAGTCCAGCTTTGGAGTTGTGCCTTCCAGATTTGGCTTTCGAGCTTCCAAATGGCGAGTTGACCATGGCCGTAAGTGATGACGAAGAGGGCTCGACTTGGATGCGTGAGCTTGGACGATTGCTCTGGCGACTCCGCTAGTCCAGATGAGGAGTCTGCAAACTTCCATACTAGAGTTGGCAACGATGGCTCGCCCATGGCCACAAGTGACGACGGAGAGGAAGGGGTGGCTCGACTTGGACGAGCAATGCTAGCGATGACCATGGATGAACAGATTTGTCTAGGTAACAAAGTGAAGAAGCTAACTCTCTGGGCAAGGAGGCAGAAAGGGAGTAGCGAGTAGGTTTTTTTTTTTTTTCAAATTTATAAGAAATAACTAATAATAATAATTGGTTTGGTCCGAGTGGACAATTCCACCAATGGAACCAAGAATCAGTGACCCCGTAATCCATCCAAAACCGCCAGCTCGGTCCGATTCGGACGGGTTCCTTTTGCTCATCTCTATTCTTAAGTGGCAAAAAAGAAGTCCAATAAACTAATGTAAAATAAAAGATGTTGAAAAGCTAATTTCCTTAAAAATGAACAAAAGAAATTGAGAAACTCCATCTTCTTCCCCAACCAGTGTGTAAGCCACCTCCTCTGTCACGCCATGACCACACTCGCTGCACTACCACCTGGTTGGGCCGCAGCGTTTGCCAACCCGAGTTTAAGGACCTCCGGACAACCGAGCTCCACAGTGTGGAGTAGGACTCCACACATACCAATATACCATCCGTATCCGCAGTCAATTCACTCTCCAAATCCACCCTCTGTGACATCATCCTGTGCCCGTCGCCCATAAAACCTGAGCTCTTCCCTGTCGAGGTTACAGGAAGCAAGATACTTGTAACCACTTGCATCCAGTCAGTTGCAGAGGTGACAGAGGCGAAATCAGTTCATGTTCTTCATGGCTTAGCTGAAGATCAGTCTTGGGACTTTTCAAAAAAAAACAGCTTTCGAAGATGGAGACGAATCATTGACCCCGGAGATAGGTCGAGATATAGCTAAGAAAATGCGCTGGTGTTCCGCTTGCCATCATAACCGGATGCTGCCGTTTATACAAGAAAAAAACAAAAGGAGTGGCTCATTTCAAAGAGCGTGAACTTCAGAATTAGATAAGTCGGATGTATATGCTTACACATACTTGATACCAGGCGATTCTCTGCCCATCCACGGATTCAAAAGATAGGTTTAAATCGATAGACATTTTATTTTAGTTTCAAAGTGGAAAATATGCCTCTTTCTGTTTTTAAGTTGATCCAAAGCAAACAGACACTGCTGAGCAGCTTTGATGATGGCATGCCCCTTCTGGGATCACCCTCTTGTGCCAATTTTTTGGGGCGCTATGCATTTTTTTTTGTCTTATAACGTCAATACAGATTGTTTCCCGAGCCAGATGGTTCTTCAGTACGGATTTTTGGTCTTCGATTGCTTTACCGGTGGGGAAATTGGTGGGCTTGTTCTTGCTAGAACACAAGGTAAATGGAGGTGACTCAAAGCCCCACTTTCAACTTTGTGGTCTGACTGTTCCCTGCACCACCCAGGATAAGTCGGGACAATATTTTCTCGGAAAGGAGGTTTATGTGGTTAATGTCACGGCTCAGAAGAGTGCTACTGATATCATCTTGTCGACTATTAGGGTTGTCCTACCTAGAATTATTCATTCCAGTCTTCTGATCTCCAGGTGCATCACTTCTGTTTCTAGACATTTTAATTTGTTCCTGTCTGCTTCTGCCTAAGCACGCATGATTTAAAAACAAACAAAAGAAATGACTCTGAAAATGGTTCGAACAACAGAAATCGTGCAATCTCTGAGTCAAATGTAGCTACAGATTTTGATACTGCGAATTATATATTCTTTCTCGTTCCGCTTTGCTGTCATAGTGTTAGCTATAGTTATCTTATATTCTTTTTTTCAAGTTTTTTTTTACCAACCTTTCAAGTTATTTGACAGTGTCTTGAAAGATCTCTGGGAGGCCTGAAACTTTCGCTCAAATGTCTCCCTGTTTTTGCGGAAATGTACCAGGGATTGGGTATTTTGAACTCTCCAATGCTGTTGGCAACTAAATGTTTTTCTTTTCCTGAATTGTGGTTGTGCAAGTTGAACCAACAAAATGAGCTCCTAATTGGAAAGGAATTGCTTCTTCCTTGTCAAGTACGTCTGGCTGACACAGTTATCTTTGAAAGAAACAGATTTGTATCCTGGAAAATCAGAACATAAACGGAATCAAATTGGAAACTGCAGATCGATCCGATAAACTTTGTATGAGCAGATCATTTCGAAGCAGTTCATGAAATACGTTGCAAAAATCCGGAGTGTTTATGTTTCCATCATTTACTTAGCAAGAAACTCACGGACCGTCATGAATCAGACCTGCAGGCCGGCTGGTCTGCAGGTTGGATTCAAGAGAGGAGGTAGACAGCCTCCGCTCTTAATGTAGGCATCGCCGGTCCCTACCCCATTGCAGACTGGCGGTCTCCCTCGAGCATGCCAGGAGACATGTACTTCTGCTCGATGAGTTCCCGGTTTATTTCCGAGCCCATCCGGGAACTCTGCTTCTTCGCCTGCACTCTGCTACTCGAGCCATTGCATGCGGGGCAGATGCATCGATCTTCTTAGGAGCAATATCGAGGGCGCTAAGAAGATAGAGGACCGATATGAACGCGAATAGGAAGTACGTGCAAAATACCGAACATTTCAGGCAAGAGCGAGAATAATATCAATTCTTTACTCATCTCTTATTTTCTTTCTTCTAGCTGTTTACTATATGCTTAATGCAGCCGAATGATTGACAACAAGTTCAGCATGAGAAGTTGAACTTCCATAAAAGCCAAGGAAGCATTCCTCGTAACAGCTGATTAAAGTAATTTGGTAATTTGTGGAGATAATTTCTAGAACAACCCCTCTATATATACGGCCATGCTGATTAGCTATAGAAGCAAAACTCAAAGTCGGCAAAATGGCCACTTTTCAAAGGATTGCAGCAGCAGTCATAACTGCGCTTTTTCTCATTCTCGGTGCTGCGAGGTGTGCTCCAGACACAACTCTAGTGAGCAAAATATGCAGCGGAGAAAGATTTGACCCATTGGGTTACTACTGTCAGAACAGAAATCTAGTTGTCCAATGTTTAATCGATCATACGGATTCGGATTTCGATCATTATTGTGTGGACACGGACGCTAATGTTCCTTGTTAGGGCCATGCAGCATGCAATGGGGCACTTTCTCGTCCAGATTGTCGAGACTGCGTAATTGATTTGGTGAGGAGGATGGATGATGAATGTGGGAATAGCGTTGGGGCTCAGATTTAGTTTCAAGACTGCAGACTGAGATACGAAAAATATCCATTTACCGAATAGCCATATTTCTTTTTGTAAAGAGCTTCGAGCTCTCCTCCTACGCGAATATTTATAATCACATGGGGATTTGCTACGTCTCCCCTTTGAAATAATTAAGTGATAAGCATTTGTGCGTGGTTTTAGGGAGACTGGGTCACGTGAATTGGGCCAAGTAGTTACCGTACCAAATAAAGGAACTTTTTTCTCGTGAAGTATGAAGTGTTACTTAAGCTCATGGAAAATCCACTATCTAAAAAGTCCAAGTAATTTCATTGAGACTTTCTTCAAATCTTTCGACGGGCCCTGTATTTCGATTTGTCTTAGTCTAATTTCTGAAGCTTCAAGTGCTCCATAATTTAGTCTTTAAGAAACTTGCGGTGAAAAATACAGTTGACGGTCAAACTTATCCCAAACAAGTATGAGTTTTCTTTTAGGGTTAATATAACGAAAAACTCCAAACTGATGTATTTATAACAAATTTACTCTAAACTAATTTTTGACTACCAAAAACTCTAAATTGGTACACATATGACAAATTTACCAAAAACTAATTTTTTTACTACTAAAAACTCTAAAACTGGTACATTTGTGATAAATTTACTATCTGTTAAATTGAATTACTACAAAAAAAATTATAAAATAATACAGCTATAACCCCAAATTAGTACATCAAATCCAACTGTTATGTGTTATTTAACTCAATAATTTGACAATAAAATTTAACGGAAACTAATGAAGGGTAAATTTGTCATGGATGTACTAGTTTAGGGTTTTTGGTTATCAAGAAATTAGTTTGAAGTAAATTTGTCACATATATATCAATTTAGAGTTTTTGATATTAACACTTTCTTATATATATATATATATATATATATATATATGTATTTGGTCAAAGACCCTTTCTTTTATATGATTTCCACGCTTTTGAAGTATTTTATAATCACTGGAAAGGCTTGCGCAATACAAGGTGGGCTTGACCTTATCGGAATACGCACCAGGCCGCAATCTAGCATAGCTATTCTATGCTATTATATAAAGCAAAGACCTTCAAGGATCTAAATCATTTTTTTTCTTCCTCATCAAGTATGCTTAATAATAAGTTTTACAAACATTCCGTTTATGGACAGATATATAAATCAATAAGTCCATTTTATTTCTCATGGGTTTCAACCAATAATGGACATCACCAACCTGTCACATTACTAAATATATATGAGTAGGAGTGTCAAACGGGTGGATCGGGTCGAAAATAGTTCGATTCATATTGACCTATTTAACGATTATGATTTATATGTATGTAGTGCAAATTTAACGACCCAAATTCGATTCAATCTATACCGACTCAACATGTATTGTTAAAAGACTTTAATATTAAATCCAATTTAGAAAAACTTGTTTATTATAAATTTTAAAAATATGTATTGCTAAAATATTGTGGATAATTTTTATGATTTTATAAAAAAATATGATTTGTCTATATTTTTTATTTTTTTTTTCTTTCTTTCTTTTCCTTTTTTCTTCTACGATCGGCGACCAGCACTCCTTTTAATAATTTTTTTTTTAATTTTTAAAAAAAGTCATTCGTAATTATTTTTTTTATTTTCTTCTTTTCTTTTCCTTCTTCGTCGGCCGGTCGGCGGCTATGGCAACGGCTGGCGACCGGCCACAGGCGACAAACGAGCTCGCCGATTTGGTAAGGCCGAGGCCATGCCAGCCTCTGGTCGCCGAGCGGGCGAGCTCGCCGGTAGGTCCCTCCCCCGCTTTGCTCCCTTTCGGTTTTGGCCTCCTCGGAGCTGTTCGCACGAGATTGACGAGCTCCGGCACCGTTTTCGTGTGTGGGGAAGAAGCAGCGGCCGGTCGGAATCTTAAACGTCGTCCGGAAAGCTGTGAGGCTAGTGCCGTGAGCTGCGGTGGAGTTGTCATCGCAGAGAGTCGTCAGGTAAAATTTGAATTGCTACTCCTCTGCGAAATCTGCCATTCGAGCTTATTGCCATTAGGGGTTGAATGTTGGGAGGCGAGCTGAAGAATTGCTAATGCCGTTCGATTTGCGATTCAGCTTGAGATGAGCTGCTGCTGTTCGTTCTGGTCGAAAACGGGTTTGATTGAAACGGAGCCGTTCGATTCTAAATCGAATGAGGCTATAGTTGGTGGCTTAAGAACGTTCGCATGTATTTGTAGCTTATCGCTGCGAAAGATGTTCATTTGTTGATGAAAATTTGGAAATGGTTTGTGTTCTTGGGCTTTTTGCAGCTGCTGTTATGTAGAAAAATTTGAATTTTGTTGTGAATTAAATGAGTCACTTTTGCAAATTCCCGTACTTTTTATAGTTTTTATTATAGGTTTGGTTAAGTCTTGTACTGGAATCACCTTGCTCTGTGGAGGCAGCATTTTGTCCTCATTCATACTGTCCTTGCAGTTCAATAAGCGGTTCAGTTTTCAGATCATTGGTTTTTTTTTCTACTGATATATTGATCAGGTTTAGTTTTTTTCTGCTTTTAAATCCTTGAGTCAGCTGGAAGAAGCACGGCATTTTCATAACCAAAGGAGTGTTATGTCTAACTGTTTAAACCTTTTTGGGTAAAATATTTACACACGATGCATGGATATTTTGTTGTGTAGTTACTTCATACCCAACATGTTCTTTTTGGCGTAGCGCACAATGTTTCACTGTGTTATTGGCATAGTTTGTTTTCCTCTTGGCACTTGTGTCGAATTGTTCGTTCCTACTGCGGTAGAGCTTGATATACTGGCCCTTTGGTACTGGTCGAAATACTCAATTGATTGGCAATATAATCTTTCTCAGATGCAAAGTATTCAATCTTTACACTTCTCGTCGCATCTCTGAGTTAAAGCTCTAATTTTTCCCTTGCATCAATGCTTTCCAGCTGTAGCTAGTCTAAGCAACTCATTGAGATTCTGCAAGATGTTTCCATAGAGTTTGGTTTTTCTTTTTCAAGTTGTTGTCAAGTCTTCATATGTGGCTTGAGTAATTAATTATAGCAATTACCAAATTATTTGTTCATTCTCAAACACATTTCCACTTTAGAGCATTTCTTATCTTTTTACTCAAGTACGGTAAATCTCTCTTTGAATTATTGATAATCTGCATTCCTTAGCTTCAAGCCTCTCTCTTCACTCAAGATCAAGGTTGATTGTGATGATGAGTTGATTTTTGTGCTTGGCAATTTTTTTTTTTGTTTATTCTATATTAGTCATATAAGATGTTTTCCTCCCTTCATTTTTGGTATTCTAGGAGGAGATGGTAGAGTGGGTTTGGTAATTGCATGCATTATAGAAGGAGCCCTAGCGTTTTGTCTCCCGTATTTATTTTCGGTGAGTTGTTTCATGTTCTTTTCTTTTGTTTTTCTTATTTTATTTTGCATCTGATTGTTTGGTTTTGGATGATGATACATTTGCTCTTAATGAATCCTCATATAATGGTATGAGAAGTAATCTTGACTGCTTTTACCACACAAATGCTTTCTTGTTGGGTAAGATGGACAATGGAATTTGCTGAATAACAGCTCTACATAATGTGAAACCCCATGTAAAAGTCATCAAAGCCCATTACACGTAGCTGCGGTCTGCCTTCCACATGTATTCATCTTTAGAGGAAACAAAATCGGAGGGCCACTAAAAACTAAATGAGCATCAAACTGAAGATGCCTTGACAAAAGATGATTAGACTTTTGTGAAGACCTATAAAGGTTATCTTTCCTTACCAAATATCTACTCATCATCTTCCTTCCCTCATTACTTTCCTCGTATTTCTCTTCATTTGTCACCTAAGAGATAGATTTTCTGAACTCACCATCTTCTGTTGTATCTTCAACTGTCTTTTGTTGTAAGCTTTTAATATTGAGGAATTGAGTGGTGATGATAATGTGTGTGGTATTTGCTTAAAGGATATAAATCTCTAAATGTATTTCCAAGTCGATATATCTTATCTGGTATAAAATAGGTTGACAGGAAAGCACAAAACTCTATTAGCTTTAGCTCTCTGGCAATTTTTTTTTTTTTTTTGTGTTGTGTATTTTGAAAATCACTCTCTTGGTTAATAATGCCAAATTAACCATGTCGCTTTTTTCGATTTTGTTTGTCTAGTCTGGGTAAAATTTTTCCTTTATTTATATTGGATGTTTTGAAAATCACTCTGATGGTTGCTGTTGTCAAATTGTTTGTGTCGCATTTTCTCTGTTGTTTGTCTGTTCTGTAGTGGATCTCTCTCTCTCTCTCTCTCTCTTCATAGACACAAATATAGTCGCATTTTTACTGGATCACCATGAACTAGCCACTGTTTTTTTCCAATGACCGATTCTCTCTCTTTCTGCTTTTCAAGTTGAAATGTTTTTTCTGTTTCTACATTATGCCTGATTCTTGTGGACTACCAGGCTACCTTGTGTTTGCCATTGGAAGTTTCATTTTGGAACCTGAAGTACTTAATCTATTTGTCCATGTAAACTCTATAGGTTCTCTCATTTTATTGGGATGACAACTGAGGGAGGGAAAAGCTTTGCAAGAAGGGATCGTCTGTTGGAGATTGAGGCTACTGTGCGAACCTGGTGGACAGAAAAAGACATTTTCAGTGCTGAATCTTGTGAAAAACTTCCTGAACAGGATGAAAAGTTTTTTGGCAATTTTCCATTTCCATATATGAATGGGTTTTTGCATCTTGGACATGCATTTTCGCTTTCAAAGCTTGAATTTGCCGCAGCCTATCACAGACTAAGAGGGGCAAATGTGCTTTTGCCATTTGCTTTTCACTGCACTGGTATGCCCATCAAGGCAGCAGCTGACAAACTGGCCAGGAGATCCAACAGTTCGGTGATCCTCCAGCATTTCCAAGTGAAGAAGAGAATCAGGTCAACCAAGAATTGGAAACAGAGGAGCAAAATGCATCTGAACCAGCCATGAAAGACAAGTTCAAAGGGAAGAAATCTAAGGCTGCCCCAAAATCAGGTGGGCAGATGTATCAGTGGGAGATTATGCATAGTCTTGGCCTCTCAGATAGTGAAATATCAAAATTTCAGGATCCTTACAACTGGTTGAGTTTCTTTCCTCCAATTACTATGGATGATCTCAAGGCTTTTGGGTTGGGTTGTGATTGGAGACGTTCCTTCATCACCACAGATATGAACCCATTTTTTGACTCCTTTGTAAGGTGGCAAATGAGGAAGTTGAAATCTATGGGTAAGATTGTGAAAGATCTGCGGTACACAATTTACTCTCCTCTAGATGGCCAACCATGTGCAGATCATGACCGGGCAACTGGTGAAGGAGTTCAGCCTCAGGACTACACTCTAATAAAGATGGAGGTAGTTCCACCATTTCCACCAAAAATGGGAGTTTTAGAAGGGAAAAGAGTGTTCTTGGCTGCTGCAACTTTGAGACCGGAGACCATGTATGGGCAAACAAATGCATGGGTATTGCCCGATGGCAAATATGGAGCTTTTGAAATCAATGGTACCGATGTGTTTATTGTTGCACACAGGGCAGCCCTCAACCTGGCCTACCAGAGATTTTCCAAGATTCCAGAGAAGCCTACTTGCCTGGTGGAGCTGACGGGTTATGATCTAATTGGTCTTCCCTTGAAGTCACCACTTTCATTTAATGAGATTATCCATGCTCTACCCATGCTGACTATCCTTATGGACAAAGGAACTGGGATCGTGACTAGTGTACCCAGTGATGCTCCTGATTTACTACATGGCATTGCATGATTTGAAAGCAAAGCGAGGTCTCAGGGAAAAGTTTGGCGTGAAGGATGACTGGGTATTGCCCTTTGAGATTGTGCCAATCATTAATATTCCAGAATATGGAGATAAGGCTGCGGAAAAAGTCTGCAAAGATATGAAAATAAAGAGTCAGAATGAAAAGATAAGCTTGCAGAAGCAAAGCAGAAGACGTACTTGAAAGGATTTACCGAAGGAACTATGCTTGTGGGGGAATATGCAGGAATGAAAGTGCAAGAAGCAAAGCCATTGATCAGAAGCATGCTTATAGAGACTGGACAGGCTATTATGTACAGTGAACCTGAAAAAAGGGTTATGTCAAGGTCAGGTGATGAATGTGTTGTTGCTCTTACAGGTCAGTAGTACATCACTTATGGCGAATCTGAATGGAAGAAGTTGGCTGAAGAATGCCTTTCTAACATGAATCTGTATTCCGATGAGACGCAACACAGCTTTGAGCATACATTGGGCTGGCTAAACCAGTGGGCTTGCTCACGTTCTTTTGGCCTTGGCACTCGCATCCCTTGGGACAAGCAATTCGTTGTGGAGTCATTATCCGACTCTACTATTTGCATGGCTTACTACACAATAACCCACCTCTTACATAAAATGACATGTATGGTTCTAGCACTTCAATGAAACCTGAACAAATGACCGATGAGGTGTGGGATTTTGTTTTCTGTGGTGGTCCCAACCCTCAATCATCTGATATTCCATCTTCTGTGCTTAACCAGATGAAGCAGGAGTTTGAATATTGGTATCCTTTTGATCTAAGGGTATCTGGCAAGGACCTCATCCAGAATCATTTGACATTCTGCATTTACAATCACACGGCAATCATGTCTAAGCGACATTGGCCTCGTGGATTCAGGTGCAATGGTCACCTCATGCTCAATTCTGAAAAGATGTCGAAGTCTACAGGGAATTTCAAAACATTGCGCCAGTCCATTGAGGAATTTTCTGCAGATGCCACACGATTTTCTCTGGCTGATGCTGGTGACGGTGTTGATGATGCCAACTTTGTATCTGAGACTGCAAATGCTGCAATTTTGAGGCTCACGAAGGAACTTTCATGGATGGAAGAAGTTCTGGATGCAGAATCGTCTTTGAGAATGGGTCCGCCGTCTACTTATGCTGATAGAGAGTTTGCTAATGACATGAATATTGCTGTCCAACTGACTGAACAGCAATACCAGGATTTTATGTTCTGCGAAGCTCTCAAGACTGGCTTTTTTATGATCTTCAGGCTGCTAGAGATGAATACAGCCTGTCGTGGTGGTACTAGTGGCATGAACCGAGATCTGTTGTGGAGGTTTATGGATGTGCAAACACGGCTTATTGCTCCTATTTGTCCTCATTATGCAGAATATGTGTGGAGGGTACTTCTCAAAAAGGATGGTTTCGTGGTGAAAGCAGGCTGGCCTCTTGCTGCGTCTCCAGATCTAACCCTCAGAAGCGCCAATAAGTATTTGCAAGACTCGATTGTCTTGATGAGGAAGCTGCTTCAGAAACAAATTTTTGGCTCGAAAAAGGCAAACAAGGGAGCCCCAGTTACCTTACAAACCGAAGAAAAGCTAAGAGGTTTGATTTATGTAAACGAACAGTATGATGGATGGAAAGCTGAGTGCCTAAGGATACTGCAGAACAAGTACAACAGGAAAACACGTTCCTTTGCCCTGGATAGCGAGATAATGGATGCTCTGAAGCAGAGCAGTGTAGGCCAGGCCAGGGATTTCAAGAAAATCCAAAAGCTTTGCATGCCCTTTTTGAAGTTCAAGAAAGATTAAGCAATAGCTCTTGGTGCTCAAGCTCTGTATCTGAAGCTCCCCTTTGGAGAGATTGACATGTTCTTGAAGAAAACCTGGACTTAATTAGGAGGCTGCTTGGTCTTGAAGAAGTGGAAATTTTGTTGGCGACTGACCACAAAGCTCTAACAATGGCCGGTAATCTGGTCTTGCTACTGCAACTGAATCTGCCATCTCCTGGAAATCCTACCGCCATCTTTTTGGCTAGGTCAAGCTGCGCTTTGAATACTTTGATCACGTGTTAGCTTGAGCAGTTCCAATTTGTTTCAAAGTAGTGATGGATTGGGATTTGAAGTTTTGTGTTTTATGCATTTACAAGAGAAAACCATAGGTTCTGAACCTCCCTTCCTTTTTTTTTGGGTTTTTTTTTTAATTATCCCTTGGTATAAACTATAAACTCAATAGTTCTGAATTCGAGGGAAGATGATGATGCAATACTATGCTAGCGGTGTCGCTCGTCGGTTGTAGATAGGACTCGGCTCCATGCCATTGTTGTCCTTATATATTCTCGAACAATAATGCAACCAGAATTTCTCCATGATTGTAGTTTGCTATCTCTCTCGCAGACATACAAACCTAACTCGCAAGTTTTTTCACTTCGCACGTGAAGCGATAGATTTTCCCAAGCTGTGTTTGAGTTCTCGTTGTCACTTGGGTAACCAGTCATCTTAATCACAGGGATTGGGCGTGACCCAAGTTATTCCTCACAGCGAATACCAAGCTGCAGGCTTCGTGCCTCATCTTTTTTTTCTCTCATTTTTCTTTACGAAGTGGTAAGGTCTGTTGAGCTCGTTTATTGTCGGATTAGACGTCGGGAAGTCTTTTCACTAGAGGCTCAAATGCCAAGAGGCACATGGTGGTAAGCTTACAACATTTGTGGTGAGAGGAAAGAGTAATTATAGAATGAGTATTTTCTAGAATGATATGTTGGGATGAGTATAATGTTATAGGAATATACTTTCGTGTTTTAACCAGTCAACAACAGAGTGAGTTGTCGATTCTTCTTCGCCCTTGTATGGTAGAACGAATGGAGAAGAGATGAGGTTGCGATGCGTCATGGGACGATCCACGACATGCTGAATTGAGCATATGCAGAGACTCGGCCGATCTATTACTGAATGCAGCCAGCTCTTGACTCCATCTAAATTTTGTTGGTCACTTTTGGACTTTTATTTGGTTCGAAACACTTAAATAAAACCACTCAAAATATTCAAATTTGGACATGTAAAACGATAGTTTCTATTCAATACAATTTTTTCTATTGTCAGAAAAGTCGTGGTCAGAAGTGAAAAGAAGTTGAAAAATGCACACTAACAAATAATATCTTACAGACCTAAAGTTGAATGACCTGTTATCTCGTCGCAGAGAACGTACAAGGAGAGTGAAATAATGAACAGAAATATCCTAACTAATATAGAAGGTAAGACACATGATGTATAGTTGTCGTAAATATTACGATAAAAAATAGTAAATAAGTTAAAAATTATAAATTATGGCTACGAGAATACCAACGAACATCCTATATATATAGTCATGTTTAGGAAAAATTACGGAAGGTACTAAACTTTTTATCCGTGGCCAATTCATTTCTAAATTTTTCAATTGTGTCAATTTAGCCTTAAATATTTTGATAATTTGTCAAATGTAGGCATTCTGGTCAATTTTGGTTAGAAATTTTTTTTCAATTTTTTTTTAAAAAGGTTGCTGAATATTTTCTAAATTATTGTTGTTTTCTTTTTGTTTCTTTTTTTTCCAACTCTGGGTCGGTGAGGTCACCGGGCAACCATCGCCACCAACATTTCTCTATGAAGGCAGGAACCAAGGAAGGGTCTTCTAAAATCAATGAATTTTAATCAGGAATTCTCATGATGATCTCTCTAATGAACAATGTTTTCAGCAAAAACGCATGAAATTGTTATATTCAGACCACCAAGAGAAGTGAAAACTATAGGTAAGATTAGACACATCATGATTTGAGTGGGTCAGCAGTTATGCCTACATTCTTGAGCGAAGAATGGGTCATCTTGAGTAGTACGATAAAAAGAAGTATAAATGAGAATCAATTTATAGCGCCATCACCATTGCGGATCCCCATTATCTCCCACTCTTAGATGTGTGTTTGTCCACGCAAGACCTCAAATCATGACTGATCCGAGGTAGCCCTTTTGCGACCACAAAACGACCTTGACCTGAAGTTCGCGATCCTCACGGTGACGAGAATGAACGTCAGTGGCGACGAAGGGACGAGAGTCATAGATGGCAATGGATGGCCACAAGGCGGTGGCGGGGTCGCGCATAGTGCATCTAACTTTCTCAAGTCCAAGCAAATGAATTAACTAAATTCCCCAGCCGAATGATCAGCAATAACATCAGCATAAGAAGTTCAGTTCAACTTCGATAGAGTTAAGGAAGCACTTCCCATACAGAATCTGTGGCTAGTGCCAGTGTTTAGATTCAATAAAATAAAAGAGCAGAAGAAGGGCAAATGATGGCAGTAGGATTTCGCTGACTAACCTAGTTTGGATGTCTGTGGAGATAATTTCAAGAACAACGACTTTGAGATGGCCAAGCTGATTTGCCATAGATACAAAAACAAGGCAACAAATGGCCGCTTTTCAATAACATATTCACCATTAAGTTCCTACGATTAGAACTTCGCTATAGTTCTCTAGTGTTTGGATGATTATATTTTCATTACCAGTTTACAGACATTGAGATGGCTGTTACGGTCAAACGGTGTGCAGCAACTGGAGTGGGCTCCACCAATGCATTTCTTATTTTAATGTGTCGGTGTCCGCACGCTCTAGTCCACCCATGTTGAAATAGTTTTTTTTTTCTTGCCCTATCCCCAACGATACCCTCTTATTTCTTTACATCCCGAGGTCTAGATGTTGCCTTTTAGTGACATGCTAAGGTTCGACGGCCATGCAGTGTGCAATGGGGCGCTTTGTCATGACAATTGCAGTGCATGCCCGAGAGCCGATTGGAAAAGAATAGGTAAAGACTGCCGATAAGGACCATTGATTTCAATTCCAAGATTGCTTGATCCGATATAGACATTATTTTTTATCTATTGAATCGTTCTTGATAAAGGCCAACGATTTAACAAATTGTTCATTGTAATTCTCGCTGTAGAGTTGCACATTGGAAAAGAATGACATACGGTGAATACCCAAATATCGGATTTACTACACCTTCGCACTTCGTTTGCATTTTCTTACTATTGATTCCCGTGTGTCGAGCATTTCAACTTTTCTCTCGTACTTGAGGTTTTCTAGTTGCCTTTGCTTGAGTGTATTTTGTGCAGACTGAACTGACGATTCTTCATCGCACTCGTATGATAGAAGAGATGAGATTTCAATGGAAAGTTGTACGGAACAGAGTTGATTTTCACTGTGAAGATGGCAAATAGTGGCAAAAAAAAGAGAGTATGGTTAGAGCATGATCAGAGTATCCATGACACACAGGAGTGTACGTAGAGAGTCGGCCGATGTATTATCGAATGGAACCAACTCTAGACTCTATGTAACTTTTTGGAGCTCAATTTTTGACTTTTATTCGGCTCGAAACACTTGAAACTACTAAAAATATTCAAATTTTGACACGTAGAACAATCTATAGTTTCTATTAATCTTTTGCACTATAGATGGTACTTACAATATCTTATTGTGATAGACCTAACGTTGTGCCTCGTAACCTCGTCGGAGGGAATGTACAAGGGAGAGAAATGATGTACTGAGATGAATAAACTAACATAGACAGTGAGATAAAGATGTTAGGATTCGCGCATAAGCACAACGAAATAAAGAAAAAAAGGCTAGAAAGAGAAATCAAGACATAATATTGCACCGATTTAGACTATGCTCTCCCAATCTTGGTCCACGTAGTGTGCAACAGGGAGCTTTTTGAATACAATTGCATCGATTTCCTAAAGGGAAAATTATCAAAAAAGTTATAAACCTATTACAGTTGTACCAATTCAATTCTAAACATTTTATGTTTGTGCCAATTCAGTTAATCTAACCAATTTTGGCATCCATTTTACGTGTTGCAGCCATTTGGTATGGACATTTTATTTATTTATTCTCTTTTTCCTTTTTTTTCTTTCTCTTTTTTTTTTATTCTTTTTCCTTCCTTCTTTCTCCAGTCGGTTATCAAGAAGGCGAGGACCAGTGAGGTCTTACCAGCCACTAGCGAGGCCGAGCCTCGTCCATGACACAAGAAACCATCCTTTACGATAACATACACAATTACAAATTCCAACAAAAACATCTACGGACGCAGCTATGATAGTTTTAGGCACGTAGGGCATCGACTTGTGATGGCAATGGGCAGGCAATGGCACACAAGGGCTCTTCGATTTTCTTGAAAAAATAAGAAGAGAGAAGGAAGAAAGAAAAAAAAAGAAAGAAAGAAAGAAAAAAAAAAAAAGCACATATTCTCTTCATTGAATATTGAGCATACGGATTTGTTCTCGTTGGCTTAGTAATAAAAAGGATTAGCTGTCTTTCACGAGATCACAAGTTCGATGGATGTTAGGAGGCAACTTCTGGACAACTCTTATTGCGTTGCCTAAGTGTGTCATATCTCGTGTGACAAGAATTATTGACAGTAAGCATCTTGGTGTGGTTGTGGTGATGGGCTGGCTAATTTGAGACCTTTGGATTGCAGGTGAACAAGAGTAACTACATCTCAAAATGAACATTCCATAATAAGCGTGTAACGCCTAAAAGGGATGGCTAGCTTTGGTCACTCCTCTCTTATCTTTTTATTTATATAACAACAAAGGTAGTGAAGTAATGTACAACTAAAAATGGATAATTAAGGAGTGGATAAATAATTGTTGTACATAGTGCATCTAAGTTTCACTGGGGAAATTATCCAATCAGTCTTTCAGCCTTAAACTTTTTAATTTTGATAATTTAGTCATAAATCTTTACGCAAAATTACATAAAAGTCATTCCAATTTATTTCACTGGAAATCGCTGATGTGGTGGTATGCCACGTAAGATGGTCGTGATAACTAGACCGCCGCTACTAGAAATTTGATCTAATTTAGCTGTAGAGACCATGTATAGAAAGATATATATGACATAAACTTCTACTCTCATAAGAACCAAAAAAAATTAAAAATACTCAAGCCTATCAAGATTTATAACATTAAGAGGGAAATTTAGGAAATGTACCAAATGCCAACAAAGGATCAGATGAAGCATGTAAATGCTGATAACTTATAACAGCACTTGAAATCTTGTCATTCAGATAAAATGTGCTGCTAATTTGAAGAGACGGTGAAACTCGACTAAAAAGAGTCTTTTCTCATACAGTCTTTTCATTTGACTACTTGTTGAGTGCATATGGGTGACTAAAGTTCTTACTACACCATCCAACATGATTGTAGATAGATTAGCTACAATTCTTTAGATTTACATACATTTTCTTATCTTATTTTCTTATTTCCTAAAAAAAAAAAAAGAGTGTCAAAAACCCTATTGTGACTCTCCAGATGGATGGGATATTGCATGTTCTGTCTAACTTCCTTCAAGGAGTTTAACATCTACTTCTTGAATTTTCACCTATATTACTACCCAATAATGGATTGATTTGCAAAATTCTCTATAAAAAAACTACTTTATTTGGTTAAGATGTAATCGTGAGCCGTTTGATACATTTTGTTTCGAATTTTAAATTTGCGACTCGATTATCTTAAATTTTTAAATGGTAATCAGAGAGGGCAATGAATACTTGATTTTAAATTAATCCCGTCTTTGTTAATGATGGAAATCACAACAATGTACACATAGCATGGCTATTAGCTAATCTACTTTGTTGACACCTAAATTTTGATGACCTAGTTAGTTAATTTTCGCATAAAAAATTAGGGATCGATTCCAATTACTAGAAAAAATATATTAATTAAAATGCATATAGATATTAGAAGCATTTGTATAGACTCATATAGTTCCATTTGCATTGCACCCCGTGGTGAATGGACTCGAGTGAAGCGGCTTCCGAACTTAATGAAATTGGACTAATTAAGCTAAGCGCTCGTTCAAGAAAATTCTTGGCGAGTCCATGAGTATTATAAGAGCCGAAATTTTCCCATTGAATAATTGAGTAATTAATCTTGATTATTATTCAAATATTGGAAGATAATTGTTCGATTTGATTTGATATTATCAGGATTCTAAGAGATAATGAAATTTTCATATCAGTAAAGTATATATCTTAGAATTTAAAATTGAGAATTTTAATCTAAACCTAGCAACATATAAAGGGACACCCATTCACGTTCGAGGGAGGAGGCCAAAAAAAAATTGAGGAAACACACGGCTAGACCGACGAAGAGCGCAAGAAACTTCTCCTTTTCTTGAGGGCGTCAAGCACGCCTAGACCGACGAAGTCAACATCTTCGTGGGTCCCTGTTGCTGCACGTGCCCACTCCTTGACCAATGTCCAGCTGTTTTGGTGAGTTCCCAGTTCCTGATAAACGCACGGGCGACGCAATAGTGGTGGTCCAGCAAGCTCCAATCAAAACCAGCACAAATCTTGATTCTTCTTGCTGGTTTTTCAGCGAGTCTTCGTTACAATTAAACCCTGCCGTGCCTTACCGAGTTGTTGCGATTAATCATCAAGCCGTTGCCGTTCCGACGAGCCCCACAACTCTTCAGTAGCGCTTCAATCCAATCTTGATGACCTGCTGTCTTGTTGAACCACTCCGAGCAAACAGCCCCAACTACGTTGATCGGTTGCTGCCGTGAGCCTCGCCAAGCATCAACAACGATTCTTGTGCCTCTCGTTAGCCTCAATGCAACGTCACCTCCGTGACTCACTACCTCGCACCTAGCGACACTTGTTCTTTCTCTGTTTTTGCAGATTGTCGAGCACCAACACGAGGTCACCATTTGAACCATTCAACAAGCCGCAATGCTGACAAGCTTCTCGTGATCCACTGCGAACCACCATTCGCCGGCCACCCCGGTCCAATCCGCAATCCCAATTCCATTAAGTTCAAATTTGGAAACTATCCACAAATTAAGTAACGATCTCATCCGATATCGTTTTGAATATCTCATTACTTGATTTGGATGATATTGTTATTTATTATGGCTTTTTGTTAATCTTTGGGTGAGTATGTGATTATCCCATATATTTAAAAAATCATGAAACTTAACAACGTATCTAAACGACTATCCGACCTTAACCCTAAGACATGATACGCATGCAAGATGTACGAAAAGATAATTATTTTATTCATAACCACTTAGATATGATAATGGATCTTATCCGCTTTCCAAATTCAAATAATCGGCTCTCCGTCGGTATCTATAACACTATAGATATGACCGTTAACTTGATTCTTGTTGACACCTAAATTTTGACAATCCCGTTAGGTAAATATTGCATAGAAAAATTAGGGATTAAATTTTAACCCCTAAACAATAAATATTAAAATTGCATAGCATATAGTTTAGGTTCATATAGGTTAATTGCATTCCACATCGGACCGGCGATGGCGAGAAATCTGAAAATTCATCGCATAAACCGAGCTCAGGTACTCGGCTCACTCAAGGGATTGGGGGCCGAAAATCACAAGTCTAAAAGGCCTTAATTGGTTATTTTAATTTGAGCTTAAATCAGCCCATTAAAGCTTAATTAAAGAAAAGCCCAAATTAATTCAGCCAATTTGGAATTAAATAAAAATTAAAGGATAAAGCCTAAGCCAAAGCCCATTAGGACTAGGAAATCCGGTCAATTAACCTAGGGTTTCAATATAAATATGTGACTATACCCTTCAAACGGGGGCCTCATAATTCTCAGAGCAAACTTTTCAAAGAGAAGACGAAAGCGACACACGTGAGCGAGAGCAAGGGAGCAAGAGAGGGAGGCTGGTGTTGCTTCCTCGGCAACACCCGCTACAATACACAAGGAAGAAGAAGCTGGCGACGGAGTGCACTGGTCATCCATACTTCACTTCAACAATTCACGCCCAAGTCCAAGCTTCTTCACGGGAGGCCATACAATTCAAAATTCACAGCCACAAAACAGAGAATACAGCCCTGCAGAGGGAGAGAAAAAAAGCGTTAGAGAAGAAGACCAAGAAAAGACAAAAGAGGGGATCTCTCTTCTCTCTCGGTGAATTCTACATCTTCAGGGGGGAGAACACACTTTGGCCACAAAAGAGAAAAAGACAAAAAGAAAGAGTCCAAAAGATTTTCTTGGTGAGACCATCGAGTCCAGTCGCCTTGGCGTGAAGTCCAAAATATTTCACCCGTCGTCCGGTGATTACCTAGCAGTCTTCACGAAGACTCGTTGTTGCGCTCAACAGCCGTCCACGCTTCAGCCCCGACGTGCTCAACGCTCCTAGTTGCAAGCCACCGTCCACAACGAAGCACCACCGCGAGCGACATCATCGTCACCACCATCGCCGCCGGTCCA
Source organism: Syzygium grande (assembly GCA_024733475.1). NCBI lineage: Eukaryota > Viridiplantae > Streptophyta > Magnoliopsida > Myrtales > Myrtaceae > Syzygium > Syzygium grande. The sequence goes on along the minus strand of JAMXDD010000005.1, from coordinate 38,236,518 downwards.
CCAGCCACCAGTCATCCCGATCCGCAATCCCGATCCGCGAGATCAAATTTGGAAATATATCGAAATCAGGTAAAAACGTTATCCGATACTTTCGGAATATTTGGTTTCCTAGTTTCTCGATATTTCAAATATTTTGGTGAATATTTTATGGATTGCTAGAAAATTTTTAGGATAATGTTTTCTTTATCCGCAATGTTCTAGAATGTCCAAAATTAGGAATTTTTTCCTAATTTGGCAAACGATCTGGACAACTATTAGACCTTATCCCTAAGGTATGACACGGCGGCGATCACGGAAAAATCGTTATCTTGTCCATAATTACTTGGATACGATAACAGATTTTATTTGCTTTCCAAATTTGAATAATCGACTTTCTGTCGATATCTATAACCCTATAGATATGACCGTTAGTTTGATTTATTTGTTTTATCTGAATTTGAATAATCTTATGGATTGCGTGGATTGTTTGAATGTGGTTGTTATCTTTATTTGACTGCTTTTTTAAAAAAATAAAGAAAATCCAAAAATAGTAGATAGGATTTACATTAGGAATTTTTGCATGTTTAGAGAATCCTAAATATATCCAAAAGATAAAATAATTATTTGATTTAAATTGGGATTTAGGGTTGCATATTTCCTAGTTTAAATTAAAGATTATTTTAATCTTAGTGGATTATTTAGGACATTTAATAATTTCGAATTTTAATAAAAGTCCCAAAAGGAATTACTTTAGGATAGATCAAATCATTTTCTTTAGGATAGATTGCATATTAATTTGAGTAATTTTTAATTCCGAATTTCATTTAAAAAATACCAAAAATAAATCATTTTTCCGTCATTAGAATTAGGTCACGTCATCGCATGACATATAGTTTGCATGTTAGGTTGCATTAATCGCATGTTAATTTTTGCACGTCATTACTTATAGGTTAGCTTTCATTCAAATAAGTGAAAATCCTAAAAATATTGAGTGAACTGCTTGTTAATTAGAAATCATATTAGGATTGTTGATGTGATTTTCTAGCTAACAATGCAGATGCTTACGTTGTTTCGAGGTAAGTAATTCTCCCAATCTTGCAATTTATTTAATATTTTGATTATTGAGTGTTACTTTGGTGGTTTTGACTTTCGCATGATCACCTCACATGCTAGTGACTAAGTTAAAATGGATGCAGATCGCATGCATAAACATTTTTGAAAAGAAAAGGTACCGAAAGGGCGTTAGACTAGATCTAGCGTAATCAAGTCCCCAAGCTTAGAATCTCGGTTCGTAGAAATAAAACATATCTCCCTATGTTTTATTTAAGTTTCTAATCGACCTACCCCAAATAGATTAGTGGCGACTCCAAGCATGAAAACTTTTGCATGTTAAAAACTTAAATCTTAAGTTGCGAATTTGTAGGGCTTAGGAGGGCTCGAGTTAAGCTTAGTCTTAATAATCCATTAGCACGAGAGAAATTTTAGGTCGCGACACTTTGGCGACTCCACTAGGGAATTGAGTTAAAACTCTTAGTGGACTTAGGCCAGTTTTTCTTTTCAAAAAAAATATTTTTGTTTGGCGCGATGATCCTGTACGTCCCTAACATTTTAGGTGTTAAATGTTTTTGCAGAATGTGAGGTATAAGGGAGGCGTGATTGTTAACCCTTGTTTTGCAGGAGGTGTTTGGATGTATGGTTTATTTTATGCACGGAGCGCTGTATGATATAACCTGTTGTGCATGCCTTGCATTTACACTACACCGCACACACTACTACATTGCGGACCGGGCGGCACAGTTTAGGATGGTATTGAGATAGCGGACACCCCGACTACACCCGCGTGGCACGGGTCGCCCTCCTTGGTCCCGAAGTTTTTTTACGGTGTCATCGAAGTTCCCACCACGGTTGCACCCTTTGCAACCCGGTCGGCTCCTTGACTAAGCCGGAGCGGGGAACCTCGGCCTAACCACAACCATGACTGGTTTAGCCCGGTAATCCTCGCGTCTCCATTTTGCAAGCCAGAGTCTAGATAGAAATTGAACCTCACGTTTCATGCGCATGTCTATGTGATTGCCATGGTCTTACCTGGTAAAGTAAGTCTTCTGAACCTTTATCTTGCAGTTTACTTATTTTTTCTTTTTTTTGGGTCGGTCCATGATGGGTCTAGATCAGTTTTCAATTCGAAAGTAATAATCATTATGCCTTTGAAAAAACATGAAAAAAGAAAGAAGGCTTTTTGGAGAATTTATTTTCAATCTATGTCTTCATTTTCCTAGATGTGTCATAGGTCATTATTTTCACAAGAGGTTGTCATCGTTTTTATAACAAAAAATGAAAAAAAATGTTTTAGAGAATTGGTTTTCAGTTCATAGTTTCTAGGGAGTCTTAATGTTTGGTTTTCCTAGTTTTATTATTAGGGATTTCGATGCGTCCATTTCCTAGGTTGTGTCTAGAGTGTTATTTACATTTCTTCGCCTAGAGCACTTTTCCATAAAGTCTCGTTCATATACGAGTATTTTTATGAATAAACAAAGAATGAAAAAGACTAGAAAGCGTGTCATGGACCAACCTTGTCTTGACCATGTGCTTATTTGGTTTATTTCCTGCAAATCAGGTAATTACGGACCGATCACGATCACCTGTTCGCATGTGGTCGAGAACTAGAATGGCCGATCAAACTGACTTACGAGATCGTGTCGTTGGCATTGAGGACCAAATGAAGCAAATCCTCGTCGCAATGCAACAAATGTCCTGTTGAGATCAAAGCCCTTGGCTGATTCCCGTTCCTGCATCCCCCCCGAGGCGTCCGGTCCCAAAGCATAAAAGTGGGAAACATGCCGATAGTGAGGAAGATGATGATCTTCCCGACTTAGTAGATGACCCCGTCCATATTATCGTCAACAAGGAAAAACCTGATGAACGGGTCAACAAACTTGAAGAGAGAGTGAAGCAACTGGAAGGCTCACATGATTCACCTTCGATCGACTTGTCTCTGTACTCACAGATCAAAATCCCGAAGAAGTTCAAAATGCCAGACTTTGACAAGTACAATGGCACCTCCTGCCCAAAAGCCCACCTCTAGCTATATCACGTACAAATGACACCGTACGTTGATAATGAACTCGATGATTTATGCATTTCGGGCAAGTCCGGACGGGTCCCGCCTTGAACTAGTATCTCATAAAGAAGATAAATGGCCTCAAAACACGGAAGGAAGTTAGTGAAGCATTCCTAAAGCAATATAGGTTCATAACGGACATCATTCCCACCCGCGAAGACCTCGAGTGTGCTCAGATGAAAAAGACCGAGTCGTTCAAAGATTATGCTATCGATGGAGAAATATAGCCGCTTAGATTGTCCCGGAACCTATAGACAGTGAATTGAAGAGGATGTTCATTAAAACTCTCCCGTTTGAGTACCGTAATCGGATGGTAGCCATTCCGCCGACAACTTCAATCAACTCATCCCCATAGGCGAATAGATTGAGATAGGGCTGAAAGATGGGTGGTTCGTGGAGCCGTCTTCCTCGACCAAAAGATTTGGTGCAAGAAAGGAGAAAGAACCGGCAGCTGAAGTGAATGTGGCTTACACTCAACCGGGCCGACGGAATGCTAACCTTGTCCCCATGATCCAAGTAGCGTAAACTCAACAATGAACAACGGTCGTCAACCCTCTCGGAGAAGGAATAACAAGAGGCAATTCACCCCTCTCCCTGGTCGTTGTCCCAAGTACTAGCAAGACTCCAAAAGAAGGGTTTGCTTACCACCGAGCCAAAGCGACCTAACTCTGAAAAGTACTATAATTATGACCCATCTAAAAAATGTGATTATCATATGGGCGAAGTGGGGCATTCAAATCGACAATCGCTTTACCCTTACACCGAATCCAGGATCTCCCGACACGGAAGGCTTTTCTCATTCCAACCCGCCAGGCCGATTGTTCGTAACAACCCGCTCGATCACGCAGTAAAGTGAATGTCATATTTAGTTTCGATACATCGGGTCGAATCAAGAATGTCAAGGTGTACATTGCTGACGTCTACGGTGGGTTAGTAAGAGCTGGCTATTACCCGAGTGATGAGACGCCTCCTCTAACTGTCATGAAGAAAAGAATCTCCGAAATGGTGGAAGCTGGAATGATTGTCTATGCCAATCATACTGGCATCGTCTCCACAATCTTCGAAGTGGTTATTAATTGGGATGAGGAGTTTGCTGCATTGAACACCACGAAGGACAAGGGCGACCCTCTGCCTAAAGACATGCCTCCGCTTGAAGACGTGTCCGATGGTGAAGAGATCGTAGAGAGCACGCCTAAAGCTGATGAAGGAAAAGAGGTGATCAATACTTTGGAGCAACCGAGTGGCAAGTTCGATTATTATGTGAAATACTCGACGCCCCGAGCTTCTATGTTGACCCCCGTGACATTGTCCCGGATGGATGGGGAGATATGGATGATCCAACACCTCTAAAGACAGAAGATCCCGATGATGCAATGGATGGAATCACTACCCCTGTTCGATGATTTCTTTATTGGAACTATTGAGAAAGGACCGTTGGAGGGAATGGGCACCGGTCCACAAGAGTAACACCTTTACTTTTTTTTTCGCACACTCCCTGCGTGGGAATTTTATCGCTTTTTTTAGGATCCGCCCGTCTCGGGAGCTGCTTTTTAGGACTTTTCATTTCTAGAATTTGATTGTTGCAATTTCCATTCCAATAAATGTAATTCATTTGGTGATAATCAATGAAATTACAAATTATTTTCATTTTTGAGGGCATGTTGAGGTACATCAAACCAGCCCGGTGATGATATCCAATCGAAAAAAAAAAATATAGTCCAAGGAGAATTATGAGGCCTGGGCTTCTTCATGTTTCCTCGTGTTAAAACATTTTTCAAAAGAATTTTAGAAAAAATCACAAAAAAAAAACCTTTTAAAAAAAAAAAAAACAATTAAAAAAAGAGAAAAATTTAGAAAAAAAAATGCAATGTTTAGCCCTGTTTGTCCTTCTGAATCCCTTACTTTATGTTTCAGGGGCAATCTTGTGACACGTGAGGGTATGGAAACGGTCCAATCTGATGGATTATGTGCGGTCAAGCCTGATCTCAATGATACCGACGAACTCGAAGATTCCTCGGAAATGCTGCGTGGCCTAGAACGACATGAAAGGTCCAAAGTTCTCACGTCAGACCAAACTGTCATTATTAACTTGGGTTATGCAGAGGAAACCAGAGAAGTGAAGAGAGGGGCAAATCCCCTAAGAGTGAGGCAAACGTTCGATCCAATTGCCGCATGAGTAGGTGAGTCTTTCAACCAAAAAGTGCGTCAAAGACACTCTGGGGTAAATGATCTAGTCCCGAGGAAGGTCTTGCCAGTCTTTCCTGTTCTTGGGGAAATTTGCCCCAAACTACATCGACCAATATGTGGTAAAAAAGGTGCTTCCTGGAGGTGCCCTGGTTCTCATAGAAATGGACGGTCGTGAGTTCTTCACTCCTGTTAATTCTGATACTGTGAAGATGTATTACCCCTGATAAAAACTAACATTTTTGCGGTAAAAGTTTTCAAGTGTTTGTTTTTAAATTCTGAGTCACAAACATTTCACTTATAAATAAATGGTTTCAATCAATTTAAAGATGGAATGTGTGCATTGGCTTTAAATTCTGCTTGATCATTTTGTCGGGTTTGCATCATCGATTTCAAAAAGAGAAATCTATTTGGACAATTTGATAACTCATGTGGAATGAATTGAATGTGTTGAATGAGGTACATCGGGATGATGAAAGGCAAGCCCTATCCTATACACAACCCCATGCACTAATCTCAGTGAGTTGAGTGGAAAAATTCCATATCTGCAAGGTAAAGGGTTATCTCGCAAAAGGTACGGCAACTGAAGTGACGAAAGGCAGTTCATTTCTCTATCCCAAACACTACAGATTATCCATTGTTTCGCCGCTTTGAGCCTAAACGCTTGTAGAAATCCTTTCAAATTACCCATGTCAAGAACCACCCCACATCGGGGCAAATTGGTGGTAAGTCAGCATTATAAGGTGAAAAATGAATAGAGATTTTCTTGCTCTCACTTGCATCAATCTTCGAGTGTTGCTTTTTCAAAAGAATTCACACGAAGTTCAAGTGCCTTAGGATGACGAAGAGCATTTCTTTCTCTATCCTATACACACTTTATCCTTTGCTAAGCCCAATTGAGCCTGCAAATTCGTTTCTTAAACCCAGTTGGTGATCATCCCCCACACTGGGGCAAGGTAAAAGCCATCACTGTCCACGCAGCATATCTGGAGCGCCGATAGAAGACGAAGACCCCGAAAGTTCAAATGTTAGTCATTCGGTCAAAACAAGCCAAAATGTGGCTGGCCAATATATGCATTGTAGACAATGTATGTCAAAAGTCAAAAATGAAAAAAAAAGAAGAAAAAAAACTAGGGGGCATGAAAAGAAAAAGTGTGCTGGTAAAAGCAAGGCCAATGCCCGAAAGAAATGAAATAGAGAAAAACAAAAAGAGAAAAGAAAGTCGAAAAAAAGGGAGAACTTTAGAGAAAAATGTCAAGATACGACATGTCAAAGGCATGAATCCCAATGGAGCAGTGGTCTTACAAGTCTCAAAGGAATCAAGTGGAGAATTCAAGCCCAATGAAGCATTTATTGAAATGACAAATGCCTAAGGATGAAGAAAAGGAAGATTGGTGACAATGCCAAGGTGATCACCAACTTATTCACCTTATTTATACACATTTTGAGCCTAATAATCCTTTCATTTCTCAACCCATGAGCCTAGCCTACGTTCGTCCTTTATAAAGTCTCTTGATTATGGCACTTGGACTAACGTAGGATTCGGATGTTTATAAGCTTAGCTCAAGAAGTGCGGCAAGTCCATTTCTATCTCATTTTGCGGGGTTCTTTGACTTGTAAACCAGAAGACGATTGTGGAGTATTTTTTTCAATAGCCTTGACTCAAAGAGTCCCCTTTTGCTAAGCCATTGACCAAGCCCACGTTACGATCCCAGCAAAGACCTCTCGGATTGGTAAGGCCGTACCGCTTGCGAGAATACTCAGACCCTTGTCAACATGATGATGGTGAGATGGAGTGATTCTCATAAATTAGCCTCTTTCGATGAAAATGAGTGAAAGCCCTTTCAGACCGGAGGTTCCTCATTTAACATTTTCAAGACACCCACTTATTAGTTCAGATTGTCTTATCATGATTTTCCCTAGTGAAGTTTAGTGATGCTGATTTGACAAAACCGTCATGCATGAAAACCAGTTCAATTTATAGTGCATGAGTATATGTGTTCTTGATTGCCCATGATTACATATTGCTTGTTGTTTATAACCGTGTCTAGCAGGAGACACGCACTCAAGAGTCAGAGATATCAACAGGTAAGTATGTCTCTACCCCTTCAGGTGCCTGTGTTTATCCAGGTATTCATTCACCTGTTCGAGCAATCGACAGGCTCCATATCTAATCAGTTTTGTTGTAGTCACTCGGCGTCTTCGACAATGTCCAGACGTCTATATATTTCTCAACCGAGTGCCTGAGGAGAAATCCAGGCATTTCATTTGAGTATCCGAGGAGAAATCCGGATATCTCACAATATTTTTTAACCGAAAGCCCCGAGGAGAAGTCCGGTGTCTCATCCGAGTATCCGAGGAGAACCGGATATCTCATCATATTTTTCATCCGAGAGCTCGAGGAGAAATCCAGGTGTCTCATTCGAGTATCCGAGGAGAAATCCGGATATCTTATCATATTTTTCATCCGAGAGCCCGAGGAGAAATCCAGGTGTCTCATCCGAGTATCCGAGGAGAAATCCGGATATCTCATAATATTTCTTAACCGAAAGTACCGAGGAGAAATCCAGGTGTCTCATCCGAGTATCCGAGGAGAAATCCGGATATCTCACCATATTTCTCAATCGAGTGCCTGAGGAGAAATCCAGGTGTCTCATTCGAGTATCCAAGGAGAAATCCGGATATCTCATCACAATATTTCTCATCCGAGTGCCTGAGGAGAAATCCAGGTGTCTCACCTGAGTATCCGAGGAGAAATCCAGATATCTCACAATATTTCTCAACCGAGTGTCTGTGGAGAAATCCAGGTGTCTCATTCAAGTATTCGAGGAGAAATCCGGATATCTCATTATATTTTTTACCAGAGTGCCTAAGGAGAAATCCAGGTGTCTCATTCGAGTATCCGAGGAGAAATCCGGATATCTCATCATATTTTTCATCCGAGAGCCTGAGGAGAAATCCAGGTGTCTCATCCGAGTATCCGAGGAGAAATCCGGATATCTCACAATATTTTTCATCCGAGAGCCTGAGGAGAAATCCAGATGTCTCATCCGAGTATCCGAGGAGAAATCCGGATATCTCACCATATTTCTCAATTGAGTATTGAGGAGAAATCCAGGTGTTTCATCCGAGTATCCGAAGAGAAATTCGGGTATCTCACAATGTCCATTTTCAGAATTCCTGAGGTGAAATCCAAGTAACTGGAATCCTATCGAAAGTCTTCAATCCTATTAAGTTTGTGAAGTAAAATCCAAATACTTGACGGCTTCATCAGGATTGTACCTTTCAATCTTCTTAATCACTCCTACAAGGTAAGTAACTTCAGGTACGTTTTTATTATTTGCATGCATCATTTTTATTGCATTTCAAAATGGGACTCATATTCCCACAAAAAAAATAACATTCATTGCATTTTCATAGTCAAAATTTAGGCATCATTTAGTCTTTGAATGCAACCTCTTCGAGCTCACCTTCAAAGAGGGGCAGCTGTTGACACCTAAATTTTGGTGATCCCGTTAGGTAAATATTGCATAGAAAAGTTAGGGATTAAATTTTAACCCCTAAACAAAAATATTAAAATTGCATAGCATATAGTTTATGTTCATATAGGTTAATTGCATTCCACATCGGACCCGGCGATGGCGAGAAATCTGAAAATTCATCGCGTAAACCGAGCTCGTGTACTGCGGCTCGTTCAAGGGATTGGGAGCCGAAAATCACAAGTCTAAAAGGCCTTAATTGGTTATTTTAATTTGAGCTTAAATCAGCCCATTAAGCTTAATTAAAGAAAAGCCCAAATTAATTCAGCCAATTTGGAATTAAATAAAAATTAAAGGATAAAGCCCAAGCCAAAGCCCATTAGGACTAGGAAATCTGGTCAATTAACCTAGGGTTTCAATATAAATATGTGACTATACCTTTCAATGAGGGGGCTCTCATAATTCTCAGAGCAAACTTTTCGGAGAGAGCACGAGAGACACACGTGAGCGAGAGCAAGGAGCAAGAGGGAGGCTGGTGTTGCTTCCTCGGCAACACCCGCTACAATACACAAGGAAGAAGAAGCTGGTGACGGAGTGCACTGGTCATCCATACTTCACTTCAACAATTCACGCCCAAGTCCAAGCTTCTTCACGGGAGGCCATACAATTCAAAATTCACAGCCACAAAACAGAAAATACAGCCCTGCAGAGGGAGAAAAAAAAGCGTTAGAGAAGAAGACCAAGAAAAGACAAAAGAGGGATCTCTCTTCTCTCTCGGTGAATTCTACATCTTCAGGGGGGGAGAACACACTTTGGCCACAAAAGAGAAAAAATACAAAAAGAAAGAGTCCAAAAGATTTTCTTGGTGAGACCATCGAGTCCAGTCGCCTTGGCGTGAAGTCCAAAATATTTCAGCCGTCGTCCGGTGATTACCTAGCAATCTCCACGAAGACTCGTTGTTGCGCTCAACAGTCGTCCGCGCTTCAGCCCCGACGTGCTCAACGCTCCTAGTTGCAAGCCACCGTCCACAACGAAGCACCACCCGCGAGCGACATCATCGTCACCACCATCGCCGCGGTCCACCAGCCACCGGTCATCCCGATCCGCAATCCCGATCCGCGAGATCAAATTTGGAAATATATCGAAATCAGGTAAAAAACGTTATCCGATACTTTTGAATATTTGGTTTCCTAGTTTTCGATATTTCAAATATTTTGGTGAATATTTTATGGATTGCTAGAAAATTTTTAGGATAATGTTTTCTTTATCCATAATGTTCTAGAATGTCCAAAATTAGGAATTTTTTCCTAATTTGGCAACGATATCTGGACGACTATCCGACATTATCCCTAAGGTATGATACGCCATGATCACGAAAAATCGTTATCTTGTCCATACTCACTTGGATACGATAACAGATTTTATTTGCTTTCCAAATTTGAACAATCGACTTTTCTGTCGATATTTATAACCCTATAGATATGACCGTTAGTTTGATTTATTTGCCTTATCTGAATTTGAAGAATCTTGCGGATTGCGTGGATTGTTTGAATGTGGTTGTTATCTTTATTTGACTGCTTTTTTAAAAAAAATAAAGAAAATCCAAAAATAGTAGATAGGATTTACATTAGAAATTTTTGCATGTTTAGAGAATCCTAAATATATCCAAAAGATAAGATAATTATTTGATTTAAATTGGGATTTAGGGTTGCATATTTCCTAGTTTAAATTAAAGATTATTTTAATCTTAGTGGATTATTTAGGACATTTAATAATTTCGAATTTTAATAAAAATCCCAAAAAGAATCACTTTAGGATAGATCAAATCATTTTCTCTAGGATAGATTGCATATTAATTTGAGTAATTTTTAATTCCGAATTTCATTTGAAAATACCAAAAATAAATCATTTGTCCGTCATTAGAATTAGGTCACGTCGTCGCATGACATATAGTTTGCATGTTAGGTTGCATTAATCGCATGTTAATTTTTGCACGTCATTACTTATAGGTTAGCTTTCATTCAAATAAGTGAAAATCCTAAAAATATTAAGTGAACTGCTTGTTAATTAGAAATCATATTAGGATTGTTGATGTGATTTTCTAGCTAACAATGCAGATGCTTACGTTGCTTCGAGGTAAGTAATTCTCCCAATCTTGCAATTTATTTAATATTTTGATTATTGGGTGTTACTTTGGTGGTTTGCGCACCCGCATAATCACCTCACATGCTAGTGACTAAGTTAAAATGGATCCAGACTGCATGCATAAACATTTTTGAAAAGAAAAGGTACCGAAAAGGGCGTTAGACTAGATCTAGCGTAACCAAGTCCCCGAGCTTAGAATCTCTGGTTCATAGAAATAAAACATATCTCCCTATATTTTATTTAGATTTCTAATCGACCTACCCCAAATAGATTAGTGGCGACTCAAGCATGAAAACTTTTGCATGTTAAAACTTAAATTTTAAGTTGCGAATTGGTAGGGCTTAGGAGGCGAGTTAAGTTTAGTCTTAATAATCCATTAGCCTGAGAGAAATTTTAGGTCGCGACAATTCTCTTTCCTAATTCAAATTTGATAAGAAGGGGTTGTTATCTTTGTTTGATTGATTTCTTTCTTTACTTTAATAAAGAAAATCCAAAGTATGTTAGTTAAGATTTAAATTAGAAGTTTTGCACGTTGTATCTAGAAGATAGGATAATTATTTAATTTAAATTGGGACTTAATATAATTTATTTCCTAGTTTAAATTAGTTGTTATTCTAATCCCAATAGATTATTTAGGCTATTTTTAGATTCCGAGTTTCCATGAAAATTCCAAAAAAAAAATTATTTACTTTAGGTTAGATGAGGATAGATTGCATTCTTAATTGGAGTAATTTAATTTCGAATTTAATAAAAATACCAGAAATATTGCTCTAGAATAGATTAATTTGTTAAACATTGCATGCTTAGGATATAAGTATTTTAATTCCGAATTTCATTGGAAAAATACCAAAAAAAAAAAACATTATTTTCCGTCGTTAGAATTAAATCACGTTGCCATGTGACATATAGTTCGCATGTTAGGGTCGCATTAATCACAAGTCATTTTTTTTCCACGTCATTGCACATAAGATAGTTTGCATTTTAATAAAGCGCCAAATCCTAAAGAGCACCTTGGGTACCTTGCTTTGTTAATTAGAAATCCTATTATGATCGTCGTATGATTTTCTATTAACAATGCAGATGCTTGCGTTGTTTTAAGATAAGTTATCTTCCTAACTTAGCAATTTATTTACTTCTTTCTTGGGTGTTAAATTGGTAATTTGCGTACCCGCATGAACACCTTCCATGTTAGTAATTAGATAATAAAATGGATCTAGAGTGTCTGCATAAATATTTTTTGAAAAGAAAAGGTCTTTGAAAGGGCGTTAGACTAGATTTAGCGTTATCAAATCCCCGAGCTTAAAATATCTGGTTTATAGGAATAAAACATATCCTTTATTTAGGATTCTAATCTATCTACCACAAATAGATTAGTGGCGACTCCAAGCATGAAAACTTTTGTATGTTAAAAACTTAAACCTTAAATCGTGAATTGATAAGACTTAGGAGAGCCCGAATTAGATTTAATCTTAATAATTCATTAGCTTGAAAAATTTAGGTCCCAACGTACTTCATAAACGTAATCTTGACTTAATGGTGCAAGATGAGTGGGCACATCAATAAACAGTGAGAAGTGCAAGTGGAAGAAATAAATGGACTGTGTTTTTAATATTGAGGCGAACTTGCTGGGAACAAGCCTAGTTTTGACTTGTCTCATTTCACACTCCTTTGAATTTTCTAGCACAAGCACTTTTGGCCGACACAAAAGATTTAGAATCAATTGGACTTACAGAATACGGCAAAGCAAAGATGATGCCGCGTCAAAAGTGACCTGGCATTATTGATTAACGCGGGTCTAGCATTTCTAGAAAGATTAATACAACGAGAAATCTCAAATTGATATATATATGATAAATTTATTTTGAATTAATTTTTTAATTACAAAAATCTCAAATTTGTACTTCTATAATAAGTTTACCATAAACTAATTTTTTTGACCATTCAAAAATCCAAACTAGTATACTCACGATAAATTTAACTTATGTTAACTTCAGTCAAATATTATAGCTAAATTGGCTTATGTGGATGACACATGGTGACATGGTATGGTGACATAACAAGTCCACGTGGAAATTCATAGGGTTAATACCACAATAAACCCCGAACCTGGCTCAATCGATTTATTTCAGGTATACCGATTTGGGATTTTCGTGATATTAACCCTATGTTTTTCCATGTGAAGTTGTCACATAATCATATCATATCATCATGTGTCATCCAAAGTTAGCAAATTTAACGATAAAATTTGACGGAAGCTAATTAAGGGTAAATTTATCACAAATGTACCAGTTTAAAGTTTTTTTGTGATCAAAATATTAGTTTAGAATAAATTTATCATATGAATTTTCCGTGGAATTAACCATTTGTAGGAACCCTAATCTTGATGGGTCATTTTTTTTTCCTCCTATTTCTTGTTTAAAATTGTTTCAGCGGGGGGTGCTATGATGCGTCCAAATCGCCGCTCCATTTGGTCGGCCGTCAAGGGTCAACTTTGACTAGCTTAGGGACCCACATGGGAGACTAACAGCAGCCCAACATAACATAATCCCCAAAAAAAAAAAAAAAAATCAATATGACCAGAGAATTCATTGCTTGCGATCAGGATTCTTCCTTAATTTCCGTCTCATTCATAATAGCAAACACATCCGGAGCCACGTGAAAAGTCTAACGTTGGACATTGCTTATTTTCATTTCCAATTTTTCGCTACATTTCCATCAAGTGTAAGAAAAACCTCTCTTTCTAAGCACTCTCAAGGATTCCTCACCTCCTTCTAACTCTTCTTCTCTCCCAACATGATTCCCCTAAAACCAAAACCTAATCCGCTGAATCGAAAACGGCATCCAACCGATGTCTCTGACGATGCCCTTCCTCACGCTTCACGCTTCTCGTTGATAATACCAACCCCCTCCTCCACCAATCCTCCTCCTTCCTCCAGGTTGGCCGGCATGGTCTTGCCAGCATGGTCTTGCCACAGCCTGCAGCGCATAAAGCCGTCCAAAGCCTGCAGCCAGACCTGCAGCAACGGCATGCCCGCAAAGCAGAACCTGACGTACCCGTTCGGGTTCTCGCAGGGATGCCCGATCCGGCTCAACTGCACCGAGGACGGGGACGCCCTCATAGGGGAGTTCCTGGTGCAGTCCGCGTCCCTGGACACCATCACCATCACCATCGAGGCCAATTGCAGCCGCCCGTTCGGGTCCATGGACCAGCTCTACGGCCGCAACTACGCCCCGAAGGGGAAGAACGCCGTCCTGCTCAACAATTGCACGCAGACCTCCCCCTGCGATGTGCCCAACACCCTGGTCATCCAGGCCCAATTCCAGTCCCTCTGCGAGTCTAGCACCAAGTTCAACACCAGCATGAATTGCTACTCCGAGAAGTCGAACCACTACGACGTGATGTTTCTCAACCGCAGTCGGCTCTTCGCCCTCGGCTGCGAGTACTTTCTGTCGTCGATATCGGCGGAAAACCTGAACAACATATCGGTGTCACTGGGCGTCCAGATGCTACAGCTGGTGTGGTGGGTCAACGGCGACAAGTGTGAGTGCTCCGACGACGCGGACTGCGTTCAGGGATGGGTTCCTCGGCGATGGGTTCTGCCGAACGGGCGGAGAGGTTAGTTGGAGGGAATTGGGTTTCGACCAATTATCCTCTGCGATCAAATTAAAAGTTGGTGCTAAGGGATGGGTTCGAACTCTTATGGCTAAAAAATATTTTTAAAATATTTTTAAATTATTTATTTTTCGCAAAACGAACGCACTTAATTGCACATTAGAGAGTAGTTTTAGATGGCCCTAATTAGCTGCTGCGCGCGGCAGCCACAATAGGTGTCGTTCACCGATTGGTGCTCCTTATTTTTCTGCAGACCTAATGACACCACATAATTCCACACATCCCCTGTTTTTCCTTTACTCCCTCTCTGTCTCTTCGTCTTTTTGGCCGCACTGCCACTACCTCGTCTCTCCCCTCTGTTACAAAATCGAGTCCCATCACAGTAGCTCGTCCCCGCCATCTCTTGCAGCCCGCATATGTCGCCGCCTTCCACCAAACACCGTATGATGGAAAGCTCTCCCTTTTGTTCCACAGCGAAATCGTCGCCAAAGGGGGAGAAAGAGGAGACGTTCAAAGTACTGACTATCGTGTTGCCACTGATGGTATCGATGCTGATCTTGAGTGGAGTTTACGTGATAACAAGGAAAAGGAAATTCGCCGAGGTCCTCGAAGATTGGGAGAGGGACTACGGCCCGCACCGGTTCAAGTACAAAGATCTTTACGTTGCGACGAAAGGATTCCGGGACCAACACTTATTAGGGGCCGGTGGGTTCGGCCGGGTCTATAGAGGAATCTTACCCACATCGAATATAGAGGTTGCGGTGAAGAGGGTCTCCCATGAATCGAAACAAGGCATGAGAGAATTTGTAGCAGAGATCATCAGCATTGGTCGGCTCCGACACGCAACTTAGTATCGCTCCTCGGTTACAGCCGCCGGAAAAGGGAGTTGCTCTTGGTTTACGATTACATGCCCAATGGGAGCCTCGACAAGTACCTCTATAACCAACCAAAGGTCACACTCAATTGGATGCAAAGATTCAGGGTGATCAAAGGAGTGGCATCTGGGCTGCTTTATCTGCATGAAGGGTGGGAGCAAGTGGTGATCCACAGGGATATAAAGGCGAGTAACATCATGCTAGACGCTGAATTAAACGGAAGACTCGGAGATTTTGGTCTCGCGAGACTACACGACCATGGAACCGACCCTGAAACGACTCATGTTGCGGGAACGCTTGGTTATCTCGCCCCCGAGCACATTCGAACCGGCAAGGCCACCAGGAGCACCGACGTGTTTGCGTTCGGAGCGTTTTTGCTCGAGGTTGCCTGCGGGAGAAGGCCGATAAAGCATGGGGACACGGAGGACGTGATATTAGTGGATTGGGTATTTTCTTGCTGGGACAGAGGTGACATTCTCGAGGTAAGTGATCCGAAATTGGGGGCGGAGTTCGTGGAAGGAGAGATGGAGCTGGTGCTGAAACTCGGGTTGATGTGCTCCCACTCCAATCCTTTGATGAGGCCAAGCATGCGTCAAGTATTGCAGTACTTGGAGGGCGATCTTCCGATGCCTGAACTGTCGTCCAACGGCGTTTCGTCTAGCGGGTTAACATTTGCTCATCGCGAAGGTTTCAACAATTTGGCCAGGTCCTTTCCGTCCTCCATGGGCAAGGCATTTACCCACTCGTCTTCTGTTGCAGAATCGCTTCTCTCAGGTGGGCGATGAGCCTCCTGGTTTAGTGTGTTGGTCTCATTGAAATAACTTTTAGCAAATTAGTTTTCTATATTTTCACGTGTGTCGTTTGTTTAAAATGATTAATCAATGGAAAAATATTTACGATCAATGAATACACTTACTTTTAAAAATTGAAAAATGAGTATTCAGTTCTGGAAAAAGGGCAATTACTTTTAATATGCTACTAATCAAATGAAAATTAACCATTTTTGTGAAAATAATTTTCACGAAATAAATTTTTTCGAAATAAACACATCCGTATTCTTGTTTTTGATTTATTTCCAACCTCTATATTTGGAAAACATTGATGTGTCCAAATTGTCGTTTTTCTGCTTTTGTATAAAGCATTAGCGGCAAGACGAGATAATGTACAGATCTAAAGCCCATAGGCTCTGTGAGTCATTTTAGTACTAGTCGGTGTAAGTATCGCTAAATGCACGTTCTTATTTAAAAAGGGCTCAAATTAGCTACTGATCGAGGCTGCCGCTCTCCATCCAGACGTCGTTCACCAGCGTTGTTTTTAATTATTCGTCTGTAGACCTAATCACACCCCATAATTTCACACATCACCAAAAAAATTTCATTTTTCTTTCTCCTCCTATGTTTTTCCTTTACTCCCTCTCAGTTTCTTCATTCTTTTGGTGGAGACAGAGAGCGTGTCTCGGACCTCGAAAACAACAAGAAAGGGGATGGCACAACTGTCTCTTCACATGAAGGACGCAATCTCAAACATAACGAAAAAACATGTTATCAACATATATATCTCTAACCATTTATATATAAGATAAATCAATATGTTAGTTACAATATCAGAGATAATCCACAAAAAAATGTACAACTGTAATTTAGCCAACCCAACAAACTATAACTACCATCAACTCCTGAAAATCATACCCAAAATCTAGCTCCCAAAAGTTCCTGCGATAGTGCTCTCATACTAACGATCGATGGGCGAGGAACCCAAAAAGCAAGAAAAACAAGTGGAATGAGCAATCACGGTCTAGTGAGTAGTACATATCTTCTAAGTAGATCGAGCAATTACTATACATGTATACAAAGCAATACCAAAGATTCATAACCCAAACTCGAGGTATAAAATACATATCGAATCACATATGAGTTATTTCATTTCAACAAAACTTTGTATATGTCATAAATACTCATTTAATCACCATCACAATTCAAACGTTAACGGTCAAGTCCATTGATGAATTTTTATAAAAAAAAACCATGTCAATGGTCCATTTCATTGATTAATTTATTGCTCAATTTTAAACAATGGTCACGACACAGCTAATGGGTTATATCCTAAAAGAATCAGAACAAGTACACGGATAATAAAAAAATTGACACATGAGTTTACCCAAGTTCACTCCAGAATATGGCTACGTCTTGCAAAGAGATTCCACTATGATATTTAGGTTTTACAACTACAACCACTCGTTACAATGATTTCTCATACGAGTATAATATATATGACTTAAAATGAGCTCAAATCCTAAGCCTAAGCCCATCTGAATCCCTTTAATTTTACAACAAACGGGTCAACGAACCCGATGTTGTTTCGGGCATTGCTCTCGAGCCCCGTCTCTGCTGCTCGGGAGGCGAAATCCCACTGTTGTCTAGGCAGTGGGACTCGATATTCCGTGCGTGGGGGTTACATATTGTCGATTCATACTTGGGTTTTTCCTAAGCTTACGTGGGTATGCCGGTATGAGAAACAAGAGTCCTCGAAATATTCGCCAACTTCAATAACAACATCTTGTGACAAGGCAATCAAGATTTCCTCTCTTGGTAAAGTCTCCGCCTACAAAACTAGTGGCTCGGGCCATAATGATATTTTATCACCATTATGCATACTTAGAAACCCATACCCAAGTTCACAATCATATTGAGCATAAAAACAATCATCCTCAAATATTAGAAATTCAATCTAGAATCAATCTCATAAACCATAACACATTAATAAACCAAAATAAATAACCTTTTCGTAACACATCTCATCCATTATAAATACCTCTCTCAAAACATTTCTCATATAATGCAGAAATCATTTTATAACCAGTTCGCAAAGCAATACATATATATTTCTTCAAAATACCTTACACAACACGTTTTTTCTAAAACATTCATAAAAACCAAGGTATAGTAAATGCTCGATTTGGCTTTTTATGCAACAATAGTGCCATCGTAACTCATACTATATATAATCCACATTTCTGTCGAAATATGAATTTACAAACTCGAATAAGAGTTAGCACCACTCACCTAGGAATACCCAAAACTAAACAACACGCAGCCAAACGAGTCGATGGTCTCGTAATACTAACCATTAAATGAGAAATGACATCAAAACTAAGTAAAATATTATACCAATTACGAATTGGCTAAACGACACTTAAACGCCAACAAAATAACTCATATCGTCAATAAATCGCATCCAAAGCGATTATTCAAGCCGTTCCCAATGCGGTAATCGTACTCAAAACCCTAAAATTCTCTCTCCGATCAAACTATTGCTTCTAAACGGCTCCCGCCAAACCCCGCAGCTCCACAATACCATAAACCACCATTTTTATGAAATTTTATAACTCAACAACTCAAAAATTGGATTTCATGGCTTGAATCTTACATAATTCTAAATTTAAGCTCCTACTCCGAAAACTACTTTAATTGAAAAAATGAAAGGCGCGAGCACTTATCGAGCATTGCAAATCGGAATTAAATCGGCTTGGTGAGGCATTAGTTGCGGGTATGCGCAAAACTCCTTTCCTTCCTTTCCCTTTCTTTCTTTTCTTTTCTCATCCTTGTCCCTTTCCTGCGCGCGTCTCTCGGCCTCTCAAAACTGAAGGCGTCCACTTTCCCTCTTATTTTTCCTTTTTTTTTATTGTCTTTTTCTTGTGGGTCCCACCACTACTAACTTTTGACCTGGTAAAAAAAAAAGATGCAAATATTACAGTGTGTGTGGGTGGTGGTGCTCACGGTCTCAAGTTTCAGATCAAGAAGCGAGGGAGGAGGTGGAAGAAGAAACGACCGTATAGAGAGAAGAAGAAAGAGAAGACGGGTGATAGAGGATAGGATTTTCTAGGTGCATGTGGATTATAATCGAAGTGTAGTGTAGGTGCATGTTTCCTTATTAGTTCAGTGATCGCATGATTTCTGATCTTTTACATATTCTCTTCGCGAGTCATGGACGCAAGGTACTTCGTGGCCCTTCAAATTTGACTTGGCTTGAAGCAAGTGAACAATGAAATTCTCATGGAGCATTATGCATATGATGCACTTTCCCCCTGAAAGCTGAATAGAGAGATTAACATAGCCTCAGAGTCAAGAATGTCATGTAGCAGAAGTTTCCGTGATTTTAAAATTCAAAACCGAACTCGCAGTATACACTACTAAGAATCATAAGATGAATGCACGTCTTGATTTAGGGTTTAATAAAGGATAAGGGTATGAAAGTTTCTCAATAAAATTTAGGGGTGGACACCGAGCAGGATGGTTTTGCCTTTAGATGGTGATGGGCCCGTGGGCCTCTGCCCTAGAATGAATTGTTTCTCGAAAAAAAACTAATACCACGATGACTCTTTGACTCAAATAATCAACAAAGCGAACATCGACAACTCAAATTATTGACAATATGAATATCGACAATTCAAATAAAAAATCAAATACTTAGTAACTTGATTATTACAAAAATATCATTTCTAGGTTTAGTTTCACAATCTCCACACTTTTCACACTTAAAACAAATCCTCACATCTCACAGAAAGAATAAAATACCTCTAGGAAATCAATCAAATACATCCTAGGCATGTAACAAGTTTATTGATCCAATTCAAGTGAACACAAAGATTTTACATACCATCATTGAACTTACCTACACTTGACAACAAAGTCAAGAGTACTTAACAATCATCAACCAATCAAGGCAAGAGTACGTAGTAGATGAATTTAACTTAACTTCTAAAGTTTTCACTTACCTTGAATAAAATGCTTGAGCAAAATCAAAGCTTTAATTACCTTCAAAGTAAAATAATAAAAACACGAATCAACAACTTTTAATATTCTTAAGCAACAAAACTAGTTTAACAAATGGGAATAAAGCACGCAAAATCACCTTATAAACACTTGAAATATCGATTTTGAAACTTTGATCAACACAAGAGTGGAAGCCTAGCTTCTACTCGAAAGATTGAAAAGTGAAAATAGAAAAAAAAAGTGACGGGAGATCTATTTTCTTTATAAGAACGAGTTGAAGCTTTCTCGTAAAACTTGAGCACGTATTAAGGCTTGTTTGATGAGGAGGGAATGTATATGGTAAACTATACAAGAGTTGCAAACAGATAAGATTTATCAACTAAGGTTAAAAGAAATGATGATTTTGAGTCAAAAACACTTGGTGGAGGATGACTTGAGGAAGATGTGTTCAAGTTTAAAAAGCTACAAGTGATACAATCATATGATTTCAAAGTAGATATTTTGATAAGTTACCAAGATATCTAGTATATCAGTATGTAAACAAGGATATCAATATCCATTTTAAATACTAATAAATCAGAAAAAATATTTTGAACTAACTAAAATTCTTAGTGAATATTATAGGATGCTGGAAATATCTCAATTTAGTAAATTTAAAACTTGAAAACTATCAAATAAGTAATTTGAAGCATATCGGTCCCTTTCTACATCTAATATGGTGGTAAATCAATTATTGTCACTCCACATTATCAACATGGATGTCAGCATCTATCAATTAGGCTTGACGCATTGGCCTCCGGGCAATTATTGTCACGGAAGAATCATTGGTCGCACTTCCGAACCTCACAAAATTAATGACCCACTTTGAGATTCCCTATGAGCCATCCAAAACTCTAAGCTATTTAATTTTTTTTATTATCAACATAAAAATTTTGGATGTCACATTTGATCCACAGGACATAGATTCCTTGGGACATTTGACTAGTGCCCATCCCTAATAAGTAGGGCTGCGGTGATAAGTGCCATGAATAGTTTCGACTTCTCTAGTAAAAAAAAATTTATTTGCACAGTGAACTAATTGGTGTGTAAATGACACAAATAATTCCTGAATTTTAGCCTAATATATAATGTGGTCCTTAAACTTTTAATTTGTTCAATGTAGTCCTTAAACTTTAATCCAACGTGCAATGTAATTCCTAAACTTTTGATGCATGTTTAATTTGGTCCTTGAGTTATATGAAAATGTTCATGTCCTCCCCGAACTTGAATTAATAGAATGACTACATCAAACATTTTATATAGTTCAAGGACTATATTGAACATGTATCAAAAGTCCAGGAACCACATTAAATAAATTAAAAGTTCAGGGATCACATTGTACATTAAGCTAAAATTTAAGGATTAAATTGAATAAATTAAAAGTTTAGGAATCAAATTGTATATTGAATCAAAATTTAAAGATTATTTGTATCATTATCCCGTAAATTGATGGATGACTTCAATTCTTGATATCAAAGGCATGCCATTGCGTTTTTTGTATCTGCAAGGGAGTCCCATTATAGAGTTTGTTCGTACGGATAGATTGCATAGGGATAATTCCACTTTCAAGATGCATTTGGGAGAGTATTTAAAGCAACTTCGGGTCCAGTGTACTTTGGAGTCAAATATTATGTTTGGTAATTTTTTTTTAAAACAATTTGGACCGAACACTGCCTTGATAGAGCCCAAAGCTCAAGGCAAGTGCCCATTTGTCTTAGGGGATGTTTGGTTTAGCTTTGGAAATGGGTTTTCGGCCTCAAAAGCCTCTTGGAGAAATGCTGAACTGCTTGGCAAGCATTCCCAATGTTCGCCGCCGAAAGCGAATATTAGAATGCTCGCCGCCGAAAGCGAATATTAGAATGCTCGCTTTCGAAAGCGAACATTAGAATGCTCAAAGCCCAAAGTTGATTCGGACTAGCTTTGGGCTTTCAAGATTTGGCAAATGCTGAAATCAACTTTTTTGCCTCTAAACTACCCTCACTTATTCTGGCTTATTCGGTTTGCCCCTTTTATTATTGTTCATCTTTTGCATGAGGGCGGCCGACATTGGATTGGGCGGCAAGATCACATGACCCGTGCAACGGCCGCTTGAGGTTGTGCAATTACCTAGGTGCCACCGGCCTGGGTCGTAAGGCGATCGCCCAAGCCGGCGACACCAAGACGGTTGTGCAACCTCGATAATAGCCATCGTCGATAGATTTGGCTCGCTAGCGCCGGATCTAGCTCATTGTGGCCGTGAGGCCTCGCTAGCTCAAGCAAAGGGTAAGGTAAGTTTTTTTCAATAAAAAGAAAATTCCCAAAGCCTTTTGCAGAAAAAAAAAAAAAATTTGTCAAACACTAATTGGGCCAAAGTAGCCTCACAAAGGATTTTTTACCAAATACAATTTGCATTTTCCTAGGCGTCTTAACCTGCAGGCATTTGCATTTCCCCAAGTCTTATTTATAAAGTTGAACCAAATGGGCTCTATCATGGATAAGGTTTTCATGAATAATATATATATTGAGGGGGTACAACTGAAAGTATAATAATTTAGTGAGGACAAGATTGAAGGCGGAAAGAAAATTGTTGATCTCCTCTATTTGGTTCAACTCTATAAATTCCTCAGCCGAATGATCGGCAGCAAGTTCAACATAAGAATTTGAACTTCGATAAAAGTCAAGGAAGCATTCCTAGTAACAGCTGATTAAAGAAATTTGGTAATCTGTGGAGATAATTTCAAGAACAACGACTTTATATATATATAGCCAAGCTGATTAGCGATAGACGCAAAATCCAGGGTCTGCAAGATGGTCACTTTTCAAAGGATTGCGGCAGCAGTCATAGCTGCGCTTTCTCTCATTCTCGGTTCTGCGAGGAGTACTCCAGACACCACTCTAGTGAGCAAAATATGCAACGGAAAAACATATAACCCGTTCAGTACCTATGCTACTAACGTCGCCCAAGTTCTGCCGTGTCTACCTGATGCGGCATATTCGGGTTTCAATAAGTACTGCCAAAGCACAGAAAGTAACGACGATTGTCACGGCCATGCGGCATGCAACGGGGCGCTTTATCAACCGGATTGCGCCACATGCCTGGAGGCAATTGTGAACAGGATAAATAATGAATGTATGTTGAGCATTGGGGTTCAGTATCAGCTTAAAGACTGCAGACTTCGATACGAGCATTATCCATTTACCGAGTAGCCATATTTACTTCTTTGTAAAGAGCTCCAAGCTCTCCTCCTACCCAAATATCTACTCACGTGGGGACTGCTATATCTCCCCCTTGAAATAAGTGATAAGTACTTGTGCGTAGTTTTTGGCAGATCGGGTCACGTGAATCGGGCCAAGTTGCTATAGTATCAGATAATGAAACTTTTTCGTGAAGAATGAAGTGTTATTTAGGCTCAATTTGTAGATGCCTTAATGGAAAATCCACTATCTCAAAGTCCAAGTAATCTGAGAGAGGCTTTCTTCAAATGTTTCGACGGGCCTGTATTTAATTTGGCAATTCAGCATGTCATATTCTAATTTCTTAAGCTTCAATTGCTCTACGATTTAATCTTTAAAAAATTGGTGATGGAAAAATACCGTTGACCGGTCAAACTTATGCAAAAGAAGCTTGAGTTTTCTTTTCGTTGAGTCCATCCGAATCCAATTTGCGCTGTGACTTTCATGTAGCTTCAGTGTTTTATCGACAAAATGGTGATTCCCTTGTTGCTCCGGACGACATGGCGATCTACGAATTTGAATGCCAAGTCCTATAACTAAATGTCTTATCATTTGGCCTTTACTTCTATTTTTAGTGTTTGAGATTTCTCATTTATATACTACTATATATCTTAAACCTCTAAAAGAATATATTTAAGATCGTCGAAGACCGCATGAAATTTTTATACAATATTCCAGTAATTTAATCTAACAATAGAATTGGGTTTCTTTTCGAAAGTTCTCTTAATATACCTTTGCGGAAAATGGAATGATCTTCATGACCCACATTTTTCTCTCTTTTGAAAGAGTTAAAAATAATTTTATTCTTTCTTAGGAAAGACAAATAAGATTAATTCTTTAATTCCAAAAAGAACAAATGAATCGGCACCAAGGATTTTTCACTTTCTTGTCAGGACACACTCTTGTTCAGTGCTCTAGAACGCTAAGGAGGTCAATAGAATGTATTTAACTCTCACCAAATGTTGTGGTGTTTTGTAGTAGAGAACCATATTACTTCAGTACAATCCTCTTTTGGACAAGGCCTATCGATCGGGTGCGTCAAGTCGGGTTAGACTTGGATCAGGTAAAAAATAGTTTGATCCAAATTAACCTGTTTTGATCCATAATCATCCCATACTTGACCCAACCCACCAAGGATCCATTAGAAGCAATTTTTTTCTTTAGTTGTTACTTTCAAAAAATGATTAGCTCCATAGACCAGCCCATTGAGTTAGTAAGGGAGCTCAGGGGTCAGGATTTGGACGGGGGCAGGAAGTAAGTGGTAAAAGTCCAGCCTAGGTCATCCCTCGATCATGAAATGTGTTCGTACTTTGGGCCTATGCTAACATGGCCTTTTTTTTTTTTTTTTAATCTTATGGTTCACTTAAGTGTAACACCGTTATTTTCCTTTTATTTTGTTTGTAAGGCATATTATACTTCATTTTTTAGTACTTTTTTCAAATTATTGTTTAAAAGTTGATCCGCAAGAGTCAAAAAGTAGAAATCATATATTGAGACGCTCTTGATTTTTCAGTCATGCATTTGCATTAGAAAATTAGCACATGTTTTAATTATAGTAATCACACTCTAAATAGCCTATCTTTAGTCAAATTAGCGAGATGGTGTCATATAATGCAAATCAATCATTAACAAATTTATAAAAAAATTGCGATCATGAACAGCCAGGATCCCACCATACCAATTGCTTCTGAAATTATATGCCTGCGCACCGTTGGATATATAATTACCCATGGAAACATAGGGACAACACTAGCCGACAGATTTTAATTTATTTTCCCCAGTAGCCATGCATTCTGAATTAAGGGTAATTAGTTCCCGGGCAATTTGGTTCTCACCCAGAAACCAGAAACCGGACCATTTAGTCTTGGAACCAGACCGGACCAATTCCTAGGTGAGTAAATGGAATCGGTGGCTCCCCCCGCCGTCGCTAGCGGCGAAGCACCTCTCATGCTTCCAAGCCAAGCCATTGCCTTTGGCGTCGCTCGTGATCGTCCTACTAATTAATTGCCCGTCCAAATTTGGCCTCATCCGTGGCTTGCGTGGTGGCTCGTCCACAGATCTGACAAGCATGGACGATAGAGAAGTGGCTCAGCTAGGACGAGTCTCTGGTCCAGCTTTGGAGTTGTGCCCCAAGATTTGGCTTGCGAACTTCCTGCTGGTGGGTCGACCATGGCTGTGAGTGACGACGGAGAGGGCTCTGCTTGGACGCGCAAGCCTGGACAATCGCGCTGGCAACTCCGCTAATCTAGATGTGGAGTCTGCCAACTTCCAAACTAGAGCTAGCGAAGACAGCTCCTTCATGGCCGCAAGCGACGACGGAGAGGATGGAAGGGGTGGCTCGGCTTAGACGAGCGACGCCAGTGATGACCGTGGACTAACAGATTTCTCTAGGCAACAAAGCGAAGAAGCTGACTCTCTGGGCAAGGAATCAGGGAGTAGTAAGTAGGGCTTTTCTTTTCAAATTTATAAGAAATAAAAAATAACAATTGGTTCAGTCTGGATGGGCAATTTCACCCGTGGAACCACAAGGACCGGTGACCCCAAAAACCGCTCAGGACTAGCTAGTTCAATCCAATTCCTTTTGCTCACCCCTATTCTTAAGTGGCAAAAAGAAGTCCAATAAATTAATATAAAATCATAAATGTTAAAAAGCTAATTTCCTAAAAGAAATTGAGTAGCTACATCTTCTTCCCCAGCCGGTGTGTAAGCCAACTCCTCTGTAACGCCAAGACCACACTCGCTGCACTGCCACCTGGTTGGGCCGCAGCCTTTGCCAACTCGAATTTTAAGGATCTCCGGAGGACCGAGCTCCACACACACCATCCGTATCCGCAGTCAATTCACTCTCAAAATCCACCCTCTGTGACATCATCCGGTGCCCTTCGCCCATAAACCTGAGCTCCTCCCTGTCGAGGTTACAGGGAAGCAAGATACTTGTGAGCACTTGCATCCACTCAGTTGCAGAGGTGACAGGTGCGAAATCAGTTCATGTTCTTCATGGCTTATCTGAAGATCAGTCATGGGACTTTTCCAAGAAAACTGCTTTTGAAGATGGGGACGAATCATTGGACCCAGGAGATAGGTTGAGAGATAGTTAAGAAAATGCGCTGGTGTTCCCCTTGCCATCATAACCGGATGCTGCCGTTTATACAAGAAAAAAACAAAAAGGAGTGGCTCATTTCACAGAGCGTGAACTTCAGAATTAGATAAGTTGGATGTATATGCTTACACATACTTGATACCAGATGATTCTCTGCCCATCCACGAATTCAGAAGATAGGTTTAAATCGATAGACATTTTCTTTTAGTTTCAAAGTGGAAAATATGCCTCATTTCTGTTTTTTAAGTTGATCCAAAGCAAACGGACACTGCTGAGCAGCTATGATAATGGCATGCCCCTTTTGGGATCACACTCGTGTGCCAATGTTTTTGGGGCGCTATGTACGTCAATGCAGATTGTTTCCCGAGCCAGATGCTCGTTCAGTATGGATTTTTTCGTCTTCGATTGCTTTACTGGTGGGGAAATTGGTCGGCTTGTTCTTGCTAGAACACAAGGTAAATGGAGGTGACTCAAAGCCCCACTTTCAACTTTGTGGTCTGACTGTTCCCTGCACCACCCAGGATAAGTCGAGACAATATTTTCTCGGAAAGGAGGTTTATGTGGTTAATGTCACGGCTCATAAGAGTGCTACTGATATCATCTTGTCGACTATTATGGTTGTCCTACCTAGAATTATTCATTCTAGTCTTCTAATCTCCAGATCCATCACTTCTGTTTCTAGACATTTTAATTTGTTTCCTGTCTGCTTCTGCCTAAGCATGCATGATTTAAAAACAAACAAAAGAAATGACTGTGAAAATGGTTCGAACAACAGAAATCGTACAATCTCTGAGTCAAATGTAGCTACAGATTTTGATACTGCGAATTATATATTCTTTCTCGTTCCGCTTAGCTGTCATAGTGTTAGCTATAGTTATCTTATCTTCTTCTTTTCAAGTTATTTTTTTTTTACTAACCTTTCAAGTTATTTGACAGTGTCTTGAATGATCTCTGGGATGCCGGAAACTTTTGCTCGAATGTCTCCCTGTTTTTGCGGAAATGTACCGGGCATTGGGTATTTTGAACTCTCCAATGCTGTTGGCAACTAAATGTTTTTCTTTTCCTGAATTGTGGTTGTGCAAGTTGAACCAACAATATGAGTTCCTACTTGGAATGGAATTGCTTCTTCCTTGTCAAGTACGTCTGGCTGACACAGTTATCTTTGAGAGAAACAGATTTGTATCCTGGAAAATCCGAACATAATCTATAGTGTCGGTGGAGGAATTAGTTTGATAAGGGAAAGACTTTGTTGCAAGAAGGTTCTCCTGGTTCTTGATGATGTTGACTAGTTGTGTCAATTAAATGCGTTAGCCAGAGGAGATGATTGGTTTGGCAAAGAAAGTAGAATCTTTGTAACACCGAGGGATAAACATTTGCTTCCTTCTTCTCACGGCATAAATCATGTGTATGAAGTTAAAACTTTAAAGAACGATGAAGCACTAGACCTTTTTGTTTGGCACGCCTTTTTAAATAGCAAGAAAGTTGAAATAAGAAGGGATCTCACATATAGAGCACTGCATTGTGCTAACGGCCTTCCGTTAGCCCTCGAAGTGTTGGGCTCATTCTTATGTGGAAGAAACGAACCATCATGGGAAAGTGCATTGCACAAACTCTCCAAAGGTCCTGACCAAACTATCAATCGAGTTCTGAAGACGAGCTTCGAAGGATTAAAGGACAATGAGAGGGAGATTTTCCTCGACATTGCTTGTTTCTTTAATGGAAAAAGTATAAAATACATCAAGGAAGTTCTTGACAGCTGTGACTTTGACACAATTGTAGGAATAGAAATTCTTATCTAGAGGTCCTTGATACGAAATGAATTTGACACCCTACAAATGCATGATTTGGTTCAGTTGATGGGTAAGGATATTGTTAATCAAGAATGTCCCCGACGATCTCTGAAAACGCAGTAGATTATGGCTTTTTGAAGATGTTATGGGCATTCTATGTGAAGATACGATAAATGTTGTTTAAGTAAATCTTGCTACATCTCAGTTTTTATATTACTTTGATTTGGTTAATGTAAATCTCAATGAAATTTTTTTTGTGACGATTGCATTTGCTCCGTTATGGATAGGGAACGAATGCAGTAAAGGCCATAGTATTGGACTTGCCCGCACTAGAAGAGAGAACTATGAGTCCTGAAGAGATAACCATGAGTCCTGATGCTTTCAGAAACATGAAAATGTTGAGAATGCTCATTTTGCCTGAAGTGCATATCTCTTTGCAAGGTCATGTCGGTCTCCCTAACAATCTAAGATGGCTTAAACGGCCCAATGCACCGTCTCTAGAATTTGGCCTTGGTCTAAAGAAACTCATTGGACTTGATGTCCAGAAAAGTCATATCAGACAATTAGGAGGCGAATTTAAGGTTAGCGCTTCTAATGATTAGCTTTTTCCCTTTTTACAACTATAAATATTTACGGAGCTTAATGAGGTATTTTGTCTTTTTTGCAGAATTTTAGAAAGTTGAAGTACATCAATTTCAGTCAATGCAAGTCCCTGGTTAGTGTTCCCGACCTTTCATTGGCTCCAAATCTTGAGAGCTTGATTCTTGATGGATCCAACGGCATGGACAAGTTAAAAATTTTATTACTAGAGTTTTGCTCTAACCTCAGTATCTGTCCTAACACACTCAAGACAAAATCTCTTCGAACCCTTGATCTCTTTGGTTGCTCTAAACTTGAGAAGTTCCTTGATATACCGGGAAAGATGGAACATTTGGAAGAACTTAATATAGGACGGATGGCTATTGAAGAACTCCCTACATCAATTGAGAATCTTCTCTCCGTGAAAAAAATGCATTTAAGAAATTGCAAAAAACTCACAAAGCTCCCATCAAGTGTTTATAAGTTGCAAAATCTTGAGCATCCGAGTCTTCGAGGCTGCTCCAATTTTTTTTTTTTGGTAAGTGAGGCTGCTCCAATTTTAATCCCTGTTTATTTTATTATTTTTTTTATTTATGAAATTCGGAATTAATAAAAAATATAGTATTATTATTATTATTATTTGTTGTTATAGTTTTATTTCGAATTTTCATATATCTTTTTCAACGTGACTTTTGACTTCATACCAATTCACTATACATTTTTTCGATAAAGGGATGCCTTTGTTCGAAAGGGTGTGATTAGTGAGTCAGTTTTTGTATGATTGAAGATGAAGTCTCTTCATTCGGAATTTTAAGACACCTTTTCATTCAGAAAACTATAGCCATTCTTTCTAATTGTTTTCCTAGAGAGCCCCTGAAGATATACCGAAATTGCTATTCAGTATTTTCAATCGACACTTTGTTGTATCCCGGAGGAAATTTGCCGGTGACCATTAGCAACTTCGTGGGGCAAATAATTTGTTAAAGAAAGTGATATCATGCTTCAAAGTTCAAC
Source organism: Syzygium grande (assembly GCA_024733475.1). Taxonomy (NCBI): domain Eukaryota; kingdom Viridiplantae; phylum Streptophyta; class Magnoliopsida; order Myrtales; family Myrtaceae; genus Syzygium; species Syzygium grande. Next base: position 38,206,618 of record JAMXDD010000005.1, on the reverse strand, counting down.
TTCGTTGTTTATCCCGTTTGAAGTTGAAGTTTCTTTTCTTCTATAATTCAGAGGAGCAGATCTTCCAACAGCAGATTCGTTAAATTCGATTCATGCTGTGTGGATAAAAAGAACTTTTTGTCTTCGATAAAAGTGTGGTTAATAGTTCCTTAGTCATTATTGTCTTTAGGCGCGAGTTCTTGTCATTTTCCTTGAGCAGATGTTGGCCTTATTTAGATAGATGTTTATAAGTAAACAATACTAAATCTGACGACGCTACTTTACATGTTACATTACACATTAAAGTAATCGAAGAGGTCACAAAGTCCGACATGCCAATGACACGAAGGTCATCTTGTCGTTGGAATTATATTTGGCCACATTTTTACATGAAGGGCTTAGAATGGATTAAATAGGTAAGTACGAGGTTTTCTGGATGAGTTAAGTATGGATGTATTTAGAGATATGAGTTGGGCCAGGTATGGTTGCGTTTGGATCAGGTCGGGTGTAGGTTACTAAATTTGTATTACATAAAAATTGGTCAATATGGATTAAATAGGTCAATTTGGGTTGGACCACTTTTTATCCGACCCTACTATCGGCACATGTGATCCCTAAAATTTTCGAATGCATGAATGATGTTTTAGTTAATTGAAAATTTAGGTGTCAACGGTAACCATATGAAAACAGTTTTTACTTGTAAATTACTTCCCAAGGCTTCCCTCAATCTGTCTGAATATTATACACTTAATTTGTAACGGTCTTCGCCAACTTTCATTGTGTAGCAAAGAAATGATAATGATGGCGGGTTGGAAGTATAAGAACAACAAGCACAATTGATCATTTTGTTACATCTTAATTAAATAGCACAATTACCACGTCCAACTTTCATTACGAAAAAGTACTCGGGCAGACGCAATCATTTACACATATGAAAGATAAAGTTTGATGGAAGAGGAGCGCCAAGCTCTTTACAAGGGGTTAAATATAGCTATTCAGTAAATGGTTAATTTTTGTATCGGATTCTACAGTCTTGAAATTGAAACTGAAGCCCGATGCTGTAATGACAATCTTTACATATCCTTTTCCAAATTGCATCCGAACATGATAATCTGCATGAGACAGCGTACCGTTATACACTCCATGACTCTAACAACCTTCCTGACCTTATGTAAACCGGCAATAATAACTGTAACCTGTATCCGCAGTAAAATCATGCGAACACTGGCGAACACTATCTACAAGATACTCATAGCTGCAGAAGGGGGAATATGTTTCTCCATTGCATATTTTGCTCGCCAGAGTCTTGTCAGGATTGCTCCTAGCAACATTGCAAATAGAAAGAATAACACTAACGAAATAGTGGCCATTTGTCGCCTTTTGATTTTGTATCTATGGCTAAATAGCTTGGGTATATAGAGGGTTTTTCCTTGAATTTATCGCCTGAAATTGGTCTTTTCAATTACTAGCACTTGCTAGTTTGGGAAGTGCTCCCTTAAACCTCATCGAAGTTCATCTTCTTGTGCAGGACTTATTGTTGATCATTCGGCTGGGAATTTCTAATTGGATGTGAAACTCAGATACACTGTCCGACAAGAGTATATATGCAAGAGTACCACGCTGTTAAGGTTCCCAAGATTCAGCAACCACGTTCGAAAAAGAACGGTGATTGGCCCAGAAATTGTGGAATTAAAAAGGCATCGAGAGAGACAACTATAAGAATGTCGCGACCTAATCTTCGAGGGCCGTCTCAAGGAAGTAGGTTTAGAGGTATTTTATTGGACTCTCCCTAAGTCCATACCTCGCGTGACATTGATTGTTTAAATCTATTTGTTCAATAGGAGTTGCCACTAGCCACGATTAAGGGTCGATTAGAAACCCTAATCGAGATATGGGAGTGTTATCTCGAAAACAAACGCAACCAGAGATTCTTAGGGATCAGGGACTTGATTATACTAGTTTTTCAACTAATGCCCTTTCAGTACCTAAACTCGACTATTTGCTAACCAAAATATCATGGCAGTCTTTTACTAATCGAGAATTTTGAATTTTCATCCTAACCATTCTAAAAGGGGAAAACAACAATCAATGAATTTAAAGCGCTCAATCAAATGAAATCAAAATGAAAATGATAAACAGCGACCTAGCATTGTCTCTAAAAAAACAAAAATCCCTAAGGTAAAGCCCTAAAGGCTTATTCAATTTTGGATTCAATTTTTTTTGTTCAAGCCAAAAATGTTTATTAAAAGCCCCAAACTAAGAGAATTCTACATCTTTTTAGCTTTTTTTCACATTTTTTTATTTTTATGAATTTTCTGGATTTTTTTTTAAAAAAATTTTTGGGAAAAGAAACCGGTCTGATTTCCTAGTTTGACCCGGACCCAGGAGACCCAAAGTTGGGTCTAAATTCAGATTGGCCCAATCCAAATAAAACCGGATTATCAAATTCCATTTGGCCCAATACTGTCTTAGCCCACATCTTTCTTTATCTAGCCCAGCTTATTCCCTTAGCCCACGACATATTTGATTCGGCCCAATTTGCAACTTGATACGAATCTTTCATTTCTAGATTTTATTTCTTTTTTTTTTTTATTATTTTCATTTTTTCTATTTTCTATTTCTTTTTAGGCCCAAATGATTTCTTTTCGAAAATTTCTATCTTTATAATTTTGCCAAAGAAACGGAGGCTTGGATAATCGATGAAAATTCAGGCGTCAACAAAGAAACAAGTCGATGAGACTTCTACGATGATCTAAAATCAATTCTGGAGACACGAGTTCGTGAATGAGTTAGGTAAGACTCGAAACCGATCACTACTGACGTAACTGATTGGGCGAAAATTACGCAGGCTAGAGAAATGTCCGGAATGCCTCGTCTGTGTCGCTTGATTTCTTTTTCTTTTTGGTCATTCCTATAACTAACTCTCCTTACTCTTAGACTTTTGTTCTGCCTCATACAGTGCGGGAGTCGAAGCCCACGCCTGTGATACTAGCATCCTCATCCCCCCTCCAAAATCCCTTTATCAGCAGAGCTGCATGCCTATTGGCTATGTCGCTTGATTTCAACGAATCAAAAACTTTGGTGCAACCACTGTTTTTGTTTGTTAAATAGACTATTACAATCAAGAGAGGAACACAAACTTGAGACACCAAAACCGATAGCACTCACATGAACTCGTTAAATGTAACTTCTCTATTGACAATAGAAAATTTAATTTTAGACACCAAAATCGATAGCACCTCTCACTTTGTGCAAGCAAGCAATAGAACACAATAGTAGATAAGAAAATAAATCGAACTTTAAATTTACGTGGTTCAGTATTCCCCAGCCTCAATTACACCAATGAGGTCCCTTAGTGTTTCTGTCACAGTCTCTTGCGAAAGAACAAAAGTGGAGATGAGCTAAATACTAGCTTTGATGATCTTAGATTGTAACTTCAGATGTCGTGCCAACAACTCTTGCTAGTGAGATCTCTATGGCCCCGTTTGGTTCGGTTTTGCAAATGAGCTTTGGGGAAATGCAAATACGTTTTAAGTTAAAACTTATTGAGAAAATGCAAATGATGTTTGGTAAAAAATATCTTGTAAAGCTACTTTGCCCACGTAGTGTAATTTGGCAATATTTTTTTTCAAAGGGCTTTGGGTTTATTTTTTTATTAAAGAAAAACAAACCCTTCACTAGAGTCGACGAAGGGCTACAGCCATGGACGAGCTAGATCTAGTGCCAACGATCTTCGCCCAAGGTCCTGCGACCCCCCCGCCCCCCCCTTGAGGGTCGCACGACCTCAGGTGACGAGGCCTAAGGTTGCGCGACCTAGGCGGCCGTTGTTGGGGTTGCGCAACCCTAGGTGATGAGGCTTGGGTCACGCAACTAAGGCAACAAAGCTTGAGGTCACGCAACCCAAGCTACAATGGTCGCCTAAGATCACGTGACCCAAGCCGCCATCGCCTACGGTTGTGTGACTAGGTGACTGTTGCTCGGGCGGTCGTGCGATCTTAGACGGCCGTCACCAGGGTTGGGCGACTTTGCCAGCCCTTTGCCATCTCGATCTAGCCTCGTCGGCTCTGCTGGTTGCCCTCGCGCAAAGAAGATGAACTGTAACAACGATAGGTAAAATTGGAATATTAAAGAATTAGTGAGGGTAGTTTGGGCAGAAAAAAATTAGTTTTAGCATTCCCATTGCTGGTTTTCAGTTGAAAGCCTATTGGGAATGCTTGCCAAAACGCCCTAGAATTTCCCCAAGCCCCTTGCCTCCAAAACTCCTTAGAAAAGCTGAACCAAACATGGCCTTAGGTCCAACCGTTTCAAGCGACAAAACAGGGTTTTGGCTTCTTCGGCTTCTTCTCGATGCAAGGCACTAAAACCAATGAGAAGCAGTTTCTGCACACTGATTGTTGCTTGAAGACAAAACAACCAAGAATGTACGAACAAATTTGAAAACATGTAGCCGAATCCAACAAGGAAATAGATTCCGTGTTTTGCCTATTTTGCATCAAATCACCGACTTGTACATGGTTGGATACAAAATCCAAGTCCTACTTGGACTTTCCACATATTATCCAATGTATGCCACGATAGTTATGCGGAAAAGAAGCCGACCCTTTTTGGTTGTGCAGATATACATCTGGATTGTAACCTGAACTAGTTCAGTTACAAGCAAGAACTACAAAATTTGGATTTCTGCCTCTATTGTTGCGCAGCTTGCACCCCCGTTTTCCTCGATAGCCACAGCGACCAGTTCCTCCATTTCTGCTTTGGCCTTCCACGAGTGCAGATCGAAGGAGTCCTAGAGAGGAGGTGATGGTTTGATTGTAGAGGCATAGTTGCTAGTGCTCCGAGCTTCTTGATTGAGGGGTAGGGCCAAAGGCTCTTCCGTGGACATCGTTGCAAGGAGGGAAGAAGAACAAGGTCAAGAGATTCCCATTCAGAGCCAACACCCGAATCAATGTGTCGGGATGTGGAGAGACCAACTAGATTGGAGCCAACTTCCTTGGTCACAGATAGCATTAAGCTACCCAATCCTGAATGAATCACGCTTCATATTCGGGGGTTGACTCATGCAAGTTGAGATGTTTCTTTAACTGTGATGTAATCGTTTTCAGCGGGGCTAAGATAGAACCATCAGCATAGTTGAGAAGTCGATATGCTCCAGTAAAAATAATTCTGTTCATCCAGTTTGCCTGGTATGTTAGCAAGATCGGATGGCACGGTAAGGCCAGAGGAAGACGATGAGTTTGGGGGTTGCCATGAGTGCATAAGAAGTGCTCGATGAACCCTAGAAAGAGGAACCCGCAGTAGGCTCTGATACCATAAAAAGAACAGAGACAAATTTGAGTTTTCTCACCGTATCAGAAGTGGAAAGAGCCAATGCATTAATTTATGGATGTTACGGCTGATCATTAAAGGAAATAAATCAGACTAACAAATCAAATATTGATGCAATGATATCGTGACAATGAACCCAATAATATCGAATCAAAACTTTCTGTTTGTATTATGTTTTTTCTGTTTATAAAGTAAAAAGTCGGCTTTTCTATTCCGAACGATGAAAAATGATTTCATTCTCATTTCATGGGTTTGGCCAAACCCCAAAAAATGCAGTCATTTTCCTTGGAAATGACCCCTTGAAAACCAACTTTGAGACCCATCAAGTTTTTCACGACATAAACGAATACGTTTGTTTCATGAAAAAAAATAATTATTCTCTTGTTTGGTAATGTACCTCAAAAGGAGAAGTAAGCAATTTCCGAACATCAGGTTTGCAATTTTTGAAAAGGCTCCTGTTGCATAGTAAGAGTTATACATTAGATTGGCCATTTATTTTCAAGTTTGCCATTTTCAATAGGACCAATTCCTCCATCGTTTCAAGTAGGCCATTTATTTTCCATGTACCAAATACTAAAAATCAACTTTAAACATTTTCCAAAAAAAAAAATACTTTTGGCGAAACAAACATATCCTAATTGAAACACTTGATTCTTCGGGAAAAGTTTCATAGTTTGTTATTGCAACGACTAGGCTCGATTCACGTGGTCCAATCAATCAAAAAGGAGTATTCAAGTGTCATCAATTAATACGACGACCATTTTGAATTGGGTAGTTATAAATCACTTTCCCGAATCATTTTATGATAGTTATGGGATTTGGAGACGTAAAATTTCATTAATAATGTTCTTCAACAAGGAGAATTTCAAATTCCATTGTGTGCAACACAAAAATAATAACGCTTTTTGCTTTGGAACTCCAAGAGCAAGAACCACAATGGCCGCTTTTCTTATATCTTTATTGAAATCATACATTCACTGAGTCGTACTTTGGCTATAAAACTACACTAAAGTGCTTATCACTTATTTCAAAAGGAAGACACAGAGTCATCCAGACACGTGAGGATTAAAACTTGGTAAGATGAGCTCCAAGCTCTTTATGAAGAAGTAAATACGGCTACTCGGTAAACGGATAATGTTCATATCTGATTCTGCAATCTTTTAACTGAACCTGTGCCCCGATACTGTGCACACAGTCATCATATATGTGCTTATAAGCTTCACGCAAGCATGTGGTGCAATCTGGATGAGAAATCGCCCCATTGCATGCCGCATGGCCGTAACAATTGTCATTACCCTCTGTGGACTGGCAGTACTTATTGTAACCCATATATGCTGTAGAATCAAATAGACACTGGAGAACTTGATTAATGTTGTAATCGTAGAGACTCCATGGGGAAAATGTTGCTCCGTTACATATTTTGGTCACAAGAGTTGTGTCGGGATCACTACTCGCAACATGAAAAGTGAAAAGAATCGCTCCAAGGATTGCTGCGTTCCTTTGAAAAGTGGCCATTTTGCTGAATCTCGATTTTGCGTCTATAGCTAGTCAGTCCGCTATATAAAGGGATTGTTCTTGAAATTATCTCCCCAAAAATCCAGATGAGGAGAATCAGCAGAATCCTGGCAGCCATTGTTCTACCTTTTTCTGTCGTTTTATGCTGTTGATTCTAAGCACCGGCACTTCCCACTTCGACGATATGAGAAATGCTGCCTTAAACCATATCGAAGTTCAACCTCTTATGCCGAACTTGTAGTTGTCCATTCGGCTGGGAATTTTAATGGATTAACTAGCATTCCACGCATGCCTTTGTCACAACGACAACCACAATAGTAATACATACAAATATTCTGACAAAACTTTTCTTTAGACAAGTAAAGTTTTATCATTTTTTTCCGAAAATATTTCGTATTTTGCAACGACCAACATTAAAAGAGTACTTCCTGTCAGCAGAGGACGGGGGAGTTCGAGTTAGGAGGGACAAACATAAACGGTCCTAAAATCACGAAATATCAAATGTCACTTTGACAACATGGCATAGTTGAACTTTTGGCTCAACAAATTCTTAGGATGCATGCAAATCACCATGTTCATGTACATTGGGTAAATGTTCCACCCACAATGTTGCAGATTTCCCTAAATTTGCCAAATGAACGTTAGCCCCCTCGATAAAGACTTTTCAATGAAGACCAAACTTGAAATTGGCAAAGTGAGAACACATGGAGTTCTTGTATTATTGATGAGACTATAACGGTATAGATAGGAACATGAACTAGACTTAAAGATGAATCGGAGCTAAAACGACAACACAAACTCAAATCAAACTCACAAGAGCGAGAGTTTGGTAAAATGGAATAAAAGAAACATGAAGTTGAACAACAATAACTAAATTCTGCGATTGGATTGAGTGTGTCTTTCTTCTCTCCTAACACACCCTTAGTCAAAGTCATGAGTTTTTAGGATTTCATTCCACTTTCTAAAACTTTTCCCAACATTTTGGACGTGTTTCCATAGTATAGACGTGTCATCCATGTTTGGGACAAGGGTCCAATGCACTAGTTTCAGTTTTAGGCATTAGGTTTAGTATCCATGCGGCTTCTCCATGCATGCTAATCTACATTTATCATGTGTCTGGCCACAATCTCCATCACTCCTATATTTTAAAGATAACTTTGACTAGAAAATTACCATTCTCGCGGTTTTCTTGAACTTTAAGGCTGCGTTTGGTCGTTCGAATTTCTAAACAGGATAGGATTGGATATGATAGGATAAGAAATCCTGGGATTTCTTCATATCCTGTCCACTGTTTGGTGGACTACGGATTTAAAGTCGGATAGGATAATTTTTATTATTTTTTTTGCTATTCACGGGTCCGGAGGAGTCGGTGAAGGAAAAAAAGTCGAGAAATTTTTTTGGTGAAAGCGCACAAGGTGTGGGGATGAAGATGACGGCGAGTGGATGACGCAGAGAGAGAAAGCATAAATTTGGAACAACTCCAAAGAACTCGAAATTTTTATTCAATGATACTATGTTCTTGATTACAAGACAGACATCTTATATATAGAGATAGGACTCATAATATTAATGGAAACCAAATAATTGAAGAAACTGCCTAAATGATAATATAGGAAACTGCCTGACTAATAATTGAAGAAACTGCCTAAATGATAATATAGGAAACCGACCGTTGGTAATATAGGAAACTGCCTAAATAATAATATAGGAAATTGCTTGAATGGTTGTTTTCCCAAAGTCAGAAAAACTGTTGGGATTTCCGGCGATTACGGCGATCACATTCTTCAAGATAATCACAGGCTAACCGTTCTACATCATTCCCTCCCTCTTCGGAAAAACTCGCCCTCGAGTTATGATCAGGATAGAGGGGTGTATCGGAAGCATGATACTCAAATAAGTCTGCCACATTAAATGTAGGGGAAATATTAAGATCACCAGGAAGGTCAACTACATAGGCATTGTCGTTGATCTTCTTCAGGATGCGGCAAGGACCAATCTTCTTGTGCTTCAGTTTATTATAGGTACCGGCAGGAAAACGCTCCTTCGCGGGAAAACCATTACCTCATCGCCCACCTCAAAAATTTTCGAACGCCGCTTGTCAAGCATCCTCCTTATACTTTGAATTAGAAGCAGCCAATTGACTAGCAACAAAGCTTTGACTTCATTAATTCTGGTCGCCAAATTCTCCGCCGCAACACTATAGCCAGGAATCTTGGGCAAGGGAACCAAATCTAGAGTATGTTGCGTGTACGCCCATAAACGACCGAAAGGGAGATGTACCGTAGAGCGGTTAACCGAATTGTTGAAGGCAAACTCAGCAGGAGCAAGAGATACCGGTCCCACCGCTTAGGCATATATCACTACAGAGGCAGCGAATGATATCCGCCATAGTACGATTCACAACTTCCCGTCGACCATCCGTTTGGGGATGAAAAGAACTACTATACCGTAAATGGGTCCCAAACAACGCTATAAAGTACGCCAAAAATGGCTTAGAAATTTCGTGTCACGATCGGAAGTGATTGTCTTCGTATACCATGAAGACGGACTACTTCACGAAAGAATAAATTAGCCACATGGGAAGCATCTGAAGTTTTCTTACAAGGGATGAAGTGCGCCATCTTCGAAAACCGGTCAACCACCACTTAAAACAGAATCTAAACCCCGTTGAGTACGAGGAAGTCCCAACACGAAGTCCATCGATATGTCTACCCAAGGACCCAAGGAATAGGCAATGGAGTATAAAGACCAGTTGTTTCGAGAGTGGCCCTTAGCGGTCCGGCAAATGTAGCATTTATCGACAAATCGCCCCACGCCTCGCTTTTAGTTGAGGCCAATAGTACCGCTCCTCCATCAAGGCTATAGTTTTATCTCGCCCCAAATGTCCGCCGAGAGTACTACCATGAAGCTCTCGAATGAGTTGTTCACGTAAAGAACCACGTGGAATGCATAATCTATTGCCAAAGAACAAGAAATTTTCTTGAATTATCATATCGCCATGACAACTTGTTTTAACACTTCTTCCATATCTCACCAAAATCATCATCCTCGGGATAAAGAGAACATAGGTGATCAAAACCGACAACATCGGTCAAGCATGGTCACGAGTGTTGCAAGACGTCGACTCAACAAGATCCGCCACCTTATTTAAATGGCCTTCTTGGGAAAGGACAGCGCCAATTCCAACGCCGGAAGCATCACAGTGTAGCTCGAACACTTTCTCAAAGTCAGGGAGCATCAATACCGGCGCTGTGGAGAGCTTTTCTTTTATAAGAGCAAAACTGGCCGTAGCTTCATCTCCCCAATGAAATTTGCCCTTCCTTAAACAATCAGTGATCGGGGCCATAATAGTACTGAAATCTCGAATGAAACGCCTATAGAATGTTGCAAGACCATGGAAACTTCGAGCCTCGCCAACATTCTTTGGAACTGGCCAATTGCGAATCACGGCCACCTTATCTGCACTTGTCTTGAAGGCCGTTTTCCATTCGTCACCAGGACGGATGCGAACTTGGTGGTATCCGCTTCGAAGGTCGATCTTCGTAAAAATCTGCGGATCCAGCAAGTCTGTCTAGCATATCATCAAGTCGTGGAATCGGAAACCTATACTTGATAGTAATCCGGTTAATGGCACGATCGCCTACACACATACGCATGGTGCCGTCTTTCTTTGGCGTGAGAAGCGCAGAACCGCACATGGACTTTTGCTTTCACGCAAGAAGCCCTTTCAAGGAGATCTCCCACCTGCTCTTGTAGAATCTGATTCTCCTTCGGATTCATCCGATAATGCGGCAAATTAGGAAGACTAGCTCCTGGAAGAAAATCAATCTCATGCTGGATATCCCTCAAAGGAGGTAATCCGTCAGGTAAATCCTCGGGCATAACATCACTGAATACCTTTAATAAGGGCTTAAGAATATCGGGAACACGAACCACAACTTGCTGGTCGCTCTTGTCCACAATCATATACATCCCTTCACGCTTTCGAATATTCATCATAACCCCTACATTCTACTTCTTCACAATCTGAGGAGAATTACTTTTTGGTCTCAAAGTAATTTTAGTCCTTTTCCACACAAAAGAATACGTATTCTCCCTAGCTCGGTGTGTAGCATCAACATCATATTGCCATGGCCGACCCAGTAAAACATGACATGCATCCATCTCCACCACATCACAGACAATAGTATCTTGATATGATTTTCCGATCGAAATAGGTAAACGGCATAATTGGTTTACCTTAAGTTCTGCTCCCTTACGTATCCAACCGATCGTGTAGGGTGCGGGATGCGACTCCGTCTTTAGTTGCAAGTGATCCACCAGGGCCTTTGACACTATGTTCTCGCAACTTCCACTTTGTCAATAATGATATCGCATACTTTGCCGTTGATGAAGACAACAACGAGCGGAAAAGTTGATTCCACTGGGTATCTTCTATTCGCGGAGCAAACAATAGACGACGCACTACACAATTAACTTGCTCACCCACTTCATCTTCTACTCCCACTTCTTCTTCCTTTTCCCAATCTTCCTCATACATATCTTCGTCATGTTCAACGATATTGGCCATTCTACGACGAGGACAATCACTGGAACGATGGCCCAACTCGTTACACTTGTAGCACTTGATTGGTTGGAGTTTGGCATATGGATTTTGGGTATTACGATTGAGAGTGCGATTGCTTGCTGCGACTGCTTCCTTAGGCGTCCCCGTAGTACTCCCTGGAACTCTGCTTGAATCAGGGATTTGTTGACTAGAAGAACTTGTAACATCAAGCTGTCTTCCTTTCGCGAATGACCCACGATCCAAATAATTTCTACCACGAGTACTAGGGCTAGTCCTCTCCAATTGCATCTCAATTTTTCGCGCCATATCCTGGGCGTCTTCGACAGAGAAGAGTCGATGCAAAGAAACCCGATCCTGGATATTAAGTCGCAAACCATTAATGTACCTAGCAGTTTGTTATGCCTCGGACTCATCCAGGTTATTACGAGCGGAAAGTCGAAGAAACTCTTCCATATAAGCTTGGACCGATCTATTCGATTGTCGGCAATTTTGAAATTGCTGAAATAACGATTGCTCATAGTCCATTGGGAGGAACCTCTTCTTCAACTTTTGTTTCATCTGACCCCAAGATCGAATAGGAGTCTTGCCTTGTCGACGTCGCGTCAATTGAGTTTGTTCCCACCAAGCTGAAGCGCCACCCTTCAACTTGTACGCCACAAGTTTCACTTGGCGATCCTCGTCCAATATCCATAGCGTCGAAGAATTTTTCGACCTCCCAAAGCCAATCAAGGAAATCTTCAATATCCAAATTCCCATTGAAAGTAGGAGATCTACCTTTAGTCGATATTGCTCGGGATCTCGTCGATATCCTCCACGACGTCGATTCCACGAACATGCTCCTCCCGGAATCCCGACGTATCGGCGACCACCACGAATCTGCATCTCTTGGAAATCTTCATCTTCGTCTTCCGTATCCTCGACATAGTCTTGGCGCCTATGTCGGTGAATTCCTCCACGCCCTATAGCATCTTGGGATCACGAGCGGCGTGGATTTCGCTCGGCTGGAAGAGCACCAGGTGCATGGTTTGTGGACAAACGCTGGATGGCATCAAGGATCTCTTGAAACCTCCGATCGGTTTGAGCCACGAACTGATTGAACTCAGCCCGCGTAATAGGCTCGTTCTCACGGCCCTCAGCAGCGGGGAGATTGACATTCACGTTATTCACCATCGTCACAGGAGAGACCTGCTTTGATACCAAATGACGCAGAGAGAAAGCGTAAATTTGGAACAACTCCAAAGAACTCGAAATTTTTATTCAATGATACTATGTTCTTGATTACAAGACAGACATCTTATATATAGAGATAGGACTCATAATATTAATGGAAACCAAATAATTGAAGAAACTGCCTAAATGATAATATAGGAAACTGCCTGACTAATAATTGAAGAAACTGCCTAAATGATAATATAGGAAAAAAACTGATTGGTAATATAGGAAACCGCCTAAATAATAATATAGGAAATTGCTTGAATGGTTGTTTTCCCAAAGTCAGAAAAACTATTGGGATTTCCGGTGATTACTGGCGATCACATTCTTCAAGATAATCATAGGCTAACCGTTCTACATCGATTGGAGTGTAGGGTTTTGGAAAAATAGGCATTAGAAATCCTATCCGGGTCTATCCTACCCCTCCTTCCGGATTTTTTTTATCCGGCTATATCCGGTCTATATCCAACCTTATCCTATCCCGGACCACCACCAAACATAGGATAGGATAAAACATATCATATCCCGACTTTTATACGGTCGACCAAACGTTAGATCTAATCGGTTTGGCATCATGCCAACCGTTTATCCATATGTAGCAATTTGCTTTGCCACTTGCCTGACCGTGATCTCTATTGCTCTTATATTTGAGGGATGTTATTTGACCAGAAAATAATCATTCTTGCACTTTTCTCGGACTTTTAATCGGCTTGACATCATGCTAACCACATGTATGCCGCTTGCCTATGTCATGTGTCTACTGTCTAGCCATGATCGGCACATCCCAAGATTCTGGAGTTGTGGCCCAATTGTCCATAGTTCTCTTTTTCCATGTAGGCATCGTGATAACTGGTCAATGTCGATCTGGCACATATTAAACCTCCGTTGATCAAACCTATGCAAATCACAAACTAGTTGCCATAATTGTATGCCTAATAATATAAGTGGCATTAAATTAATAAATTATGATTGACTATTAAAGCAGTAATTATTATATTCAGTCTAATTCTGATTTTAGGGGTTATTTTGAAAATTCTGATGCTATTTCCCCCTTGATACGAATGACGTTCATGAAATAAAACAGCGTAATAAGTATGACATTACTTAAAATAAACATCGAAATAGTCATGACAGCTTTACTACATTTCAATTAGCTATTACATCATAGCTTTATTCCAATACTGTAACCAAACGAGCTGCTAGGTTCATTTCCCTTTGCTTATCATTTTTCCTATTTGTTTTCATTTATCCTATTGCAAATTAAATAACCGACCAACCAAGTATTAGCGGAGCATTCCATGACTTGATGTGCGAGTCGAAAGTTGTAGGTTCGATTCTCCAATCCATCATCGGCCTCAGAAAACTTTGGTTAATCTGAGAAAGACAAACCTGGATTTAAATGTACCGTCCATCTTAGGCTTCTCCATAGGCTTGGTGAGCCTATGGTGACAGTAGAAACCCTAGGGGCCCAAGCCCATCCAATTCTCTTTTGCTTCTTCTCTCTTTTACCTCCAAAGGCCCAGACGAACGCCTCTTAAACAGAGAAACCCGCTCGTTCGCTTATAGATTTTCTTGCCACCGTCGTTGAACTTCGCAACAAGCAGCGACGCCATACCACCGCAGCCCTTGTCGTCGTCGCCGGACGTCAGGTACCCCAGCAATCCGATTGGTTCTCTCTGTTTGTGGAGTGTGTGTGTTGGAACTAAGGGAATATGAGTTTAGACATCACATACCCTAGTTGGAGGGTTTTCAAGGTCAGGCCAAGTGGACTAGGTGAGCCGCGACCCTTGCTTGCTGCTAGCAAGGGCCGGGCGCACCAACCACAGTATTAAATAAAATAAAGAAGGAAACGCATCATTAAAAATTATTTACATTAACAGTGACCGTGCCACAGAAGACAACAAGCATCCTTGTCAGTGAATGCTAGCCAAAATTGATCAAATGGACTCAATTAACAAAATATAAAAAAGTTTAGAACTCAATTGATAAAATCAAAAGGTTTATGACGGAATTGGTCAAAGTGCAATAGATTTAGAACTTTTGGACAATTTTTCCCTATGCGTTCTCTCTATTCTTTTTTGTGTATATGTTGTGTATATGTGCCTCCTCTCTTTGAAAGAACAAAGTGTCTATCGGCATAAGATTATGGTTGCAATCATAGTTTCCTAACTTAGATTGAAAGAATTTGTCAGTATATTGATGCTAGGAAATTAAAATATCCCTCCTTTATTATTCCCATGTAATTGAAATTTTCAAGGATAATAGCCTTATTGCCTCCAAATTTGAGCAAAGAATGCAATCTTTCCTAGTTTAGAACACCCCATGTGCTATGCACATGCTCGGTCACATCGGGAAGACTATGGGCATGGCCGAATTTTCAACTCGTGGCTCAGTCCTGAAAATTCAATTAAGTTTAGAGCCCCCTTCCTGAAACCCATGTAGCACTCTTGTAACCAGACTAATTAAAATTGAATTTCTGTGGGCCTATTATTCAATGTTTCTAATTTAGAAATACAAATTATATTAATGATACTTTTTATTTTGGGTCGAAGTCAACTCCTAATTTTCTTATGCAATATATGAAGAAATAAGGTAGCCAAAATATAGGTGTCAACACTTGCCACGTAAGAAGGTAGATTCTTTTTTATATATAAAATGTGTAATTAATTATCTACTTTCAATATGTAAATTATCAATTTAAATAAGTGGTATCTCTAACTTTTTTTAAAGAACGTACTAAAAAAACCTTTTGTTCACAAGATTAGAGAACAATATGCTTAATGCATGTCCACTCATTTTGCTAATAAAAATAGGAAGTATGTGCAAAACACGGACCATTTCCAAACAAGAATGAGAATAATATCAATTCTTTAGTCATCTCTTATTTTCTTCCTTCTAGATGTTCACTAAAAAAAATTGTTTATTTACTAAACTCAGAAAATATTAGAATAAGTGCATTAGAAGTCCTAAAACTTATTACGAAAATGCAATTGAGTCATAAAACTATCAAAAGTACAATTAAGTCCTAAAACTTGTCAATTTGGTCGAATCAAGTCTTCCATTGATTGCACTTTTTAAAAATTTTAGGACTCAATTAAGCTTTCTTGACAAGTTTTAAAACTTAATTGTATATTTTGAAAATTTTAGGACTTGATTGCACTTTTGTAACAAGTTTTTGGACCTGATTGTATTTTTCAAAGTTTTAGGACTCAATTGCACTTTCGTGACGAGTTTTAAGACTTTTAGTGTACTTTTTCCGAAAATATTTGGCTAAGATGGCAGTATACGTTAGTATCATTCTCATTGGGTCGACGACACACATGCATCGCTAGTTTTTTTTTTTTTTTGTTCTGAAAAGAGATAATATTATATTGCTAAAATGGTCCATAACAACCCAAATTGGGAAAGTCAAGACAAAGAATGGCCCAAAGGGCCTGCGGAGAGACTACAAGCCAGTTATGTGGAAGAGAACCAAGCCTTTGGGATTTCACAACCCAATCAGCAGCCAAATTGGACTCCCTCAGACAATGAGCTATGCAAATAATTCGATGGGCCTTAATAAGCTTGAGACAATCTGTGATAAGATGACGCTCCTCTCAGTTGAAGTAATCTGTTGAACCACTTATCAATGCTTCAACTAGATCTGCCCGATCAGACTCAATAGTGACCCTCAAAGCCAAGTCTTCTCTCAACGCTAAGTACGGAGTAGCTTCATAAACGGCTAGGGTTTCCACCTGTGCAGCTGAAGAAACTTTCACCGATTTAGCAAAACCAGCAACGATATTTCCCGAGTGATCTCTGCAAATTCCAGCTATGGCGCCATCCACCGAGCCTTCGACAAAGGATCCGTCAACATTGAATTTTAGTGTTTTCTCCGCCGGTGGCACCCATGTCTTTGAGTCGATAAAGGTGCGCTTCTTCTCGGATTCTTGCGAATGGGTATTCCACTTCTTGAAGTTTGCTTGCATAAATATGGTTGACTCCTTTGTTTCTTTGGCGTCTAGAGTTTTACCTTGAAACACGAATTTGTTGCTAGATTTCCAGATACTCCAAAGGACTGTCGCCACTAAGGGTAAGTCGAGTAAATCAGTGCCTTTCTCACATAAATCGAGCAACCATACTTCGAATCTTGAGATTTCCTGGTTGTTAATCTGAATGTTCATGCAAGGATCAGCCCAGACAAACCGTGTCCAAGGACAGAGTAGAAATATGTGCTCTACCGTCTCCACCCCCAGTCGACAAATAGGACAAATCGGGTCAAGTGTAATTTTCCTCTTCCAGATATTTTCCTTTGTGGGAACTGCGTTAGTACAGAGGGACCAAAGGAAAATTTTAATTTTTTGATGAATCTGCATGTCCCAGATGGTTCGCCAAAGTGCTTTGGGAGTATGATATGAAGAGGACGCATGCTCTTTTTTTGTGCTTTTGTGCTGTCTCTTCTCTCAGAAAGTTATAGCCACTTTTTTTGTGTAAATACCCGATTTGGTTCCAGTCCATATTAACTTGTCCTGTGCATTGTGGGGTTTGACTTGTTTGAATCTCCTGCACTAACTGATCATCAAAAATTTCTTAGAGCTTTTGCATGTTCCATTTTTCCTCTTCAGTTGATATCAACTCTGAGACCATCATTGGCTCATTCCGGTTTGCTGGCTCCCCTATAATACCACTTTTTAACCACTTATGCTCTCTGATTTCAACTCGTTTTCCATCCCCAATTGACCACATAATGGAATCAGCTATCGATTCCCTACCTAATAACAAACTCTGCCACCTCCAAGAAGGTTTGGAACCTCTCTTGGCTTGCCAAAAGTCTCCTTGATGAAAATAAATCCCTTTTAACAGTTTGCTCCAAAAGGAATCAGGATTCTGAGACAGCCTCCATGCTTGTTTACCAAGCATTGCCCTATTGAATAAGATAAGATCTCTAAACCCCATACCCCCCTTATCCTTCCTCAATTTTAGAGATTCTCAATTCTTCCAATGAAGTCCCGTTTTGGATTCACTGGTTTTCCACCAGAAATTGGCAATCTTTTTCTCAATTGCTTTGCAAACTGAGATAGGGATTTTGAAAATTGACATTGCATAGTTAGGAAGGGCTTGAATGACGGTTTTCAGCAAAATCTCCTTTCCGGCTTTCGAGATTAATTGTTCTTTCCACCCTTCTAACTTTGCATTAACTCTTCCAAAGATCCAGGCAAAACATATTCTTCTTTGAAACACCTCAGTCTGAGGGAATACCTAAATATTTGCCAGTGTGGCTAATTTCAGGAATCCTTAACTCCCTGGACATATTTTTTCTCAGTAATTGGGGACAGCCCTTGCTAAAATAAATGCCGGACTTGTTTAAATTGATTGCTTGGCCCGACACATAACAATATTGATGAAGAATAGCCGAGACATTTTGGCATTCCAAAATAGTTCCATCCAAGAAAAATATAGAGTCATCAGCAAATAGTAAGTGTGATAAGGTAGGGCAATACCTGTTCAACTTAATACCCTTTATACTTCCATCACTGACAGCCTTATCCATGAGAAAAGACAGGCAATTTGCAACCAGAATGAATAGATAAGGGAGAGTGGATCACCCTGTCTGATGCCCCTAGAGGGGTTAAAAAGGAAGGATTCCCCATTAAGCTTCACACTAAAGGAGACGGTTGTGACACACTGCATTACCCAACTAACTCACTTAGCACTGAAGCCCATTTTAAGCAAGGAAGCTTCCAAGAAATCCCACTCAATTCAATCATAGGCCTTCTGCATATCTAACTTTAAAACTGCCTGGAATTTCTTGTAACGATTCCTAGTTCTCAACTGATGTAGGACCTCTTGGACAATAAAAATATTGCCTTGAATTTGCCACCCACTGACAAAAGCACTTTGTTCCTTAGCTATAAGATCAGGCAGCCACTTCTTAAGTCTGTTCGCCAAAATTTTCGAGATTATCTTATAAGCAAAATTGCAAAGACTAATTGGGCAAAACTGTTCAAGCTTTTCTGGATTAGGGGATTTTGGAATAAGTGTTATATGAGTTTTATTCATCTTTGGATCAAGAATTCCAGTGGAAAAGAAGGCCTGTACAACAGAAAAGACATCCCATTTAATGATTTCCCAATGGTGTTTGAAAAAAATACCGTTCAAACCATCCGGTCTAGGAGCTTTTGTCGAGCCTAGTTGGGAGACTGCCTCACAAACTTCTCCCATAGTAACAACCTTAGTTAGCCCCTCATTCATTTCAGCTTGAACGATACATGGGCATTGATCAAGTACTGGATGAAAGTTTCTCGGACCTACAGTGATAAATAATTCACGGAAATAATCTACCGTTCTCGGCTTTAGTGCCTCTTCACCCCTTAGCCATTCATCATTAGGCCCTTTAAGCATTGTAATTCTAATTCTGCTTCTCCGTTGGATGGTAGTTGCATGAAAAAACTTCGTGTTTTTATCCCCCCACTTAAGCCAGTTGACTCTTGACCTCAAACTCCAATACATCTCCTCTCTCGTCCACATATCTTCTAGCTCCCTCAGAGTGCATTGTGTTCTGTTTTTATCAAAGGAAGAGTCTCGGCTATTCATAAGAAGTTGGAGTTCCTGGTTGAGCTCCTCGATTCTCTTAAGATTATTGCGGAAATTCTTCTTGCTCCATTTTGTTAACTCTCTGAACACCCTCCCCAGTTTCTCCACCAATTTCCCATTTTCCACAGAATGTGACCTCCAAGCTCCAGATACTACTTATAGGCATTCAGAATCCTCCACCCAAAATGCTTCAAACCTGAATTCCTTTCTTTTTTTCACCCTTGGTTCCGTGAGGGAGAGCACCAAGGGACTGTGGTCAGAACCAACAACAGGGAGGGCACACGCTTCAGCTCCTGGGAAAGCAAGACGCCACTCCAAGTTACAAACTATTCGATCTAGTTTCTCCTTTACAAAATGAACCCCTTCTCTATTATTCGGCCATGTAAATGCACACCCCTTACATTCTACTTCCATCAAAGAACAATCGTTTAAACAATCCCAAAATGCACCCAAACGGTTGTGGTCAATCGGACGTCATCCTATTTTTTCCCAGTGATAAAGGACTTCATTAAAATCCCCCATACAAACCCAAGGAAGGCTATCAAGTTGACTCACTTCCCTTAATCTGTCCCAAAGGAGCAATCTATCCTTAAAATCATTCCGGGCATGCACAAATGAGATTCTCATTCTTATTCTATTTTCAGGGTCAGTGTAGATTACATTGATCATTTCTTTTGATGCAAATTCTATCTCCATCTTGACCTGGTCATTCCACAAAACAGCTAGCCCTCCCGCAATGCCAATGGGGTTCACCACAAAGCATAAACTGAATTTTAAACACTTTTTCATACGCTGAACAACTTGTTCTTGATTTTTAGTCTCCATAAGAAACACCACATTGGGCCTATCACGTGCAATATTTGCCCCTAACGCTCGAACTGTCAATGGTGTGCCCAACCCTTGACAGTTCCAGCAAAAGACTTTCATCTGAAATCTTATACTGAAATACTGCAGAAAGGCGACCAGAAGAACAAACACCGAGCACAAAGGCAGCAACAGGGATTGACAAAGAGGGAACAGTAACTACTCACTCAGGCAAATCCCACTTGAAGAATTGAGCCAGGAGATTAGGGCACACATTGCAAGCGAAGGCCTCCCAAAGAGGGCTACATCACAAATTGACATATTGCGCATCCAGACCCCAAAAGATGACACCCACAGTATCATTTGGGGAAGAGCATAATAGCAAATACGATAGTGTTTTATAGGTGGGAAAAGAAGGGGCATCCGAAGGAGAAGGAAGAAAGGAAGTTTAAGAACTAAGAGAATGGAATGAAACAGTAACTTAGGGTTTAGGATTTTGGAATGAAGCTACCACCGAGGGTAGGGGGAAACTCTCACATGCACCGCTAGTTAATCAACTAAATTCCGCAGTTGAATGATCGACAACAAGTTGAGCATAAGAAGTTAAACTTCGATAAAAGTCGCATTCCTCGTAACTGCCGATTAAAGCAACCTTGTAATATGTAGAGATAATTTCCGAGAACAACCCCTCTATATATATATATATATATATATAGCCTTAGCTATAGAAGCAAAACTCAAAGTCAGCAAAATGGCTGCGCTTTTCCTCATTCTCTCGGTGCTGCGAGGAGTGATCCAGACACAACTCTAGTGAGCAAAATATGCAGCCTAGCAACATTCGCGCCCTTCAGTTACTACCGTTACAACAACGAACTCGTCATGCAGTGTTTGATTGATTCTACGGCAGATTCAGGTTTCGACCATTACTGTCAGGGGCCACCGGGCATAATGACGGTTGTTATGGCCATGCGGCATGCAATGGGGCGCTTTCTCATCCAGATTGCCGAGGCTGCCTATATGATATTTCGACGAGCATAGGGGAAGAATGTGGGAATAGCATTGGGACTCAGATTCAGTTTAAAGACTGCAGAATGAGATACGAGCATTATCCATTTACCGAATAGCCATATTTACTTCTTTGCAAAGAGCTCCGAGCTCTCCTCCTACCGGAATATTTATGCTCACATGGGGACTGCTATGTCTCCCCTTTGAAATAAGTGATCAGCATTTGCGCATAATTTTTGGGAGGTTGGGTCACGTGAATCGGGCCAAGAAGTTATAATACCACGTAAATAAACATTTTTTTTTATGAAGAATGAAGTGTTAATTAGGCTCAATTAGTTGATGCCTTAAATGGAAAATCCACCATGTAAACGTCCAAGTAATTTCATGGAGACTTTCTTCAAATGTTTCAACGGGCACTGTATTTCGATTTGTCTTAGTCTAATTTCTGAAGTTTCAAGTGCTCCATAATTTAGTCTTCAAGAAATTTGTTGTGAAAAATACCGTTGACCGGTCAAACTTATCCTGAAGAAGTTTTGAGCTTTCTTTTATATGATTTCCAGGCTTTTGAACTATTTTATAACCGAACTCATCAATTAGAGGCATGGTTGGTGAAATCTCTCTACTAAAGGCGGAGGAAATATAGCCCGAAGGTCATTGCCCTTCAACCTTTGCATGAAGTTTGTTTTAGACATTAGTATTCAAGCACCATTAGATGTATCAAGACCAGATTGTTGTTGGCCATCTGCACAAACCTATCATATCTTATCATAATTTACCACTTCATTAAATTCGATGTAAATATATTCTATATTCTGAGGACATATAATGAATTGCTCTAATGAAAAGTCATTGTTATGACCATATATGACGAATGTAGAGTAGTGGAACATATAAGTAATTTCTTGACTAAATTAATCTGTAGGAACTCTATACGAATGATTATTTCAAGCTACAATTTAGATGGTAGAACTGAAATTTCCATATTGATAAACTATGTTGACTTTAATGGACTCTAACAGAATAATGAGAAAAAAGGGAAAAACCTGCCCAAACATGTTGGGTGAGGAGACAAAATAGAAAACTAAACTCACGTGACTTTTACTTTCTACTTTTTACTTAATCAAAATTTTGCAAATCATGCCATGTTTTTTCCTAAATCTAGAACTCTCGAAACTTTCAAAATTCTCAAATGTTATACTGTTTTTTTTTTTTATCAGAAACTGAAATACTTCGTTAAACTAGTTAAAAGTGATAAGGCCCGAGAGAGTTTCGGCCTAGTCAATGCCTTAAGGAGTTCAAATCAATTCGCATGAGATGCTTACGCCCTTATCATGAAGTGCAAGGATATGTTACTCTCCTTTTAAAACATTCGAGTAGCCCATTGCTTTAGAGAGACCAATTTAGTTGCAGATTGAGTTGGTAAAGCCCACAGGAAAAACTATTTACCTCTGAACTGGATTTTATCCCCTTCTCCGGATGTGCCGAAGCCCCTCAAATGTTTTACTTTGTTCATATATGATTTCTTCATAATTATTCTGAAATTACAGTAATATCTAAATTTGACGGGAAAGCAAAAAAAAAAAAAAAAGAACAAAGATTACCATCTCCAGCAGAGTTCTGGTCATTTTCATATCAACAATGTGCATATACCTCAAGGCTATCGCTTCAAGGACAGCAGCTTCTTCTATGCCTTCGGATTCGTCCCTTTACAGCTTCGAAGTTTGCTTGAAGGCTTACGGCATCATATCTCCCCGCGGCGACCGTAATTTTTCACTTCTTGGAACAGCTACTGCTACGCCCTCTCAAAGTCATGCCTGCCTCCCAAGGAATCCCCAGGGAGCTCCGGCAAATTTTGCCCGACATCAATGACCGCGTTCGTCATGCCTCGAGCAATCCCAAACTACACATTCTCAGGACATCTTCTATTCGCAGAATTTGAACCACCTACATAGCATCACAAGCCGAGCAGAAGGAGATGGAACTACCTCCTCAAGTCGGCAATTGTTCCACCACCTTGATCTTTCCTCGTCATAATAGAACGAACAGCGACTCTACTTGGACATACAATGATCCTGCCCCTGAATCTCAGTCGCTCGATGCCCATAACAAGGCGCACGGTGTACCTGGGCGAGCATCTTGAAGGAGCGACCGGAAATGGGATACTTGTCCTGGAAACCATTGTAAAGCACAGAGAACGAGGAAACACCTTTGGCAACATATTTAGAAGACGTAAGAAATTTGATGTCCCAATATATTGAACTGCCGATACTTTGTATACTTTGGCGAGCTTAATAACCCATCGCATCATACAATCTACCTCTGCTTCATCCAAATCGCCGTAGACCATCTTCATTGACCAACAACCTGGGAATCTCAATAAAGGGAAAGAGAAAATAGACAAGGAAATGACATTACTATCAAGGGGCACTTCAATAACTCAAGATGTCTCATAAACGAAGAACATCGTGCGATTGCCACATACATGAATTTGAATTTCTCGAATTCTGTGCGCGATTTTCATTTTCTCTCACTTTGCTGAAAAAAAATTTGGCGACACTTGTCCGCTAGATGTTGGGAAAACGAGTCATAATGGAGGATTCTCAGACTATGAGCAAGTACAAGCAAGAACCAAGAGATAAAAAAGCGAAGCAAACCAGAATACAGAGAGAGCAATAACCAATTGACGATCCCAGAGAAATTCATGTGCAGCCAGCAGCAAATAAACAAATGATACAGAATAACTTGTTTCCTCGTAGTGCTTGCTCACAATACAAATTCTGGGGCACAAGAGAAAACGCCCGAGGATGTCATTAAATCGAAAGTGCCGGCTTCATTTGCATCGTACTTTGACATTAAGGGTCCACTGGATCTTCCCCTCTGGAAGAGGGATGGATTTCGGCAGACGTAGGGGCACCTCGTATTCTCCCACATTTGTTAGTGGCCTTGGCAAATGGACGTTTTCAGGGTCAATTTGCACGCAAAGTTGCCTTGCCACCTGAGAGAAGTGCAAATGGTTGCATTAAGTGAGGGGAAGGAGGCCAACCAGTAAAATATGATTTACTTTTCAAGCCTCTCTCATTCATGGTGACATTCCAATCATAAATATCGACTTGCAAATAGGTAGATAGATAATGGAGAATGAAATTCATCGGACTCGACCATGAAGTTTACAATCAAAAAGCACCAAAAGAATGAGCTTCAAGGCCATCTCAGAATTTCCCTGCTTAGTCGACTAATAAACATAACAGCAATGTTCTCTATCCTGACCAGAGTAAAGAGTAACAGCTCTCCTAACTCTTCGTCATGCTAACAGATATGAGATGAAACAGCTCATGTCTTTATGATCGATCATGTATAATGGATTCCTAAAATTAAAGTTACACTATTATCTCGGTTCCACATATAATCATCAGTATGCATAGTGAATGAAAACAGACAACCTCTTCCATTGCGTCCTTTTTTTCCCTTTTGCTTGATAAGCCTGTGTACACCTTGAAACATTTGAATAATACTAGGTACACCAGGACTAATTTGCAAAACTAGTATATTAAGTGATGCCTGTGACGGACTCCTATTGAGACGTGAGTATTGCCGACTTAGTTCAATAATAACTTGCAAATCTAGTACATTACTTAGTATACCAATTTTGAATACTGGCATTAGTACGCCTAGCATTGGTTTGAAACAATTAGTCTGATGGCACAAGGGGCTCATAACTCAACAGGCATTCTCCCATGATACGGACAAGCTAAGAGCACTGAAAGCTGCATTTCCAAATCAAATATACTTTCGTAGAATACTATAAATTGCTCCAAACATCACTTCAATACACGTAATATTTGCTAATGATTATGCCAAGTGAACAGCAAGATGCAAACTACTTTCCATACAACAAAGAAACCTCTGTAGACAGGACAGAGAAGCCTGTGACATACCTCGGAGACAAGCTCTTCTTTCATTACAGGTGACCTCAATTCTATTGGCTCATCTTTTGTAGCACGCGTACGTAATTTCTCGACATTAATGAACCTCCTCAGTACCTACACAAAGCGAAATATATAAGCCATCTGGGAAACAAAAGTCAGAAGCAAATATTCCTAATGCAATATGGAAAGAGATCCAAAACTTGTTCTTAGGTGATGATTGTGTATCTTCCATACATAACAGAAAGTCAACTGGACACAATCTATACTGAAATTTCTTGTTGAATCTGATCTACATTTGACCATCATCCCAGATGTACAAGAGCTTAGACCTACACATTAAACAATGCTCCCTCAAGTTTCTCAAGGCTTTTTCATACTTGATTCATCTAAAAATGCAATCTGAGCATTTAGATAAAAGTTTATTTGCGTAAATGGAGAATCTGAAATTCTGAATTATAACGTGTCATTTATCACCACAATTAAGAGCATCAAAGATCAGTTACAAACCAGCCGTGCATTGTCTAGACGTTTTGCAGCTGCCTCATATTCTTTCATCCTATCTTCCGCAGTCTCAGTGACTACTTTGACCTCCTCTACTTCCTGAGGCTGGTAAATCTGCCAAATTAATAAATGAGAAACATCATTAGCTCATTGTCAAATATACGAAAAGTGTATTCTACTAACTACTCAGATTTAGATAAGTTTCATTTAAATCTATTATCAGTAATCTGCTAATTATTCAGATATTAGGTAACAACAACAGAACCGTGATCTAATCTCAACAAAGTGTTTTTTTTTTTTTTTTTATGCAGATCATGGGGTGCGCATTAGTATTTGCAACCAGCTAAAATTATCAATTTCGCTAGTGTAACTGGAACGAACCTTGCGCTGCTCCCTAATGAGATAAGCAAACTTCTCAATGTTCGGGACAGCCAACAACTTGGGCATGAGATGGTTTCGGAAATATCCTGGAGCAACCTTCACAGTTTCACCTGCTTTTCCAAGCTTCTCTATGCTCTGAAAAAAATACAAAAGGAGTTCATATACAGATGCCAAGAATCCAATAGAAAATGCAATAACTCCGCATTTCAACCCTCTCACCGTGGTGAGTATAACTTCCAACTTCCTGTATCTGACTCCTTGACAGGCATGGAAGAGTGGATGCACTGCGCCATCAGAACTCCGGACAGAAGCACCTTGGACAATCTGCCGAATGGCATTTCTCCCACATTGCATAGAAGACATTTTATGGTGTCTCTCCAAAACTACCTTTTTTCCAGCCTGAAACAAACTGACAATCTAGATTAACAAGTTTTTTTCATAAGCAGGTGTAGAACATACACACAATAATTAAAACATAATAAACCGTTTTTCAAACTACTAATGAAACAAACTTGAGATCAAGTTTCGGTTAGTCATTAACAACTTTTTAAGATGGAAGGAACTCACGGAAACGCGGATAATGCATTGCGCCGATGGGTGGGGAAAATGGCCAACGTGTCGGTGTCGGACCCGTCGACACGTGAAAATGGGCGTTGGACACGCCTCCGACACGCGAGTCCGGTGTGTCCGAAGAACTCTCCGGGCACGCCTCCGAACGCGCGAGTCCGGCGTGTCCAAAAGCAAATTTAAAAAAAATGAAAACAGAGAACAATAAAAGGCGTCCACCTCCAAATTAGGGCTAAAACACGATTGCCTCTGTTCGAACGACGAACGTCCTCCGCGTCCTCCGCTCCGCTCCCGCTAGCCGGTCGTGCTCGCGGCGCGCTCGCCGTCGATCGCGCTCGCCGTCGCGCCGCTCCCCTCCCGCTCCCGCCGGTCGCTGCAGGTACGCCTCTCTCTGTTTCGAAAGAAATTGTGGTGGCTGGGAACTGGGAAGAAGAGAAGTCGGGGAAGGGGGCCGGTCGTGCTGGGCTAGGTCAGATGGCTTATAGGGAGGCAGATGGGAGGAAATGAAATTGCGGTGTACTGCGTCCTTATTAAGAGCTGTGATAGGTCCCTGATTATTATTAGATATGTCCCATTATGGGACAAACATTTTAGATAGTGTTATGTATTGAGATATGAGAACGTGAATTTTCAAGATTCGAACTTTCCCAGCCTGTCGTGGGAAAAATTCAAGCCATAAGTTTCCATTCAGCCATGGAAGCTCCTTTGCTTCATTGACACCCCTCTTTATTTCATTTCTTGCCTTTCACTTTCACGCAATCGCGGAGACTCAGGAACCAACTATACAACCGACCCATCGAAAAACCATGGTTCCACATTCATAATCTCTCGAAAACTCAGAGAGACAAATCGCACACCCACATGCCAAGATTCGAACTTTCCCACAAAACCCAAATTCCCAAACACACACAAACACAGACACTACACAAACAGAGAGAACCGGCCAACTCACCCACGCCAGACATAGAAAGAGAACGGTGAGACATGGAGCGAGAAAGAGAGAGAAAATTATCGAATTGCCAGGGTACCCGACGGCGACGGCGACGGCTGCGGTGGTGTGGCGTCGCTGCTTGTTGCGGAGTTCGACGACGGTGGCAAGAAAAGCCGTGAGCGGACGAGCGCGTCTCTCCGTCTAAAAGGCGTTCATTTGGGCCTTTGGAGGTGAAAGGGAGAAGAAGCAAAAGAGGATTAGATGGGCTTGGGCCGCTAGGATTTCTATTGTCACCTTAGGCTCACCAAGCCTAAGTGGAGAAGGCCAAGACGGACGATACATCTAAATCCAATCCCGCCCTCCTTAGACTAACCAAAGTTTTCTGAGATCGATGATAGATTGGGGAATCAAACCTATTAACTTTCGACTCATACATCAAGTCATGTACCACTCGACCAAACATTGGTCGGTCCGTTATTTAATTAGCAATAGCATATTAGAGAACAAACGGTAAAAATGATAAGCAATAGGAAATGAACCTAGCGGTCGGTTTGGTTACAGGAATGGAATAAAGTCATAGTGTAATAGCTATAACATTTTAATGTAGTAGAGCTGTCAAAACTATTATGATGTCTATTTTTAAGTAATGTAATACTTATTATGGTGTTTTGTTTCATGAACGACGTGCGTGACAAGCGGAAAATAGCATCAGAATTTTCAAAATAACCCCTAAAATCATATTAGACCGAATATAATAATAACACTTTAATAGTCAATCATAATTTATGAATTTAATGCCACGTATATATATTAGACTTATAATTACGGCAACTAGGTTGTGACTTGCATAGATCAACAGGAGGTTTGATATCTGCAAGATCAACATTGACCAGTTATGACGATGCCAACATGGAAAAAGAGAAGTATGGACAATTGGGCCTTAACTCTGGAATCTTGTGATTTGCGAATCATGGCTAGGCGCATGCCATAGGCGAATGGCATACATGTGGTCAAAGTGGTTAGCATGATATCAAGCCGATTAAAAGTCCGAGAAAAGTGCTAGAATGGTTATTTTCTGGTCAAATGACTTCCCTCAAATATAAGTGTGATAGAGATCACGGTCGGGCAAGTGGTGAAGCCAATTGGTACATATGGATAAATGGTTGGCATGATGCCAAACCGATTAAAGTCCGAGAAAATTGCGAGAACCGTAATTTTCTAGTCAAGGTTATCTCTACAATATAGGAGTGATGGAGATTGTGGTCAGACACATGATAAATGTAGATTAGCATGCATGGAGAAGTGGTAGCATGGATACTAAACCTAACGCCTGAAACTAAAACCAATGCATGGGACCCTTGTCCCAAACATAGGGACACGTCTAAAACTATGGAAAAACGTCCAGTACGTTGGGAAAAGTCTTAGAAAGTGGAGTGAAATGCTAAAAACTCAGGATTTTGAAAAAGGGCGTGTTAGGAGAGAAGAAAGAGACTCTAGCAAATTGCAAAATTGAGTTATTGTAATTCAACTTCTTGTTTCTTTCATTTCATTTTGCCAAACTCTTTCTCTTGTGAGTTTGATTTGAGTTTGTGTTGTCGTTTTGCTCTGATTCGTCCTTAAGTCTAGTTCATGTTCCTTTCTAGGCCATTGTAGTCTCATAAAAAAATACAAGAATTCCGTGTGTTTTCACATTTGCCAATTCCGAGTTTGGTCTTCATTGAAAAGTCTTTATTGGGGGGTTGGTGGTGGGGGGGGGGGGGGGGGGTGGTAACATTCGTCTGGTGAATATAGGGAAATCTGCGACATTGTGGGTGGACCTTTTACGCACTGTACATGGACATGGTGATTTGCATGCATCCTAAGAATATGTCAAGCCAAAAGCTCGAATATGCGATGTTGTCAAAGCGACATTTGATATTTCGTGATTTTAGGACCATTTGTGTTCATCCCCCCTAGCTCGAAGTCCCTCATCCTCTACTGACAGGAAGTACACTTCTAGTGTTGGTTATTTCAAAATACGCAATATTTTCAGACAAAAGTCATAGAACTCTACTTTTCTTAAGAAAAATTTTGTCTAAATAATTGTACGTATTACTATTGTGGTTGTCGTTGTCACAAAGGCATACGTGGACTGCTAATTAATCCATTAAATTTCCCGGCCGAATGGACGACTACAAGTTCAGCATAAGAGGTTGAGCTTCGATATGGTTTAAGGCAGCATTTCTCATATCGTCGAAGTGGGAAGTGCCGGTGCTTAGAATCAACAGCGTAAAACGACAGAAAAAGGTAGAACAATGGCTGCCAGGATTCTGATGATCCTCCTCATCTGGATTTTTGTGGACATAATTTCAAGAACAATCCCTTTATATAGCGGAACTGATAAGCTATAGACGCAAAATCGAGATTCAGCAAAATGGCCACTTTTCAAAGGATCGCAGCAATCCTTATTGCGATTGTTTTCACTTTTCATGTTGCGAGTAGTGACGTAACTAGTAAAGATCACCTAGAGGGGGGGTAAATAGGTAATCTAAAACTTTTGATCAATTTTTAAAGTGAAAACAAATTATCAAGATTAAAGTCTGAAAGACATTTAGATTCTGAGTAGACTTTATAGATAATGTAGTAGCGTACAGTATAAAATATAGAATAAGAGTTTAGGGATAAAGAAACTACACATAAGAAATTATAGTGGTTCGGCTTAAATCAAGCCTACGTCCACTCTTCCACACTGACAAACAGCCTACCGGTTGGATTTCACTATGTGATAAAAAAGGATTACAAGTTCTAAGTAATATCACTCGATGAATGATAGAACTTTCTATCTCACACAATCACTCTTACAAAATGTTCCTTAAGATCTCAGTGTTTTGCTCAGGAAAAACAAGTAGTAGAATCGGAGTATGCTCAGACTTTGGGTTTATTGATTCTTGATTTCGTTCAGTGCCTTCTGCTCCTCGTTAATCTCCTTTTATACTCCTCCACTTCCAAACTAGTTGTTGGACAGTCTTCAGAGAATTATCTTTCAATCTTCACCTTGAATAGATTTTTGTAAAATTGATTGAGTAGTCGATAGTTGACAAAATCTGAATTCCACTGAATCTGGTCGCTCATACAACCAGAATCTTGATTTTCATAAGTAGAGCTTTATCTATTGTGATATGTATTTGCCATAATATTTGATTGTCAATCAATTATAGTCTTAGATTGAGTCAATTAAAACTTTCCTTCTATGAAATCCACGCCAGATCACTAGCCGTTATGTTTCGTTCCGAATAATTTCTGAATCTGAATAACTTTTGGTTCTTACTTTACATTCAAAACTTAAGTCAGTGTGGGTCTTTAGTAAGGTCTCAAGTTCTTTGTATACTTAAAGTAGAGTCTGGGTGACCTTTATGGTAAAGTTTGAACTTCTCGTTCTGAATTCCGTAAAGTCTGAAGTCTGAAGTCTTCCTTCTGAACCTTGTAAAGTCTGAGGTCTTCCAGAAAGTTTTGTTCTCTCAAAGTATGAAAGTTACTATTACCAAAATACATCTACTTGGATCAAAATACTTCAAAGAACATGTCAAATTTACAAAATTAATATCGATAGCTTTGTCAATATCAAAATTTGTCGGGAGGTTTCCTCAACAAGTAGTAATCCCGACACAACTCTTGTGACCAAAATATGTAATGGAGCAACATTTTTGCCATAGAGTCCCTACGATTATAAGATCAATCAAGTTCTCCAATGTTTATTTGATTCTACGATAGATTCGGGTTACAACAAGTATTGCTAGTCCACAGCGGATGATGACGATTATTACAGCCATGCGGCATGTAATGGGGTGATTTCATATCTAGATTGCACCACATGCCTATGTGAAGCTTATAAACACATATATGATGATTATGGGGAAAAGTGTCAAAAAAGTCCTAAACCTTTTGCATTGATACCAATTTATTCATAAATCTCTTTTTTGTGTCAATTCAGTCATAAACCTTTTGCATTTATGCCAATTGAGTCATAAACCTTTTTTTGGTGCTAATTTAGTTTTAAACCTTTTGTATTAATGCTAATTCAGTCTTAAATCTTTTGCATTGATGTCAATAGAGTCCTATACCTTTTTTTAATGCCAATCTAGTCCTAAACCTTTTGCATTTGTGCCAATTCAATCATTTGACATGTGAATAGCTATTAGCTGGAAATACTAAATTGGCACAAATGCAAAAGGTTTAGGACTGAATTGGTACCAATGCAAAAGGTTTAGGACTGAACTGACATAAATGTAAAATGTTTATGACTGAATTAGCACCAATGCAAACAGGTTTAGGACTAAATTGGCATAAAAAAAGATTTAGGACTACATTGGCACTAATACAAAAAATTTATGACTTTTTTGACATTTTTCTCGATGATTGTGTGCCTAGTATCAGGGCTCAAGTTCAGTTAAAAGATTGTAGAATCTGATATGAACATTATCCATTTACCGAGCAGCCGTATTTACTTCTTCATAAAGAGCTTGGAGCCCATCTTACCAAGTTTTAATCCTCACGTATGTGGACGATTGTGTCTTCACTTTGAAATAAGTGATTAGCACTTTAGTGTAGTTTTATAGCCAAAGTACGACTCAGTGAATGTATGATTTCAATAGAGATATAAGAAAAGCGGCCACTGTGGTTCTTGCTCGCATTATTATTTTGTGCTGCACACAATGGAATTTGAAATTTCCGGTGTTGAAGAATATTATTAGTGAAATTTTACATCTCCAAATCCCATAACAATCAGAAAAATGGTTCAGGAAAGTGATTTATAACTACCCAATTCAAAATGGTCGTCATATTAATTGACGACACTTGAATGCTCCTTTTGATTGATTGGGCCACGTGAATCGAGCCTAGTTGTTGCAATAACAAACCATGAAACTTTTCCACAAAGAATCAAGTGTTATAGTTAGGATATGTTTGTTTTGCCGAAATCATTTTTTTTTTGGAATATGTTTAAAATTGATTTTTAGAATTTAGTACATGGAAGATAAATGGCCTACTTGAAACGACGGAGGAATTGGTCCTCTTGAAAATGGCCAACTTGAAAATTAATGGCCAATCTAATGTATAACTCTTACTATGCAACAGGTGCCTTTTCAAAAATTGCGAACCTGATATCCGGAAATTGCTTGCTTCTCCTTCTGAGGTACACTACCAAACAAGAGAATAAATTTATTTTTTTTCACGAGGACTCCTCGGATCTGCACTCGTGGAAGGCCAAAGCAGACGTGGAGGAACTGGTCATAGTGACTATCGAGGAAAATGGGGGTGCAAGCCGCGCAAAAATAGCGGCAGAAATCCAAATTTCGTAGTTCTTGCTTATAACTCGACTAGTTCAGCCTGCAATCCAGATGGATCTCTCCACAACCAAAATGGGTCGGCTTCTTTTCCGCATAACTATCGTGGCATTCGGTGGATAATGTATCCAGTTAGAACTCTTGAACGAAATCCAACTCGAATCATGTGTGCGGAAGTCGCCGCATCAAATTGGAAAAGTCCAAGTAGGACTTGGATGTTGTATCCAGCCATGGACAAGTCGGTGATTTGATGCAAACTAGGCAAAACACGGAATCTGTTTCCTTGTTGGATTCGGCTGCACGTTTTCAAAATTGTTAGTATTCCTGGGTGTTTTGTCTTCAAGCAATTATTGGTGTGCGGAAATACTTCTCATTCGTTTCGTCTTCAAGCATCAAGAAGAAGCCAAAACCTTGTTTTGTCGCTTGAAACGGTTCAACCTAGAGGTCTCGCAAGTTGTTGGCACAACATCTGAAGTTACAATCTAAGATCGTCAAAGCTAGTATTTAGCGCATCTCAACTTGTGTTCTTTAGTGAGAGACTGATGGAAACACTAAGGGACGTCATGGGTGTAATTGAGATTGGGAAATACTAAACAACGCAAGTTTGGGATTTGATTTATTTTCTTGTCTATTATTGTGTTCTATTACTTGCTTGCATAATAATTGGTATCAAAGTCATACTTGGTTGACTTGAAGCGAATCAATGGTGATAGAAGATAGAAAAGGTGAAATTGACTGATGATGGGACAGATTTTGGTTTTTGAAATATGCAATTGAGATTTTTTGTATTATATGAACTTGTGTTTACCCATGTCTGAGAGAAGTAAGAGCCGATGAAGCAAGCTAACTAGATTTAGTAAATAGACAAGTGTTGGATATTATTCAGCTAACACTATCTTGTAATGTCACGTTTAACACTATGAAAGAGAAGATCATTGTGAAATTGATGAAGATGCTATCAAACATGTATGGGAAGCCCCCTTTTGATTAAGGTCTATTCAATACAACATCTATTTTACATAAAGATGGGAAAAGAAGCTTGGTTGTAAATGACATCAACGAATTCAATGCGGTCACAAGCTAGTTAATTTCAGTTGAGATTAATTTTGATGATAAGGTGTGTACTTTCATACTAATACTTTCATTGCATGATGGTTATGGTGGTGCTGCTACTACTATTAGTAGTTTCGAGGTTATCGAAATTAACGTTTGATGAGGCTCACTATCTAATACTGAGTGAGGACATCCTTATGATAGTATCTGGTGAACCCATGCCGATTAGTTTAGCAGGTGAAAGTAGAGTAACAACTAGTACTTGGGCCTAATTCCAAAAAAAAAGCACTAACTTTAGGTCGAGGGACAATTCTGGCCCGAACTTTTTTTTATTCTATAAAAAAGTACCAACTTTAGGTCGAGAGACAATTTTGGCATGAACTTTTTTTTGTCCCATAAAAAAGTACAAACTTTAGGTTGAGTGATAATTCCGGCCCCAATTTTTTTTGTCCCTTTAAAAATCACCAACTTTCATTATGATTCCAAATCTGACCCCATTTTGACTTTCACCATTGTTTGAGAAAGAAGGTTATGGTGATGAGCTTAGCAAATCTCATTCATGACGTCTGTCGACAAGCAGTGGTCAGTTTCAAATTACGTTTGGTCAAGAGAGATTCAATCTGAAAATATTTTTAACTTGTTAGCAAAGTGAAGAAGATGAACAGTTTTACCGTTATTCTTCAAATTGTGGTTTATAGAATAAGATAATAAATATTACTTTAAATTCAGTTAGCAAGCCACATGGATTGATTGCTAATGTGGAATAGTCAAATTAGATAATCAATGGTTCTAAGTCAATGGGGGCCAGATTTGGGATTTAAGTCAAAGTTAGTCTTTTTTATGAGACAAAAAAATTTGGGGCAAGAATTGTCCATCGACCTAAAGTTGGTGCTTTTTTACCAAACAAAAAAACGATTGGGCCAAAATTATCTTTTGATCTAAAGTTTGTGTTTTTTTATGAGACAAAAAATGTTCGGGTTAGAATTGTCCATAGACCTAAACTTGATAATTTTTTTTGGAATTAACCCATAGTACCTGTGTTAACAGGAGTTGTATGAATATAAACATACGTAATCAGTCTAGGATTGATGGTGTTGTCTATTAGAACTTTAGCAAAAGGGAGCATCTTAGAAGTAATTACCCAAAGTTTAGAACTAAGAAGCGCAAGGGAACTAGAGTTAAGTTCATAGATGATATTGCGGCTATAGCAAATATTAACTCAAATGGTGCTCATTATGTCTTGTTTGTCACTAAGGATTTATTATCTAACGTATGGTTCTTGGATTCTAGTTGTCGTTTCACGTTACACCGAATAGAAACTGGTTTAACACTCATCCATGCAATGATAGTAAAATGCACTTGGGGAAAAACGCAGAATGTGATGTTTTGGATGTTAGCGATTGCAGAATTCAAAATGTATGATAGTATCACGAAGACATTGATGGTTGTGAGCCACATTCCAGAGATGATGAAGATTTTGATTTCTTTTAGCGTGGATTCAACTTAGTATCACTATACTTAAGAGGGTGGAGTTTTAAAGGTCATTCGAGGTGTCCCTATGATAATGAGAGCAATCTAGCATAATGGCCTTTACTAGTTCCAAGGGGAGATAATGGGGGATTTTGTCACTAAGGTGTCAGATGCATCTGTTTGAGAATTTGAATTGTGACATATGCATTTTGGGCATATCAGCTGGAGAAACCAAAAGGTTCTCCATGAAATAAATCCACTGGGTACTTACATGGATGAGGAACTGAATGCGTACACATGTCGTAACTTGAGCAAATTGCAAAAGGTGTAGTACCATGCCACTGTCAAAGAAACCACAGAGATTGTACAATTGATTCGCTTAGATGTTCGCAGGCTGTCGTGATTCCTTCAAGAAAGAGTGTTATAGTTATGCTTATAATTTTGTATGACTACTTGAGGAAGATCTAGGTGTTTATGCTAAGGCACAATTTGATGTGTTGTCAAGGTTTGGCTATTGAGAGTTTTGATTGAAACCAAAAGTGGCAAGACGATCAAGCATATGCCACTAACAGTAGCATGAGATCTGCTCGAAGCTGTTTAATGAATTTTAAAGGAAGAAGGCATAGTGAGACACTGCGTTAGGGCCAGTGAACCACAACAATCTACAGAGTTGATGAGCATTCGAGACAACTCACAAAATGCACTAGCGCTAGTATGGCTATGAGGGTCTTAAGGGATGCATTTAGTACAATAAGTTACCTGGTGATAAGATCCCAATTGATAGTAATCGGATGTTGTGACGCTCGAAAAAGTGTGGTCAGATAACATTGTCGATTATTCTGTTTTTGAAATATTTGGTTGCCCGTTTTATGTTTGAATGAGTGGTAATAAGCAGGATAGGATAGGAGGGCAAGCAAGTGTATATTCTTAGATTGTGCACCAAGTAAGCGGCACTATCAATTTTGGTGTTTGAAATTAAATTCTATATTGTCAATGGAGAAGTTACGTTCAACGAATTTATGTGAGTGCTATCGGTTTTGATGTCTCAAGTTCGTGTTCCTCTCTCAATCGTGGTAGTCGGTTTAACAAACAAGAACAGTGGTTGCGCCAAACTTTTCGATTCGTTGAAGCGACACCAAAGTGGCATGCCTAGCATTTCTCCAACCTGCGTAATTTTTGCCCAATCAGTTATGTTAATAGTGGTCGGTTTCGAGTCTTACCTAAGTCATTCGCGAACTCATGTCTCCAGAATTAATTTTAGATCATCGTAGAAGTCTCGTCGGTTTGTTTCTTATAGTTGTCTCTCTCGATGCCTTTTTAATTCCTCAATTTCTGGGCGAATCACGGTTCTTTTACGAACGTGGTTGCTGAATCTTGGAAACCTTAACAGCGTGGTATTCTTGCATATGTACTCTTGTCGGACAGTGTATCTAAGTTTCACGGTCAATTAAAAATCCCCAGCCGAATGATCAACAATGAGTCCTGCACAAGAAGAACATCGATGAAGTTTAAGGAAGCACTTCGCAAACGGGTAAGTGATAGTGATTGAAAAGACCAAAATTTCAGGAGATGAATTCAAGGAAAAACCCTCTATTATACACCCAAGCTAATTAGCTATAGATGCAAAATCAAAAGGCAACAAATGGCCACTGTTGGAAGGATTAGTTCAATGATTAGTGTTATTCTTTCTATTTGCAGTGTTGCTAGGAGCAATCCTGACATGACTCTGGTGAGCAAAATTTGCAAAGGAGAAACATATTCCACATTCAGCAGCTATAAGTATTATGTAGAGAGTGTTCTCCAGTGTTGGCATGATTTTACGGCAGATACGGGTTACAGTTGTAATTGCGGGTTTACATAAGGTCTGGAAGGTTGTTACGGTAATGAGGCGTGTAACGAGACGCTTTCTCACGCAGATTGCACCTCATGTTTGGATGCAATTTGGAAAAGGATATATAAAGATCGTCATTACAGCATCGGGCTTCAGTTTCAATTTCAAGACTGTAGAATCCAATACGAAAATTATCCATTTATTGAATAACTATATTTAAACCCTTGTCCTCTTCCATCAAACTTTGTCCTTCATATGTGTAAATGACTGCGTCTGCCCTTTTAAGCAAATGAGTGCTTTTTCGTGATGAAAGCTGGACGTGGTAATTGTGCAATTTAATTAAGATGTAACAAAATGATCAATTGTGCTTATTGTTCTTATAGTTCCAAGCCACCATCATTATCATTTTTTTGCTCCACATAATGAAATTTCGATTTCCCTATGGCGAAGACTATTACCAATTAAATGTATGACATTCAGACGGATTGAGGGAAGTCTTGGGAAGTAATATACAAGTAAGAACTATCTTCAAATGGTCACCGTTGACACCTAAATTTTCAACTAAAAGATCATTCGTGCATTCAAAAATTTCAGGGATCACATGCATCTATAGTAGGGTCAGATAAAAAAATTGGTCCGACCGGAATTGACCCATTTAACCCATATCGACCCATTTTTATGTAATACAAATTTAGTGACCCATACCGGACCTGATTCAAACACAACCATACTCAGCCCAAATCATATCTCTAAACACATACTTATTTAACTTGTCTAGAAAACCTCATGCTTACCTATTTTAATCCATTTTAAGGTCTCCACGTAAAAATGTGGCCAAATGTAATTCTAACTTCACAAGATGATCTTCGTGTCATTAAACTAGCATTGTCGGACTTTGTGACCTCTTCCATTACTATAATGTGTAATGTAACATGTAAAGTAGTGTTGTCAGATTTAGTATTGTTTACCTATAAACATCTATCTAAATAAGGTAAACATAATAGAAGAATTGCTTTTAAGCTTCATGTTTAATCCAACAATATATTTATGGATTAGGCAAGACTTCTAGATCATCTTCCTCATGTTGATCAGGATTGAAACTCAAGAGCTGCCGCTGCCGCCGACGCTCATGTTCTCCTAAAACAGAGAGAGAAAGAGAGAGAGAGAAGCGTAGGAAAGTAATTATCAAGGCTACATGGAAATGACAAGGAAGAGTTTCGGAAATTCACACTTTGTAATTATGAGCCTTTTTTGACAAGCTATTTTGAGGAAGCGGACAAGGGAAAATCGAATGTTAGTTTTTTTTATCGGAAAATTGAACGTTAATTTAAATTACATAATATTTATTGTATTTATTTATTGCTATTTGTTAAGCATTTATTAATATTGAAAAATCTGATGGAAGGGTTTTAGAGCGACGGGGTCCATTTCTGAAGAGAATGAAAAGTCAAGGGTGGAGCCCTTGCAAATCCAGAAACTTCCTTTTTTTTTTTTCTAATTTATTTTGATGATGCCATTAAAATGGAGGGCACTCGAGGGCATTATTCCATGCATCCCTCCATGTAGAGGTGTCGACATATAGATTAGAAATCCATTTTTAGTGGGGCCAGATTGTAAATGGGCCATTCAAAAATTTTACAAACGGGTAGAAATGGGTTTAAGATATCTAAGCCTAACTTTATGTGGCTCTATACGGGTTTACACAAGATCCAGATTCAACCCATTCAGTTTACCAGATCCAACCATATAGACAATTTCTTTTCTGTCTTCATTTTACTCGACCTTGACTAAATAAAAAAATCACTGCTCGAGGACAAAATGGGTTCAGCCAATTCAACGCATAGTCGACACTCATGCTCAAGGATCCGCAGCTCTTATGCAGGCTGCATCGAAACTAGCCGAAATGCGTCTTCAGCAAGCACATGCTCGACCTGACGAGAGGGAGCGGAGAACTGGCCTGCTCGGCCCGGGTAGGTTCTTCTTCAAGGTCGCCGCCATAATTTTTGATACGTTAGAGAGAGAAAGTGGAGGGTTTTTTGAAAAGGAGGAGAAAGAGAGAACGATTTTTTATTAAATATTTTTTCAAAAGAAGGGGTTTGGGTGGTGAGTTTCGCAAATCTTGGTTCCCTCGATCTTTGTATTTTTTAAAAAGAATAAGTACATTGAAAGTCCTTACTTTTTACAAAAGTACAATTAAGTTATCAAACTTTCAAAAAATACAATTAAGTCATAAAAATTATCATAAAAGTACAATTAAATCCTAAAACTTGCAAAAAGGGTAATCAAATTTTAAAATTTATTAAATTAGTCCAATTAAGTCATTCCGTTAATTGCACTTTTTAAAAGTTTTGGAATTCGATTACACTCTTTAAAAGTTTTAAAACTCGATTACACTTTCATAACAAATTTTAGGACTTAATTATACTTTTTGAAAGTTTTAGGACTCGTAACAAGTTTTAGGACTTTTAATACACTTATCCCTTTTTAAAAAGATGGGAGTTTTTCATTTTCTTTTCTATCTTGGCTTGACTATGGCTTACGTACTTAATGGAAGAAGATGAAATTTTTAAAATTTTTTTCCATATGTCAATATATTAGATTTTTTTAATTTTAAATTTCTATAAAAATTTTATGTTTTATATTAATTTATTGGAAAAATATGCGTGGCTATTGTTAGTCCCATGTTGAAACGTACTTGAGTGGCAGTTATATTCAATCTCCATTTTTTTAGCTCGATTTGTAAATTATCTAAACATTATTTTTGTTTATTGTTGCGACCGAACTCCCTAGCCCTCTTTGGACAACATGCAAAGGGGGGGGGGCTCGCCTGGTACGTGCTAAGTCTAGGTTCAGGACTTAACTCGGGCTCTCCCAAGCCCATACCATATTGCAACTTAAGGTTTAAGTTTTTAACATGTGGGTGATTTACATACGGGAGTCACCACTAATTGATTTAGGGTAGGTCGATTAGAAATCCAAATAGGGTGACGGGAGAATCACCCTATTCCTACGAACCAAAGATTAACTGAATTCGGGGACTTGGTTACACTAGTTGGATAACTAATGCCCTTTCGGTACCATTTTACCCTATTCATTTTTGAAAATATTTATCAATACAGTTTGGATTGATTTTAGGACCTTTCTCCTAACATATGAGGTGATCAAGCGAATGCGTAATTAGAAATGATCAGCAGTCATGCAAATATACAGCCATAGGGTTTTAATCCTAGATAAGTCAGATGACATTTGGAAACACAACAACTCATACAATTGTATAAAAAAACATGCATACTAACCCCACAATGATAATAATAAAACATGCAACATATTACCGTGCGATTTCAGACTTGTTTAATTTAAATAAAACAACAGCATGCATAATTATAAAGGATTAGAACACTCAGATAAGTCAATGCAAAAAAAAAAATTTCAGATTTTTTTTTTCGGGGAAAAAAAAAAACGAAATAAGAAAAAAAATTTAATTTTTTAAAAAAATTTAATTTTTTTAAAAAAATTTAATTTTTTTGAATTTTATTTATTTTTAAAAATTAAAAAAAATAAAAATAAAAAGGAAAATAAAAACTTTTTTAAAAAAAAAATTTTATTATTTTTTAAATTTTAATTTTTTAAAATAAAAAAAATAGAAAAGAAAAAAGGAAAAGAAAAACCCTTTTTAAAACTTTTTTTTTAAAATTTTTTATTTTTTTAATAAAAAAAAAACCAGTCGGTCGGATCCGGGGAAGAAAATACTTTTTAAATTTTTTAATTTTTAAAATTTTAAATATTTTTAAAATAAAAATAAAGAAAATATAAATAAAAAGCAGTAGGGTCGAATTCGGATCCGGTCGAACCGATTCGAGCCGACCCGGAGTCCATGAATCCGACCGGATCGTTGTTTCGGGTCGAATCAAATGAGCAAGGTCGGTCCGTAGGCAAGATCCCAGCGAATCCAGGCAGGTTCGAGCCGACCCAGAACGACGCTTCGCGAAGCCGTCGGCCTCCGCCCGTCGGACCAGTGATAGCGAAACACCAATTGACTTTGGAACTCGACAAACCTCGCCCGGCCCTTTGAGATCACCCATTCGGCCGTAGGCTCGCCGTACGTGAGGCAAATCAAACATCTTCATTGGGGACTTTAAATCAAACACACGTAAAAGGCGCGGCCAAAAGAGACATTTTGACCTCCTCCGTGGTGGTCAGCTCCGGCGATCTGACCTTTGGTGACAACACCACGAGCAGCCGGACCAACGTCGGTGTGGGCGGGACTTCCTTGAAAGCGGCGGCGGGTCCGGCCAAGCGGGAGGCAAAAATAGGGTAGAAACGAGCGGTTCGGGCGGGGGGGCGGCTCACTTAGGTGATCGTCAGCCGTCGGGGAGGCTTTTCAGGCTGGTACGCCGGGTGGCGATAAAGACCCTCCGGCTCTCCCTCTTGCTCAAGCATGACTTCGGTATGCTCTCGACTCTCTCTTTTCTCTCTCGGTCTCTCTGTCTCTGTTTTTTTGGAAAATGGCCGACCTCGCTCTCTCTCTCTCTCTCGCCTTTTATAGGTTGGCAACGACGATACTGTGCTTCCTTGTTAGCATGACGACGCCCTGCACCGGCCTAGGCTCGCGAACCGCAGCCATAGGCCGGTGTAGGGGAGGCGTCATATCAGCCGACAAGAAGGGCAAAAGAAACGGGAGCCGAGAGGAGAAGGGATAAGGAGCTGGAAAATTTGAGGACGGACCGGCAATTAATGCGACCCCTGTTGGTGTGTTTGTCCGGGCCTCTTCTAACCGGATGACGATGGTGAGAAGCGGGCGGCGCAAGCGCCACGCCTGCGTTGCGCAGAGGTGAACAGGGGTGGTGAGAGCGATGACGGGGGGAGAAGGAAGAAGAGGGGGGGCGGGCCAAGACCGATCCAAGACGCGTGGGGAGAGGAAAAAAAAAAAGAGAAAGCGGGCTGGGCCGCGTGGGGGAAGAAGAAGAAATAAAAGAAAGGGAACGGGGGAGGAGGTCCGCGTGGGAAAAAAAAAGAAACGGGTCGCCAGGCCCCACCGGCCCGAGTTGATTGATTTTTTTTTTCTTTCTTTTTCTTTTCTTTTTTTTTTTTTTTTTTTTTTTTTTTTTTTCTTTTTTCTTTTTTCTTTTCTTCTTTTTTTTAATTAATTTTTTTATTTTTATTTTTACAAAACTCTAATAAGCACTATTAATACGAAATGTGCCTAATTTCTACATGCAATGCATTTAAATAGAAATATTTTTTTTTTAGGAATTAAAGGAATTTAATTCCTAAATTTTGTGTAATTAATTTTGGGCAAATTAAAAATAGGTGTCAACATTTATATAGATATAGGTTCTAAAATTTGTAAATTTCTTTCATTTAAGTCTTACATTTGTAACTTTCGATTTGAGTCTTTCCGTTGGACTCAATGTACATACCAGCTCATTTATGACTCATTTCACACCCATTAACTTGCTTGAGTGGGTATGGGCTTTTGAAAATGGTTTAAAATATGGGTCACTTTTATGACTTATTTTTTTTGGGTTTTATTTTTCTCAACTCATTTATAACCCATTTTTGAAAAAAAAAAAAGAGTTACTTGTATGAAATTGGGCTCGTTAAATCTATGTCGCAAAATCGGTCCAGCCCTAAGTTCTTTATAAGCATTTCAATTTATAGAGTTTTCACATTGTTTATTTTATTTGCTAATTTTTTTAATGTTTAATTTTCTTTTGTTAATTTGATGTGAAGGTTTTATCCAAGTAACATATACACTTGAAGAGCTTAAAGTGAGTTACAGAGGTGTGTTGGGTTTTCCTAGAGTATTAATATGTTTTGATAATATGGGTTATTAAATTTACATTGCATGGAAATTGATCAATATGGGTCGAACCA
This sequence comes from Syzygium grande, assembly GCA_024733475.1. NCBI lineage: Eukaryota > Viridiplantae > Streptophyta > Magnoliopsida > Myrtales > Myrtaceae > Syzygium > Syzygium grande. The sequence goes on along the minus strand of JAMXDD010000005.1, from coordinate 38,163,780 downwards.
TTTTGAATCCGACTTAGGAAAAATTACCAAAACAATTTTAAACCTATTGCAATTATGTCAATTCAATCATAAATTTTTTTTTGTGTCAATTCAGTCTTAAAGTTTTTGCATTTGTGCCAATTCAATCCATGCTGGTAATTTTTTAATTTTAATTTTATTTTTTCAAAATTTTATTAATTTATTTTCTTTTTTTTTTTTTTTCCTTTTTTTTTCATCTTCATTTTCAACTTCTGGCTGACGAGATCGGCCTTGCCGGCTGCTGGGGAGATCAGCCTCGCCCAACAATGGCGAGGTCAACGAGGTCTTGTCCTCACCATCGTTGGGCGAGGCCAACCTCGCCAAGGGTGGGCCAACCTGGCCAAGGCCTCTCCCAGCAGCAGTGAGGTTGAGCCTCGCCAAGGGTGGGCGAGGCCGTCCTCGCTAGCAATGGCGAGGACAAGCCCTCGCCCAATGCCGGCGAGGTCAAAGTATTGAGAAATTAGTTTATTCTAAGGTTGCTGTTACAACAGCAGTTAAATCGATAAAACCTTGAATGAAAGACAAGGCTACACACATCGCACTAATCACCAAATGAACCGCTCGGTTTATTTATTTATTTATTTGGTTTTTCTCAAAGCACGAACCAGTGAAAATAAGAGATCACTTCATTCCAATGGCCCGCATGAAATGCTGTTTTCTCTAGGAATTGATTTTTTTAACAGCACTAGCCGTCAACCACGACATGCGTCGGTGATGTTCAGTCTAGAACTGTCGAGAATTGAAAGTGACGGTTCGATTTGCATTACGTGTTCCTTTTCTAGTCCAATCCAGATATACATTCCTCGCTGTTGTTTTTTCCTTTTGACTATAAAGATTAGTAAATAGTGGCAATCACCTTTTTAATGACAAGTGCGCCATATATTCATTCATCTACAGTAATCGATCTCATCTTTCCCATCTTGGAGCACACTCAAACGTCGAATAAAGTCCAAAATTTGCCATCACTTTGATAAATCCTTCGTAAGGCGACAAAACTACTGCACCTAAGTGCATGCTCTGATTTTTCATAAATCGAATTTTGAACATAATTGGCCATTTTTTAGGCAGCCAATAATAATTTGTTACGTCAATTTGTGAAACAAATTCATATGTGCACACCATATATGAACTCATAAGCCATATTTGTTTTTCTAGCATCATACAGATTTTTTCTTGAAAAATTACCAAAAAAGTCGTAAATTTAATACAGTTGTGTCAATTCAATCCTAAACTTTTTTTTGGCCAATTGAGTCTTAAACGTTTTACATTTGTGTCAATTCAATTCATTCGGCCAATTTTGGCGAGGAATCGCTGACATGGACATTAGCCATCTTATGTGGCGCAGGCGGTGCTGATGTGGACAATTTTTAATAATATTTTTTAAATTTTTTATTTCTTTTTCTTTTATGTTTCTTTTTATTTCTTTTCTTTATCTTTCTTTCTCTTTTCTTCCCTACTTCCTGCAACCGGTTGCTAGACCTCAGTGACCGGCCATAGGTGAGGACCAGTGAGGTTGACCTCACTGGCGACCGACTAGAGGAAGAAGAGAAGAAAAAAAATGATAGAGAAAATAAAAAAAATATTAATATATTTTAAAATTTGTCTATGTCAATATCAGCCTTGTCATGTAGGACAGCTGACATTCATGACAGTGATTTAAGGCCAAAATTGGCCCAATGAATTGAATTTGCATAAATGTAAAACGTTATGACTCAATTGGTAAAAAAAAGGCTTATTCTAAATTGGCATAATTTTAATAGGTTTAGGACTTTTTAGGTAATTTTCCCAATTTTTTGCACATCATTTTAAAGAAAATTTATAAATCATTTTTTACTAACCTAGCAATAGCATTGCATTTGCAAAAATGAGTTAGGCAAATGAATTGGCATGCATCTAAAAATTTTGGCGCTTTTTAATATTTTATAAGCAGCAATGAAGTTTGAACTAGTAGCTTTTCGACATTAATACCTACTCCTTAGGAAACTTTATAAAAAGCCAAACCAACATAACTCCTCTAATAAAATTGAAAAAGGATTAGTGAGTCGAGGAACTTGCTAGGCATATTCGATTTGGAATGATTCACTTTCAAAAGCAGTGATTTCACATTACGTGATAGTAATTAATGCATTGACCACTGTAAAATTTTCTTATTCAGTTTCTTAATCAGTGGCCCTGAGCACTCTTTAAGAAAATCCAATTGCAAAATAAGAACTAAAAATTATGTACTGAATTTTGAATGTTGACAATCTTAAGTGCGTAAATAAAAATAAAAATTTGGTGCAATTGAAAATTTATCATTGAATGTTATTCATTTACTACCAAACATGGAATTGTGATTCCTATTGATAGGTTTTAGCAATATAATCAGGAAGAGTCTAATTATCATTAATTATTTTTTTAAGTGAACGAATTAAGTAAACATTTTCTCAATTACTTAACACATTAATTGAATGTATCTCTTAATTCAATGTTTCAAGTGAATATGATAAATAGGGTTGTCAAAGAAACTTAAATTCAATAACCACTGAACTTTTCTTTCGATAATCTAGGGATACAAGCTTAGAGACCCAGTTATCCAAAGGCTTATGAAACAACCTCAAAGCCACATGAGCCGATTAAGTTCAAACATTTTAACCTATGCAAGTAGCCATGACTTTGAGCAATTTGCACACAGTTAATGGGATTTAAGCGGATGACCCCCAGCTCTTCACTCGAAATTTTTTTACCGAAACTCCAACTGATTTTGCTAACTCGAGGGTAGGCGAGGTTATTGCCGAATTTTCATTTTCAGCACTAGATACAATTATAAATAGGCCCTAAGTTCACAGTGAAAACAATAAACTGATTGGCTGCAATCCAAGAGTATATATATAGTAACAAATATTATCACTTCATCATTGGTGAGATTACAAGGTTATAATTTCTAATCAGGCGTCTTCGTGTGCACTCACAAAAACTACAGATAGGTATCACGATCGCAACCATTTTCATGTTCCTATCGTAGCACACCATACACCGGTTTCTTCTCCTTCTAATCATCTTCCTCGTATATATGCATATAAATAGGGAAACACGGCGCGAACGATCAGCAAAATGCTCATTCGAGTCAATATAATCATTCGGGTGTTCGATCCTTATAGAATATTTCCGACTATAGATCATTAGTCTTGAATTCAGCGAGCTTGCCGAGCTTTTCCACCTCCTTCGCCAGCCCCTCCAGCTTCTCCACCATGTCCGTGAGCAAAAACACAAAGGTCGAGATGGCGAGATCCTCGCCTGAGTTGCACGCCTGGGCGAGCTCGGAGGGAGACATGAAGTGCCTCAGTTCAAGCCTTGTTGACTTGAGCTTTGGCAAGAGAAGTGCTTCTGATTGGCATCTTCTCATCTTCATGAAGCTCTCCCCAAGCTCTCGGAGAGTCCATGTGAGGGATGATGCGACCAATTCGCAAGGTTCCTTGATCAACTGTCTTAGATCGGCGGCCGGCTGATAACATGAACGGTTGGTTCAGTAAGACAAGAAGCTTTTGAAATCAAAGGAGGAACGTCTATGAATTGGAATTTGAAACCGCATGACGGTTTAATTTTTTGAAAAATTGTTAGTCGACTAATATGGTATTAGAGCCATGTGTTGAATTCGAATCTTGACGCTCCTCATCTTTCTCTTCCTTTATTCCAGTTGAAATTAGGAAAAAAAACCAATGGGAGGGAAGAAGAAGAAGAAGACAGTTGAGGGTCAGGTGAAGTACCTGCCTAGAAGACTGAATACAAACTTCAAGTGAAACAATGATGGCTGCTAACTCCCTAAGAAGCTCTCCAATCTGTAGATACTTGTCCCATGGATAACACAGCCCAAACTTCCCGTGCCACGGTTCCCATTTCGCAAAATTCGCCTGCGATAGCATCGCCAATTCTATAAATCCTCAAGCTCGAGCAAGCACGCTAGAGTAAGCTTGAGATGAATCGACCCAGCTACAACAGATTGGGAAATTAAAGAGGGAAAAGAAGACCTACCAGGGACTCGTCCTTTGCTTTCGAATGCAGAACCGATTTGCAGATTTTGAAGCTTCCGTCGGCCTTGCTTTCCTTATCGGCCACCACCTCAAAGTACTTATCGAATAGTCCTGCCATTAAAGTCGACAGACAATAGTCAATCATATGTCACATTACAATCCCCCTGTCGTGAGATGTTTTAAACTTATATTGCTGATGTAGTCACGATTTGATTACCTTCAATCGAACAAGCAAGGTGTTCGAATTTGCAGGCGATAGACACGTGAAGTTCGTCACTAGCCCAGTTAGGGAGGACAAGAAAGCTCGTGAAAATGCAGATCACGAACCCCATCACAATATATAAGAGGCGCTCACGGGCGATTCTCATGACCTCTCCGGCTCGTAAGCCGGACACGACCACCAGATTGAAGGTGAGGATGAAGATCATGACACCATAATCATACTTCTTCTTTATGCTAGGAACCGACCGAGCATATGTAGCCGCAGCACCTGAGATTTAGCATTTTATTGAACCATATCAAAACTGTTAGAACTCTCAAAATATCGGAAATGCATACTTACGTACAGTAAGAGTACATAGGACAATGCTATATATGCAACAGCACGACATAATCTTGACACACTTAAGAGGGCTAATTTTATGTAAGTTTCTTGCTAATAAATGGTGTTTCGTCGCCACGTTTGTTTCAGTATTCTGAACGTCTTACCAAAGATGAATACTGCGTTGCCAACGACAACAGCGTTCCCGACCCCACCCCCGCCGATCTCTTGAGCAAAGACCGCCACTATGCATCCGACCCCGCCACCCAATATAGTCCCCATACCACGATTCAATCCCTTGCTCATTGTCGCACCTGATGAATCATACAATAAATCTCATTAGAACTTACTCCAATCAACATCACGAGCACAGGAGTTCGTTAATCCATGGCTAAATAATGGGTACCGAACCTGCAGAGAACTCGAAGATGACGACAACGGTCATGCTAGCCCACATGGCATTATCCCCGACTTGGCTGTAGAGAGGATCGAGAAGGAAGAGAAGCGAGACCAGAACGAGCGCGACCCGACCTTGACGCTATGTACCACTCTTCTCACGTCATGCTCGCCCTTCATTCCTCTCAGGAAACACACGACGGCCGAGAGCTTATCCTCAAGGCTCTCCTTTTTCGCCATCTTCGGAGCTGCCTCTTCTCCTCCATCTTGAATCGGGATCACCACGGAAGAGCTCATCGTGCAACCCAACCCTCTCGTGTTTTTTTTTTTTTTTGCTCTATTTCCTCTGTGCTCCGACGCTCACTTGGTTTGATGGTGATGAGACCTCGAGTTGGTGATCGACCATTTATATACACACAATGCTTGAGCTCCCATAAATATATATTAAAAGGAAAAATCAAGAAAGATAATATAACTTTATATCTCGAACTCCATAGTGGACGCAGGCCTACATTGCACTTCTCTCCACCGGAAATATCCCAATGACTTGAAACATGGAAGCAAATTATTCATGCCCCTTATATTTATCTGATTATTCGCCAAGCTTTTTAGTGACGGAAACGTAGTGGAACACGCTCGCCTGGCACGAGTGTACCTTCGTCAGTACAGTAATGTTGGGTGATGGTCTTTGGCGACACTCACATCACACACGGGCGCACGCACACAAAATCTTGTAATTGCTCAAAATGCGTCGAATCACAATCGAGCTTTAGGTTCGAGAGTTGGATTTCACGTTTGCCAAACTACTGCAAGTAGACGCTGGCGTGGCACGAGTGTATCTTCGTCAGTACAGTAATGTTGGGCGATGGTCTTTCGCAACACTCCCTGTTGGAAACAACCGTGGAAAAACAAATACAGAATACAAGGATTTACGTGGTTCGATCACAAGGTGATCTACGTCCACGAGCGAAGTAAAACAAGATTCCACTATAATCAAAGAGAGTACAGTTTTCAAAAGTCGAAATAACGACTTAACAAAACCTCACGGCTCATAAATCTCTCACAAAACGAAAATCTCTCTATCAATGAGAAAACCTAGCTGCAGTATAAATAGTACTCCCTAAAAAAATCTCTCTATTAATTTTTTTTTCACTTCTGGATCGCACAAAAAATATGTCGGGTCAGGTGATGAATCGAACCGAATACATAAAATTCAAGAGATATTTAACACTCCCATCACACACGGGTGCACGCACACAAAATGCTGTAATTGCTCAAAATGCGCCCAATCACAATCGAGATTTAGGTTCGAGAGTTGGATTTCACGTTTGCCAAACTACTGCAAGTAGGGTTTCAAGATAGACCCCGCACGCATTTCAGTCCATTGAGCCATGATTTTGGTCTCACGAGGAGGGACCATGACCCGACTGACGCAACTGCACTAAGGTGTCTTGCAAAATGAGCCAATTCTAAAGTGTAATTGACTTGTGTGTGCTAAGGGTTGCATGAGTGGTACGTTGTGTCACGTCGTGCGAGATGTCTCGGTACGTGCGTGATTGTGTTGCCTGCGCTAGTACGAAGGACTTCTCGGTACGTGCACGATTACGTGGCTTGCGCTACTACAAAGGATCGAAGATGAGAGAGGAACACCTGAGAGTACTGGTGCGCACCAATTTTTGTTAGCATTCGATATCGAAATGTTGAATTATGAGTCAAACTTGATTCGTCGATTGCTTCTTTTTCTTTGAGGTTCTTGTACCATCTGCGTTGCATAAATCTGGTTATAGCGAAAGGTATAACAATATGAATTGCACCTTACCGAATTATATCCGCTTCCTGTAATAATCTACCAAATTATGCGAAGTTTACCCTCATGGTTTTGTTATCGAAATTGGGAATATGCCTCAACGATCTCATTAGTCACTTTCCAACCTTGTCCACTGTTATGCAAATATCGGATACCGTTACTAATAAACCGGTTTAAATTGGGGAACTGGCTTTCAACCGGTTTTAGCTTCTTTTTTGTTACTGCATTTAAGAAAAGTATATACTAGAGATCGGTTTCGTACGTGGGAAGCCTAAAATTCATCAATGCCTTAATCATTATGCCTTGTTCACATAAAATATTTTCCTAAAATTATAGTTATATTACTTAAAGTTGTTTTTCTAATATGTAGGCCCGGTTCGAAAGGTCAACCTTGGAACCAGCTGGTTCGGTTCTTGAGGGATCCGGCTGTGATGGACTGGAATCTACCGACCCTAAAACGATTGCCCCCGTAACCTATTACTTGCTATGCTTATTAGTTAAAGTTTTTTTTTTTTTGGGTCTTTTCTTTCTTCTGCTTTCAGTATTAACTATTCCTTTAACTTTTATCCTCTTGATATTACTAAGCCACTATTGGTCCCTGCTCGTTTTGGATCTTAAGCATCAGCATTAACCACTAATTCTCTAACAACCACCATCAGCTTGCACCCCTCCACTTGTCTTGTCCACCACAGGCTGATCTTGCCCTTCTAATATCATGATGACCACACGAAAATGCAAAACTTGATGTTATCCATTTTACAAAAAAGATAGAAGTCGATAGGCATTAAGGTCGCCGATTCGACTGGACGAGAAAACCTAAAATGATCTAGTGTCCATTATGGTGTCTAGCTTACAACAGTTTATGCATGTCTAGCATCTTCATGCACTGTTTTTTAATTATAAAAATATGCCGAGAATGCTTCTAGGATGGTGTTTTTCCTTGCGACGATAAATTCGGAAAATTGATTCGATCTAATATGAAGAAATGGGACCGGTCTAAACTTTTTCCCCAGTATAGACAACTTAATAGTTGATTATAAATTTAGAAATTGTATTGATTCAAGAATTGTATTGATCAAGACACAAGAAATGGAAATGCAGCTTGTAAATCAGACGTAACTACAATGTTTTTTCTAAATATCGAAAAATTTAGTAGTGTTTATTTTATTAAGTGATGGGGCATCATCTCGTGAATAGGTTAAACAGCGAACTCGTGCAATGAACTCTTTCATCTGAAATTTTAATGAGTAGGCGCATCTTAGTGAACCAATTTCGACGAATTATCTCAAATATCAGTAGCATTAATTATCAAACTAGGTTTTCTAACTGTTGCCAAAGCTTGCAGATCTAAAATAATTCATCTTCCGGCTAAAGTGATTGGCTATTGACCTCTGTTGATCCACTTAGGACAGAAAGATTACCTTAATTTATCAAAAAGGAAATCTGACCAGTCAAAAGGTAAATTAATTACCTTATGCTTTAATCGTTTTATGATATTAACCAGGAAAGTGCCTGAAAGAAGGGACAAAAGTTACCAAGTGCTGAATGATCTCATCTTTGAGATGAAGAACAATGATGAATTAATTAATCATTTATTAATATAGGAAGTTAAAATAGTGAGGCCAATAACGAGGTAGTGACAGCACTTGCAATCTTTAGTGGGCGAACGCTATCTCCAGATGGGCCACTGGCTATTGTTCTTACGTGATAATGTTTGCTGCTCCTGTGGTGTGTATGGAACGTTTTTAGTGGTGTGTTTTCTTTGTGTAAATCCAATGGCAAATATCATCTATCCAATTATTAGCGGTAGACAAATTGGCCGAAAAAATTTCATTTCATTTGTAGAGAAATCTGATTGCCTTCGTTGATAGGGTGATGTTGAAATATACGTGTGAATTATGTTCAAAAAATAGTCCTACATAAGATCATACAAAACAAATGCTTGAGTGATGAGATATTCTCTCCTGAAATGCTTCCCTCTCAAACTTCTTGCAACAGGACAAGTTCTAGGCGATGTGTTCTAATAGCTTAATATTAATTTGTATTTTCTAGTAAATTCGTGTTTGCCATAAGATTTCCTCTCGAAAAGTTATGAGCACTCGAGAATAATATTTGGCAGACTCTTTTGACCAAACAAAAAATATGGAATGGCCACCAAAATTGTTTCCTTTTTCCTTTTATAAAATCCAAATAATTCTAGTTACCTTTTGCATTAGGCATTATATAGGCCATCGATTCAGCATCGGGCTAAGATAAAAAAAAAAAGAGTGAAAATTGATATGGTATGAAATAGTTAATATATCATAGTTTGATCATAATTCATTGGCTCAAATTTTTAAGTAAAGATAAATCCAACTTGATATATTGACATACTTGGATTTGGGATACCTCTTTAGGATCTCCCCGGATGAACGTATTGCATTTCTACTGTGCCTTCCCAATGAATGGATCAAAGCCAATGGTTGATTATTGGCCCACTTCTAATGTATATTGATGTGTGGTGAATATTTTAAGGAAGAAATTTCATGACTCATACAATTTCCAGGCAGCCTCTATGATTCGGTCTAGCAAAAGAAATCAAGGTGAAGGTCCGCATTATGGTGTATCAACGCAGTCCCGATGGCAATTTTCATGATTTGGTCTAAAGAAAGAGACCGAGAATGAATGTGAGGTTTATTATTGTGGTCCCTACATGTAACAAAATGGAGATTCAAGTTGAGACATGTTTATACAAAAGGATACCTGAATTAAGGGAAAGTAGGCCTACCACTGAGCTCATATCTAAGAGGAAGATTATTGAGATCCAAGCATAAGTTCTATTAAAAAAGTCTCGCATCAAAGATTTTTTTTTTTTGCTCGAACATATCAAAGAATTAGTATGGTGTAAAGTAGTTAATATATTCTAATTAGTCTATAATTCATTGGCTTTAGCTTTTAGTGAAATTATGTCCAACTATATATGTTAACAGGCTCAACGTTGAGCCCTCTCTTAACAATCTCCTCAAGTAAAAGTATCATATTTCTGCGGCACTCTCTCAACAGGTGATGCATTGAGAAAATTTAACCAATTTTGGGTTATGAAGCAAAGTCTTATGTAGTTAATTTGGGTCTCTAAGTTAATGGTTAAATTAAGATCTATATTTTCTTTTTCTGAAAATATGATCCATCGGCACATCGAATTTCAACGACGGAGATGAATTTTTTTTTCTTATTAATTTTTCTCTTTTCCCTCTCCTCTTTCTTCCTCGAGCAATAGACCACCATGTCGCCGCCACTTCCATTACCCTATTACCACTTCCATACTTCTCCTTCACCAACCCTCCACCACAACCAAAATCATCACCACACGTTCTCTCTCTCTGACTTACTACGCGCGCCCGTTCACATATACAATCCTCAGGTGACCCTCTTTTTCTCCCATAACTATGTCCCCTTAATGGACGATACTGTGTCAATTCAGTGAATTTGGTTTGAAGCAATCTCAAGATGCGAGTCAGTTAAGCTCGATCTGGATATTGATTTCCTTTTCACTCAAATTAAGCTTTAAAAGTACGTTTAACACTCACACCTTCAACTTATCTAGCCATGTCGGTCCTCCAAGATCAGTGGCTTTGCAAGTTTCTTACCAGCTCCTGACTAAACATCGTTCATCTATGAAAAAAGATATGTAACCCACAGTAGTTCTTCCTAGAGTATTGCAAAGCCTCTTGCAGTGAATCTCATATCACTACAAATAAAAAATAAAAATAAAAAAACAAACCCCTTTTCATCGAAGTGTACTCTCCACTTCGCATCATCCTCGAACCTTCATCTCATTATAAAAAAATTGAGGGCTATTCCAGCCACCAAGTGTTATTTCTATAAGTCCAGCCATCAAGTGTAAACGAGGCAAGTGGAATGCAACGTCTCCAGATTATTACATATTTTATTCGAGCATGATGAATCATTATCAATTTTCTTGTGTACGAAAATGGTACGAACTGATGGGGTGCCCAAGCCACCCGACTTCGACGGAAGAGATTGGAGAATAGTCAAATTTGTTCGGTAAAGCAATCATATCTTCATTCGCGATCAAATCAGCCAGTCAATGAGTCCTATTTTGGCGAGCGACACGTGTGACTTGCCCTAAAGTGTTTGGCCTATTCGAACGTGCAATTCCGGGAGAGCTTATCGTTTTGATATTGACAGAAACCGGTTTCTTGAAAAGTCTAATGGCAATTTCTTTAGGGAATTAGTCAAAAGATCAGGTACTTTTCTTTTAGAAAATGTTTCGAGAATCATAGTTGATTTTACTCTTCATATCTATTTAGGCTCTCAATTTTAAAACTTTTCAATTTACATGTCGAGACAAAATTCACGAGCTAAAACGACAAAATTGCCCCTCGAATCCACCCACACTGTAAATCCACTTCTCTCTCTCAAGATTGGACTTGTTTGTTGGAAAATTTTGAAAAAAGGAAAATACAATCAATTTTTTGAGGCGTGCAAGCACTGTACTTAAAAATAATTTCACCTCACAAAATATGAAACTTGGTGCAGGAAGTCCTATCGGCTATCCTCCCAATATACAATAGACATTCCACGCTACTCTACACAAAATAACAAAAAAACGGGAACAATAAAATTATATGTAAAACCTAGCAAAGAAAGAAAGAAATGAAATGAGAAGAGAGAATTTTCCTTTTGAGGTGTGCTTTATTTGGATTGTGGTTTGGAGATTTTATTTATAGGCAAATGAAAGAGAGGGTTGGTGAGAAACAAATTAAATCAGCCAGCTGTGATTTTTAAAAATCAAGCCTTTTGTTCTTCATCAACTGTTAAATCATCCATTGTTCCCCAAAATTAAAAAATTAACCATTTTATGATCAAATTTATTCAAAACCGTTACAAAATAAATATCTCATCAACCCATGGCCGAAACCAAAACCCATATAAAACCTATATTTCAAATTTTCCCTGTTGAAATATTTATAAAACACTTTTATATTTAACATAATCTAGGAATACTTGTTTTTATGATTTTTTTTTTAAATTATACTACTAAAACATTTTGGGCAATACAAAGCGAAAAGTGAAAAAATTTTATAAATTTTTTTTTAAATTGAGATTCTGAATTTTTTTTTTTTTTAAAAATTATAATTTTCATCAATCACATTATTCCCCATAATTTTTCATTATTCAATGTGAAAATAAAAAAATAATATATTTTTTTATTTAAAACTCGAATTTTGCCAAATTTTTTTTTTATTTTCTTTTACTTTTTCCTTGATTTTTCAAGTGCATATCGTCACGACCTTCCTCAAGGTAAACCACCAGGGAAGGCTAATGGATTACTAGATGGACACAAACAGATTGCTCATTAAGGCTGCATTTGGTCATCTAGATTTCTCACCGATAAAATTGGATAGGATATGATTTGAAATTTAAGAGATTTGCTGTATTCTATCTCTTTTGTTTGGTGAATCACGGAAATAAAACCGGATATTTTCACATCTTACCATGTTCATTCTCGTCCTATCCCCCATATTAATGTAAATGAACCCAAGAATTGCATAAGCAGAGATTATAAAAATCTCCTCACTACACTCTTACCTATTTCATTTTATTTGCTTATTTTTTTATTATTTTGCCTCTCTTTTTAATTATTTTGTTTTTTATATCTTTTTCCCTTCTATCATTCTCTAATAAAATTTTGTTAAATGGTAAGCTATACTAATATACCTAAAATATATAATAAATATAAATACATTAGTATTGATTTATATATGAAATTTATTTCACAAGATATAAATAAATTTTGAATATATAAATAAAAATAAGAATAAATAAAAATGAAATTATTGTTATTTTTTTGTTATTTTGTATTTTATATATTAAAATTCATATATTATTTATATTCAAATATTATTTTAATTTTATTAATTTAACTAGTTTTTTATTCAACAAAATTAACTTTTATATTATGAATATTAGAAATCCTATCCACCTTTATCCCACCTCCCCCATGGGATAATTTTATCTGGGTTATATTCCTCTTATATTCGACTTTATCCTATCTTGGGCAGACATCAAACACGAGATAGGATAAAATTTATCAAATCCCAAATTTATCCCGACCACCAAACGTAGCCTTAGAGAGATAGTGTCGTTGTCTAGTGCGGGCTCATCTAAGCACGTACTAATCGCAACTTGGGATCTCAATTCAATCTCATAATTAATCTTACCTTTTGAAGCCTCTACTAATAAATTATGGATTCGATTAAACACCCAAGTTACTTCTTCAAATTGAGATTCTGAATATACCCAAGACTTGGTTATGCTAGATTAATCTAACTCCTCGGTACTTCTCTCTTTATTTTGAAAGTGTTTATGCATGCGGTCTTTGTCGATTTATCATATGCCACTAGTGTGAAATAAAAAATAAAAAAATAAAAGAAAAAGAGAAAAAATAAAAATAATTAAATTTCGATTTTTTTAAAATATCTTTGTAAAGAGGGAGAGAGTGTGTGGATGGGTCTAGTAAGTGGGTTGGACATGGGTTCCAAACTCAACCCATTTAGACCCATTTATTTTTAAGTTTTAAAATTTAAAACCCATTTAAGCTTGACTCTTTAAAATTAAAGTGACCCATATATGACCCATTTATTTTTAAATGGGTCATATATGGGTTTATGACCCATTTTGACACCTCTATTGGTGAGAAACAAATTAAATCAGCCAGCTGTGATTTTTAAAAATCAAGCCTTTTGTTCTTCATCAACTGTTGCATCATCCATTGTTCCCCAAGTTTAAAAATCAAGCCATTTTTCATCAAATTGACGGTTGTCAAAACCGTTACAAAATAATTTTCAGTCATCAAACTAATGGCTTTTAGAAACGTTTCAAAATCGTTATAAAATAATAGATTTCAAATTTTCACAACTGTTGAAATATTTATCAATCTCCCACATCTTTAATAAGGTTTTGAAAAGAAAAGAGATAATTGTGTTGGATTAAACTCAATTGAATGTAATGCATCAAAACTAGTGTCTTTTGGGCTATGAACCAAACCTCGAAAGAATGAAATATAATTCATAAAATTATTGGGGAAGTTTGAAACTTCTATGAACCAAGAATTTTTTCTTTTATGAATTATAATTTTCATCAATCACATTACTCCCCCATAATTTTTTGTTATTCAATGTGTTTTTACACTAATAGGCCATGTGTGTCCCTGGTTTATTCCTAAGTACTCTAGGGATTTTGCCAAAATTTTGTAGAAGCAGCCCTACTCCATACTTATATAGTGATTCCATCAAGTGCATATCGTCACGACCTTCCTCAAGGTAAACCACCAGGGGAAGGCTAATGGATTACTAGATGGACACAAACAGTTGCTCATTAAGGCTGCATTTGGTCATCTAGATTTCTAGTCAGGATAAAATTGGATAGGATATGATTTGAAATTTAAGAGATTTGCTGTATTCTATCTACTGTTTGGTGAATCACGGAAATAAAACCGGATATTTTCACATCTTACCATGTTCATTCTTTGCTATGAACGTCATATTAATGTAAATGAACCCAAGAATTGCATAAGCAGAGATTATAAAAATCTCTCTCACTACACTCTTACCTATTTCATTTTTATTTGCTTATTTTTTTTATTATTTTTGCCTCTCTTTTTTAATTATTTTGTTTTTTATATCTTTTTGCCCTTCTATCATTCTCTAATAAAATTTTGTTAAATGGTAAGCTATACTAATATACCTAAAATATATAATAAATATAAATACATTAGTATTGATTTATATATGAAATTTATTTCACAAGATATAAAATAAATTTTGAATATATAAATAAAAATAAGAATAAATAAAAATGAAATTATTGTTTTTTTTGTTATTTTGAATTTTATATATTAAAATTCATATATTATTTATATTCAAATATTATTTTAATTTTATTAATTTAACAAGTTTTTTATTCAACAAAATTAACTTTTATATTATGAATATTAGAAATCCTATTCACCTTTATCCCACCTCCCCCATGAGATAATTTTATCTGGGTTATATCCCTCTTATATTCGACTTTATCCTATCTTGGGCAGACATCAAACACAAGATAGGATAAAATTTATCAAATTCCAAATTTATCCCGACCACCAAACGTAGCCTTAGAGAGATAGTGTCGTTGTCTAGTGCAGGCTCATCCAAGCACGTACCAATCGCAACTTGGGATCTCAATTCAATCTCATAATTAATCTTACCTTTTGAAGCCTCTACTAATAAATTATGGGTCGATTAAACACCCAAGTTACTTCTTCAAATTGGAGATTCTGAATATACCCAAGACTTGGTTATGCTAGATTAATCTAACTCCTCGGTACTTCTCTCTTTATTTTGAAAGTGTTTATGCATGCGGTCTTTGTCGATTTATCATATGCCACTAGTGTGTGAATGGTGATCATGCGGATGCGCAAACACTAAAAGTAACACTTAATAATCAAAACAATAAATAAATTGCGAACGGAGTAAAGAATCTGAGATATACATGAGCAAGTGCAAGCATCCCCTGTTTTGTCCCTTGGAATGGGGCCTCTGCAAACTCAAAAGCAAATATGTAATGACATCATAAATGCAACACCATATGAAATGCATGATTATGTATGAATATGCAATTATGACGCAAAACTAATTAGTATAAAACTTTTACTAAACTTTTTGCATTTTCTCATTTAACAAATATGTAAATGAGCCCTAGATCACTACATGATCGCAACCTACACACATGCATAAATTAAATTGCTAAATGACAAGCATAAATTAAATTACGACGTGACATGCATAAGTAATAGTAAACAATATGCAATGTGGTTAAACGTGCATTAACTCTAAACGCAATCTATATGAAAAGTCAATCAAAATTAAATCCTAAGGACATGCAAATCACTAAGTAACATGCATTATGCAACGTGAGCATTATGGAACTAAACATGAATAAATTCTTATTAAATGCAATCTATATGAGATATTAACAAAGTAGTTTCTGGATTTTTCTTTATGAATTAAAAATTGGAAACCACCCTAAATCTATGTAATATCATTGATTAACTAGAAATAAACATTTATTAATTCCTAATCATGCCAGCAATTCATTCCACATTTCCATTTTTGGAGGACAAATTTTCACATTTAGATTATATGTCGTTTCCTTCTATTCAAATTTTATTTTGGAAGCTATTGAATCGACATGATCAACTATGGGTGTAGTCCTTTATATGAATAGGGTGAGGACAAGGCCCCTAGAGATGGAGGGAAAGAAAAGGGAGGGGAGATAAGATCCCTTTTTTTTTTTTTCACTTTGAATCGAATTCGAAACCAACGTGGTGCTGCTGGATGCTTCTGATCAATAGAACAGGAAGAGGAGCCAAAAATTAGCATAGGCATCAAATCAAATCTAAGGCTGTTTAGCTCTTTGTCCGAGCACAATGTCCTAATTGCTACAGTTGTGAACAGTAAAACAAAATTCTTGGTATCACCTTGCATCAACAGGAAGTCCCGCGCTAGCAGCATAGGAGCCGACTCGGCGTCGGTGGCTTCGAGCCGCACTAGAGTAATCCAATATGTGGTTTCCGCACATTCCACCACTTCTCAGTTCATTTCCAATACTCTTTTGTTTCATTTCTTCTGGAACAATTACAAATAATTTTTTGATTATGGATGCTGCAAATGGAAGACGAGAGAACAAAGTCAAGTTTTCTCGCCCAGGAGGTGGGAAGAGCTTAGAACAAAGTGACAAATGGGTGCCTAAGGCGTGGGAACTTGTCAAATAGTTAGGTAGCTAGTTGAATGGCACCAGCATCTCATCTAGTCTAGATCAATTCCCTAAGGCTACATTTGGTCATCTAGATTTTAGGTCAGAATAGGACTGGATAGGATGGGAAATGAAATTTAAGAATTTTGCTATATCCTAACCACTGTTTGGTGACGCGTTGTAATAAAACCTGATATTTTCATATTTTATCATGTCTATTGTTTGTTATGAATGACATGTCAGTGTAAATAAATCTAAAAATTGCATAAAAAAAAATAGTAAGAATCTCTCACGACACTCTTGCCTACGTCATTTTTATTTGTTTATTTTTTTTTTTTTTCCCTTTTTTTTTTTCTTTTCTTTTGTTTTCTTTTTTCCCCTTCCATCATTCGTTAATAAAATTTTATTAAATGGTAAACTATACTAATATACTTAAAATATGTAATAAATATAAATATTAAATATTTATTTATTTATTTATATATATGGAATTTATATCATAAGATAGAAAGAAATTTGAATATATAAAAAAAGTAGGAATAAAAACGAAATTGTTGTTATTTTTTGTTTTATGGAATTTTTATATTAGAATTAGCATGTTATTTATATTCAAATTTTATTTTAATTTTATTAATTTAACAAGTTTGTTCTTCAAGAAAAATAACTGTTATATTATGGATATTAAAAATCATATCCACCTTTATCCCACCTCCCCATGGAATAATTTTATCCAAGCTATATTTCTATTATATCCAACTTTGTTCTGTCTTGGGCAGGCATCAAACACGGGATAGGATACATGTTATTCTATCTTGAATTTTATCTTGACTTGCCAGACGTAGCCTAAGAGTTTCTTCTCCATAAGGCAATTTGGGTTGTAATAGATCAACTTTCATGCTAGTTCTTGCTTAAGCATGAAAGTTCCATTTCAGGAAAGGACAACGTACCATGATACTTTCTTTTTTGTCGAGCCTTGCTTTGGTTTTTGGTTTGATGGTTATACGTGCTAAAAATTCTATACATTCCGTTTTGTTTCCCATCCCAATCTTTTGCAACACTTTAGGGTTACTTCTTTTGTTAGGTCTTAACTTCTTTGCTATGATCTTCCAAATAGTTCATATAGGAGCTATAGCTATTTCGTAAGCACTGAGTGAGCCAACTTGTCTACAAAGCTTCGCTCTTCCGCCTGCAGTAGTTCCTTAACTTTTCCTTTCCCCTTTCAAGCATTGTCTTTCACTGTGTCATCGAGCTTAGTTTAAAGGTCAAGGGAGAAGCTACTTAGCCCAATAAGGGAACTCATCCCGGAAAGCCTTTGATTCATAGTACATGGGACTGCCCTTTTTCCGCTCCTCTCGCTACCATGAAATCCTAGCCCGGGAGCACAACACCTAGCCACTCTATTTATTCTTTATTCTTTCATTCTTGAATAGTAGAGGCCTTCGTCAATTAATCTTCATTCAAATTCCAACCCTTAAAAGGGTTCGCAGTACTTGCTTTATGCCTTTCCTTCTGAATTTCTTGAGTGAGGAAGGGAATCGGTCAAGCCTAGCCCTTAAGGCTTCTAGCTCCCCTCCTCTTGATGTCACGCCCGCACACCCTACAGCGCGCCACATCCCTCGCAAAAGTCGATTCGAAACGACGTTCCAGGACGCGTCGCCGACCCAACGCCCAACACAGAGATTAAAGCACACGCGAAAGCAATACAATATCCGAACAAATTTAAAATCACAAAACCAAGGATAGCTACACAGCAAACATCATGAATAATTATACACTTGCATTACTACCGAGAAGCATTCACAATATCCATTTACACCAAAATATACACCACTAATCATTAACGGGTCAACGACCGCAACTGACAAAAAGGGGGTACGCGGCTCGGCGATCAAGCACTATATCTAGCCGGGGCTCCTCCCAAAACGTATCGGTACACCTGCCATCCTCAAGGCTGGGGGTCTGACAAATTGGGTTTCAACAACAGTGAGAATAAATCTCAACAAGTAGGTTCCCTAAACCTAAGCTAAGCTAACATGCACCTCCTGACGAGTACCAAACATCACACAGACTAAACCATAAATGACTTAGGCCCTTGGGCCCAGATCCAATACTTAATTGACCCTGTAGGTTAAACACTTTATATATAATCGCAATAATGCTACATAATTCAATCACGACACATATACGCATAACACTTAGTCACGACGCATGTCATGCATATGCTCGTGCGCACACTCATGCTCATGCCTCATCAATGCATTATCGCACACTTGTACTTTTGCACACTTGCCATTTATCAATTCTCTTCTGATCCGCATAAAATGCATCAGGTTCATCACTTCGAGATCAATCTCTAGCCCGCGTAAAATGCATCAGGCTCATGGCACAATACCCGCGTAAAACGCATCAAGTTTGGCCATCTTTCGGTAGTCCGGGCATCGTCCCGCGTAACACGCCTCAGGACGGGTTCAATACCCCACGTTAAACGCATTAGGGCTCTATGTGATCACACATTCACAATCACCAATTATTATCTGAACCCCGCGTAAAACGCATTAGGGCATTTTAGGTGATCACATACTCACGTCACTTGTGCACACCCGTATATGCACATGTTATGCCAATGTTCGAGATGCACACTCATGGCCATGACGTTCATACTTGGGCATTCAAGAATTTCACAATGAGCAATCAACACGATTTGACTATTTATTCCAAACAACGCCACAACATGCTCAATTCACATTTCGATATGCCCCACCAACATAATAGAACATCCACTACGTAATTCAAAACACCCTTGCATGGCACATGATCTACGCACAACAAATCACGCAATTGGATCAACAAGAATTCACGCACCCGAGGCCCGCCAAATTACTCTATTTTGAGTCACACTAGGCACATGACACTACGTCACAAAATTGATCACGACCAAGTACAAATCAGCCACTTAATCGCCAATCTAAACATTCCCGATAATTACACAATTAAACTTCGAATTGATCGCGCCTTGTCCAATTAAATCCCGATATGGCCAGCCACTAAACAGATCATTCCGGGCCTATAAATATCCTCAAATTACTTCACTTGGCTCCCCACAACATCATCCAAAACAACTACTATGAGAACAATGTGGGGCACACACAAAACTCTACAATTAAGACCAAACTTAACCGAACTCGGGCCCATTTTGACCCCATAATTCAAGCCATCGCACAGCACCTTATGGGTCTCTAAACCTCAATAAAATCATCATGATAAACCACCAAATTAGCCACAATAACAGCCACCATTTGGATCACAAGTTTCTCCCACCAAGTCCACAAATTCTATCCGAATCAAAGCGCCCAAGTTCAGCCGACTCATAGCACAATACGGGTCTCTAAATCTCAATTAAATCATCACACTAAACCTCAAAATCAGCCACAATATCCACTTCTAATAATTTCCACAATTTAACCCCTAAAACATCCTAATTAACCCCTAAAACCCATCTAGAAATGTAAATTAGCCTAATTAGGGTTTAGAGTTGTACTCACCTGAAATCCTAAGCTTTAAACCGAGCTAAACAAGCAGCAAGGGTGGCTGGACAGCGGCGGGGACGGGCGGCCTTCCTGGCGGCGGCTTGCGGGTGGCGACGGTCCTATGCGGAGGGGGCTGCTCACACGACTGGGAAGAGGAGAGAGAGAGAGAGAGAAAATGGGGCGGTTGGCTGGTGGTGAGGCGAGGGGAACGGCGGCTCACGACGGCGGCGTGAGGCCGGGAGAAAGAGAGCTCGCGGGAGAGGGGAGAGAGGAGAGAGCTGGCCGGTGGCTTGGGAAGGAGGAAATGAAGGAGAGAGAGACAATGGAGTGCTTATACTAGAGTGAGGAAGTGGGGTGGTTGACCAACCTTCCAAAAATGCCCAAATTACCCCTAATTCAAGGGCTAGGATCACATCTAACTAAAATCACTAGAGGTACACTTGTCCAACATTTTAACCATAATAATATTAATAGACAAGACCAAATTATCCACTAATAATCCTCAAAAATTCGGAATTCACTCATAAGGGCCCAGGGGCAATTTGGTAATTTTCCGGTCCCGGGTCAATTTTTCAATTTTCGACTCTACCGATCCCAAATATGAGTGGCCACTTAAAAATGACGTCGTCCTTACAAAATAGTCGACACGCTCACGAAAATCGACACCAAAGTCCAGACTCAATTCCACAATCGATTTAAATTAATTTTTAGTTTTAGCATCTCTCACTAATGGGTGGCTATTTAAGGATTATGCGTATCAATCTAGGGCTACTCTAGTTATGACAGTCCCGATTTTCCAAGGAACACGAGGATCTATCACTAGTTCCAGGGGTCGCGGTTGTTCGGAATAAGTTCGGGATCGCTCGCAGTGCGTACTCTCGATCGCGTGCAGTATCACCCTCAATCCGATCGTACGTCATCGGTCAAACCAAATCCATCACTACCCTTGGACCAGCCCATGTCGGCATAAAATATTCCCTCGTCGTACCTCGGAATTGGACTCAATTCACGGTCGAGTTCTCGGTCTACATACCGTTTTCCCTGGTTAGCCTTTTTCTATTGATCAGTATCCCGAAAATGATTAGTTCCGGGCGAGACTCACTAAAACGAAATGAGAAATAATCATCTATTTTATTAATCCCGGAAGTGGGTCGAATTCAGGACATTACACTTAACCTCACAAAGCTCACCTCCCATCTTTCGTTTGACTTTCAACTATGCAAATAAAGAGGTTGCACTTATCATTGCCTTAAACCGCCTAAGGAAGTAGGCTTCTTCATACCGTGCTGGATAACGAGGCCACCTCCACAACCTTCTCCCTTCTGTCTCTACATCTGTTTCTTCCTCGCTTTCCTCCCTTTCTTTTGTTTCTGGGGTTTCTTTGAATCATAATGGCGAGTCTATTTTTTTATAGTCATGACTATTGTCATAGTCATGGTTCAACAATCCCAGGGGCTTTCACATCGACACGCTTTCATTCGTTAACTCGGAGACCTGGGACCTTGGCTTAGCAAGGGATGAAGGGAAAGCTATTACAGCTTTCTCCGTCAGCGGCTTATGTAGTGGTCGGCCTTCTATAAGCGACTTGTCGAGTCTAAGAAGCGGACCTGAACTTGGTGATCTATCCATGACCAGGATGAAACTTGGGTGAAATTAAGTGGAGGTTTGAACGATTGATACAATTAGATAGAAAGCCCCAAAGGCTCATCTGGTGCAGAAGCTAGGAATTGAGAAAGGTGGAAAAGACTACTACTTTCACTATTGTCATTGTATATTTATGGAGACTACTACATTAAGAAGACATCCAATCCAAACTTATGTCGATAATACGCTGCTAGAAAAAGTTGTTTGAAAGGTAGAGTTTGGTTTTTAAGGGATGATAGTGGAAAGTTAATAGATAAGTCACCCTTACTGCCACTTTACAAAACAATACATGAGATTTTCACCTCATAAGGCTCCTCGTTCAGTTTTCTTGAAGTCATTGGGCCCTTTTCCTCGTTTGAGAATCTCCTACATTGGGGGTCCTCGACCAATTCAGCAAGAGCTACTGATAATAATGATTCACATGAAAGAGTTGTACAACCTAAATTACTACTCAATTTCTAATGCATCAAATATATGAAATCCTAAATTAGGAAACATACATAGATGCATATAATATAAAATAAGCAACATACATTAATATCTGATAAAAACACAAAATCTGATAAAAGCGCAAACTATCTTAAGGAAGCACAAACTAGATTCATAAATTATTCTTATGCATCACTGTTCAAGGAAATTATACAATATTATTCAAGAATCATCAAAATCTATCAAAGATATGCAATACTCTTAAATTTTGACATTATAATGCAGAGATAATATTTTGATTAATCTTATATGCAAGTTACTCTATGCAATGCATGAATATCATAATTGAGGGTCCGACCTTTTGGCTCAAAGGTCCAATGACCCAATATATGTCAGGTTTAATGCAAGTTATAAATCAAAGAGAATCAAACTAACCTAAGATTTGACAACTATGTAATATGCAACCGAATCTTAACATAAAGTAAATCTGATACATTATTCAAATACCCTACCAATCCTACCTTGATTAGGACTAACCCTAGGACACCAAAGGACTCATGGCCAAGAGGGACAGCGGTGGAGCTTCAAGAGCCGTCGGTGTGCAAAAGAGACCACTGGTGGAGGATTTGAGGGTCGGTGATGGATATACCTGTTAAACGAGTGGGTCGGATTAGGTTTGAGTCGGGTCGTAAATGGTCCAACCCAAATTAATACATTAATCCGTTTATAACCCATTTATTTGTAATATAAATATCATGTCCCCTACCCGACCCGACCCGACCCAACCCGACCCATATTAGTAAAACACTTCTATATTTAACTAAACATAGGAAAACTTGTTTCTTATGACTTTTTTTAAAAATTATACTACTAAAATATTTTCATACAATACAAAACCAGTGAACAATTTTTATAATTTTTTTTAAATTGAGGCTATGTTTGTTTCATGAAAAATGCAACATTTTTATAAAATATTTTCCATGAAGTCATTTTCCAAGAAAATAAAAAAATTCCAATGTTTGGCTAAAACTTGAAAATGAATTAGAAAATATTTGTTGATGTTTGGTATATAAAATCTGATTAGATTTTACTTCATGCATGCATTTTAATAATTTTTATTTTATTTTATTTTATTTTTAAAATCGAATTTTTTATTATTTATTATTTTTATTATTTTTGTTTCCTTTATTTTTGGCCGGTGGTCGGCCACGACGACAGCCATTGATCGGCCACCGGCCACTGGTGAGGGCGAGCTCATCGATATGGCGAGGCCTCGGCCTCGCCGACCTCAGGTGAGCCTCAAGCTCGCCCGATTCCGGCGAGCTGAGCCTCGCTAGCCTTGGGCGAGTCTCCACCTCGCTAGATCTCGCAAAGCCGAACTTGCCCAATTCTAGCGAGCTCGAGGCCTTGCCGACCTTCGGCGAGGTCATTCCTCCCCCGTGGCCGGTGGCCGACCACCACTGAAAATAAAGAAAAAAGAAAGAAAGGAAAAGAAAAAAGAAATAAAAATAAAAAGAGGAATAAAAATAAAAATGATTTCTATTTAAAAAAATTATAAAAAGGGGGCGGGATTAATGGGTGGGTTGGAAATGGGTTCCACACTCAACCCATTAAAATCCATTTATGATAGGCTTAAAACTTTAAGACTTATTTAAGATGAGCTTTCCAAAATTGTATTGACCCATTTATGACTTAAATGGGTCATATATGAGTTTTATGACCCATTTAACAAGAGGTCTATCGATGGACAAGCAGAGATCATGAACACACAAATCGAAGAGAGAGAGCACTTTTCGAGATTGAAGGAAATCTACCAATTATCTCTAATGTGCACAATATTGGATGAATAGTCGAGATCAAAATGAAAATAGGAAGGATAGTGAGCGATAGATAAAGTAGCCAATCAAACCGGGAAGATAAGATTGCAATTTTATCTAATGGTGTGATCATATGGGGAGAGTTAAGCAGCCGAAAGCAACCTTGGATTAATTGACAATTAAGCAATCAAATCTTATTAATAATGTGCAGCATATCAAAGGGAAATCTCCCCTACATGGCCGGCCACCTAAACTTGATTGTGCGCGCGACGGTTCGCGGTAGCACCCACAGAGAGGCCATGCGATTTACATGTGAGAAAGGCATGTGCGTGGCAAGGCATGTGATTAGCACATAAACTCCTATGCTATGCTCCTATTCCAAAGTGTGAAGGTTCAAGGAGATGTAGGGTAATAGCCATGTGAATGGCACATAATCTTGGCATGTAATTGGTACATGATCAAGACATGTGTGAGGCATGTAAGCATTGATCACGTGAGATGTACATGTGGCCATGAATTAAGATAATGTGAGCGTGAATTTCGAGGCTTGTGAACATGAATTTGAGGACTCATGATACCCGTGATCGTGTCACATGGTGTCGTGCAATACTTCCTTATTTATTATGTCTATTTCCCAAAATCTTGGAATCACATTTAGTTTAGCGTCAAGTACCCGAGATTCCAACATTCGCGGAAAGCATATTCTCAAGTTCATTGAGTTGGTTTCGAGCTCTCAGAATGTGGGAAATTTAATTCTAGGCTCACCTGACCTTTTAGATCCGAATTTGAACTCCAAGAATATTGGAAATTCAAATCCCTACCTCATCTTTAATGTTTGGGTTCCAAGAATGTTGGAATTCTCAGTTTCGAGCTCATCTCTCCTCTTTGATTACGAATGTCACTCCAGGCTACTCATCATCTTCACCTCTAGTTCCCTGTAACATGGGTTAATCTTAAAATGCAATGAAATAAATCCAAGAATCTAGATGTAATGCAAATGGGATGATGTAAATGATACTTTTGTTTAGAGGTCGGGGTTAATACCTAATTTTTCAGATACAATACATGGGGGGAGCCAAAAGCTAGGTGTCAACATATACTGCAATGTAATACACCACCGATAATGGATATAGAATTCACTAAGAGTTTAACTAAACCTCTCTTTCATTGTAATCTTGCACTATCTAACCTTAGGCGGGACAATAATTTTTAATAGTGCATCACTAGATCAACAAGTGATTTATCATTACCATATAAAACTCATTTATGGGATAGCCAATTACATAGGTTGGGTTATCATCATTGTTGATTTTTCTCAATTGGATTAAGTCTCATTCACTTCGATGTATCGCTAATTAATTTTCTTCCCAAAAGTTTGGTTAGAGGATCGGCCAAATTTACTTTTGACTTCACATAATCAATAGGCATAACTCCATCGTTAAGAAGCTACTTTACCACACCATGTCTCAATCAAATGTGTCTCTTTTAACCATTGAAAGTTTATTCTTTGCAATGACTATTGCCGCTCGACAATCACAATGAATAGACACATAAGGTGTCGGTTTCATTCCCAAAGGAATATCTGCCAAGAAGTTTTTTAACCACTCAGCCTCGTTGCCAACCAATTATAGAGCTACAAACTTTGACTTCATGGTGGATTTAGCAATTACTGTCTATTTGGCTTATTTCCAAGTTACAATAACCATTTCCCACAAAGATATTATTATTTGTTATGACAATCTTGTCAGATTTGAACGACACCTTCACCCAAACCTTTCCCAATAGAGCTAAAGAAACATCATTCGCACTTATACTAGGGACATGCTGTATCATCTGGAGCCAAAGTCTTGCCGGATGTAAGTTTGAGAAAGAACTTTCCTTTTCATAAGAACTTAAGCAGTCTTCGAATCACCAAGATAATGTCTTCTCCCTCCCCTATAGGAGTGTCGGATGCAAAGGTATTTTTGTTTGCATGTATATGCCTAGTAGCACCAAAGTTACCACCCATTTTTTCATATTGGCCACAGTATTGGCTTGGCAAGTGATCGCAACAATTATGCCATCATAGTTGTCTGCTTCAATCAAGTTGACTTTTGGTTTAGCAGGATTGTCATTTCTCATTTTTGTCTTTCTACATGATGACCTGGTTTACCACAACAATGCCTTTCTTTTTTAAGGTGGGGCGACCAACTTTAGGTTTATAATTAGGTCTTTTGTTATCATACCCGTTTTAGCGACATAAAGGTCTACTTTGCACCAAATCACCCTGGTAGTAATCTCCTTAGCTTTGGTAGCCTTGATCTTCTAACGAGAAGTGTTCTCAATAATGTTATGCATGACGAGATCAGCTAGTGACAGTTGCTTGTCTTTATGCTTGAGTTGCTGCATGTAGTCACGAAGGCTTATTTTTAAGATTGTTGAAAAAAATTGGAGAAAATGAAAACAAGATCAATTATGTGAGACATGTCAGCACACAGTCATTAAGGATAATTCCATTGTTTGAAATATGAAGCTCAATGCAATGGGCTCTAGCGGCTATTCTTCAAAGATAAAATAGACCTTCCTTATTATTCTACACAGAATAATAGAGGGAGCATGAACTACAAAATTATATGTGAAACCCGACATAAATAAAAAAGAAATGGAAGGAGAACGGAGAAATTTCTTGTGGAGGTATGTTTTACTTGGACGGTGGTTTGGGGGTTCTATCTATAAGCAAATGAAAGTGATGGTTGGTGTCTGGTGAGAAACGAATTAAATCAACGGGATGTGATTTTAAAAATCAAGCCGTTTGTTCTTCATCAATTCTTGCATCATCTGTTATTCACCAAGTTTACAAATCAAGCCATTTTTATCAAATTGATGGTACGTTACAAAACAATTGATAATTGTCAAATTAATGGCTGTCAAAACTGTTGCAAAACAATGGCTTTCAAAATTTCAAAAACTGTTGAAATATTCAACTTTGTCGAGCTCGACCTAAGATCAAGCTCCAAGTTAGGGTGGAGATGGATCCATTTGGGCCTCGAGCTCGATGCCCGTGGCAGAGTATGGACATTCTAGATTAAGGTTTTGATGTCAACGTCACGATAAAGCTCAAGGCTGCTGTGTTTGGCCGAGATCTCGATGGCCATGAGGGTGCTGTTGAGCTTAACTGTAGGAAGGACACGAAGGATGGAACCTCGACCATGGGCAATAAGGGTGGCTCTACTAAGGGCGGCAACAACGGGTGGCGATGGCACAGCAGACGACTTTGGAAGCTGAGATGGTTTAGGCAGTGGTTGCATGGGCTAGGATTTTGTGTAAATGGGTATTTATAGTGGGTGGATTTAAAATGGCCGGGGCCAAAATTGAAAGGATAATGGCAAATCCGTAAGTACAACAAATATTTTAGATGAAATTTCAAATGGAATGGCAAAAAGAATACTGATTGTACGTTTTCAGAACCGGGAATACCAATTGATATTTGCATACAAATGTGAGGATGGTTCTTGAAATTTTCTTTTTTTCATTTATTTTAGTATGAATTATACTGAGGGTCATGTTTTCCTCCATCCCTGATTAGAGGAAACTTCCCCCAATTATTCTTCTCGTAGGTCGGTTACATATACGTGAACATCACATATTTATATTCAGTGATGAATTATTTACATTACTTAATATCACCAATGATAGGCATGTTGATGGAAGTTTCCTTCAACCTGAGATGGTAGCGCTAGGGTTAGTTCACACTTACAACTGTCATTACCAGACGGGAAAAATTAGTCTCCTATCCGAAAGAATCGGTAGTTAACTAGTTACCAATTGAGGAATAGCAATATATTTTAAAAGATTAAGAAAAACATTATTTGAAATTTAAAATCGTATATGATTTAGCTATCTAAAATTTGATTTTAGTTGCTTTAATCTATCGATAGTTTCTCAACCCTCTTGGATGTTAGGGAATTCCAAGCTCGAGAACTAAAACGGTATCATGTATCCATCAATTGCATGGAAAATGTTTTGTATTAGAATCACTTGCACATGCCAAAGGCCTAAATTCATGAGGGTTATAAGGTGCTCCTGCGCCTCTCGGTAGCAAGACTTCTACAGTCCTGCCTAGGACTATAAGGGAAGAAAATCTATTAATAGTTCTTCTCTTGCTTATACATCAAGGATTACTATAAATATTAAGATATAGAGTATGCTTCCTTCGTCCTCTAGACGCTTTAAATATTTTTAACAAACGTTGGCACAATCTAACTTCAAGAAAACGCCGCTACTATCTTTTTTTCAATCATGCATGCTTCCCATCGATTATCTATGCAGCTAAAAAGTATCGGATTGTTTTCCTTTTAGAGGCCCCAGGGCAAAAGGCCCTCATCAATCATGTCTTGGATGTCTAGCGGTTTCCTTCATCCATAGTGTGACAAATCTCCACTCTACATTGAGAATTTTTCCTTCTACCCTTGGTCAATGAAAGATGTCTTTATTATCGATAATGATTTATGTCTAAACATTTTTTTGGATAATGAAAATATTTTTTGTTCATTCATTTTTGTAAATGATATAAGCGATCATTTTTAGAAAAATATTTTATAAATTATTCATTTTCTGCAAAATAAACGGAGCCTCGATATAAGAAAACACTTCATGGTATTTGATGTTATCATCTAAGTTTTTCAGAAATAGGTTATAGCATGATTTGTATTTTAACTCATAGCACTATATGCACTTCAATTAAGTTACGAGCAAGCTCTATACAAAATGTTTTCGCTCCGTCAAATTTCTATATGGAAAAGAAGATTCGGCATTAGAGAACTTTTAAATTCGGCCTTCAAATTACAAGACTAGTAGTGCTAGGGTACCGAAACTTGTCTAACTCATGATCTACTCGATTCAATATTGCTTATCTCTTAACTTGTTATATATTGCATCTTACTTTACAATAACATTGATATTTTTTCTAAAATAGCACCTGCGAACATTGTTTATTTCAGTTTTGCAATAGTTCTAAAAACTCATTCCATCACATGCCGTGAGATTGATATGTGGGTGTCAATCAAACGACTCTACAAGTCTATGTTCTCATACGACCCAGTTTAAACATTCACTTGTTGGGGCCAACTCTACTAGAGTTTTGAACCACGACTTACATTGTTTATGCAGTTCATGAAAGAGATCATTGCCCTCTATTGGAAATTTGTATTTCATCTAGCATCCATGACAATCATGAAGTTTATTTATTAGAATTCATTTTGTCTTGTAAAAAAAAAATTTATTTTTGCGTAACCAATCTTCATCGCCGTTGAGACGGGCGATACAATCTTTAGAATTTAACTCATTGTTCAAATCCAATGAGATAAAAATAATTCTCGCAACAACAAAAAAGAAGAAGAAATTACCCTTTTATTGAAAAGTCTTCTAAGATAGAAAGACGAATACATTTTGCCCTTTTCTTGCTTTAATTGGCGGACGTCACGCCGGCGTAAAGGCGCACTTGGACGTCACGAGTTTTAACTTTCCCAAGTCCGTGGCACGGGCTCGTCCGTACACCTTTTTCTTGTTTTTTTGTTTGAGCTCTTTGATTCTGTCTGCAAAAAAGCAGCTTTTCTCATATGGCGACCCATTCGTGTCGTGTCCAATCTAGTTGATTCACAGTCATCAACCATTAGTACAGGAACTGTACTCTCTATGAAATCACACGCCATGTTTTTGTCGAGAGAGACCGGAAGAAGATTGGAAAGAACGCGATGGGTGATCCGCACGTCTCTCACACGGATTGTAGAGGGAACGAATGCTTTCTAGATGCTGCACAGGAGGTAGAGGATCCAGTCAAGAATTTATCAAACGTGGAGGAAAGAACGATTATGCACACACATACTAAGGTGAATTTGTCATGGAGTGGAGGTTCATGATGATCAAGCGGAGCTGCTCATAGAGGCAACAAGGTAACCCACGAATACCTAGATCATTCTTATATCTAGGGTTAATTAATAAACCTAGTACATTCTTGAAGATAGTTTTGGAATCATGCATAATTGAATTCTAGTGTATTCTTTAATAATTTTGGAATTGCGCATTTACCTGCGAGCCCCTACTATGGCCGGTGAGGACGTCGCGGCCCTCACCCAGATTCGGTAAGGGCATCCTAGCCCTTGCCCGTGGTCGACGGCCTTTGCCGACCCTCCCGGCAACCTACAGAGGGAAATAGGAAGAAAATAAAAATAAAAAGGGATAAAAGAAAAAATTTTGAAAATTTAAAAGAATTGCAAAATTCATCCTCGTCGATGCTGACCATACTTCTGAGGTCTACGTCAGTAATTCTTGGCCAAAATTTACCGAAATGACTATATTGAAAAATCGTCAAAAAGTTTAAGACTAAATTGGTAAAATTATAAAGTTTAGAATCAAATTGGCCACCATACAATATGTTTAGAACTTTTTGAACAATTGTCGTTAGAGAAACACAATATTCGTGTGTATATGAGATTGTCATCCTTCTCATTTGTATCCGTATCACCTAATTCAATCTTCCTCATAAAATTTTTTCTCGACACTCAGCCAAATGACATAGGCCAAGAGGAATCTACTTCTTTTCTAACAAATTTCATACATCCAAAACATGAAACTTCCTATTTTAGCTCGATCCCCTCCGTGCAACAAGATGCACTCAACTAGGGTTTAAACAAGCGCAGCCACTCTGTTTCTTTTTCCTTTTCGTTTTCACATGCGACTATTCTTGTGTGACCAAGCAATCAAAGTAGGCGAAGCGAGGACGAGCCATAAGTGGCGACACCACTGTCTACTCGTGCACCTTTATCAGCGGTGACTAGCTTTGATAAGTTGCTCCCGCCACTTACCCTTTTTGCACAAGACAACAAGGTGGTTGCAGCTTTGAAACCAGTGCTTCGACTGCCTTATCATGGCAAAACAAAATTGCCAATGTATTCAATTTTCATCATAGTGATCCACTGAGGAAAAATAACACAGTATCTTGCCGAATATGAAAAGGGGGAAAGGTGTGACTTTTTTTTGAAATTGATTTCGTACATGTACAAGCATTGGTCGGCCCTCCATCGATGATCATTCCTTGGAAGCAAGTGCCCCGGACAATATGCACTCCTGGAGCAAAATAGGAGGAGGACCAGAGAATTTCCGATTGAGAAACAAATCTGGTTTAGAGACCTTGTCCCGCTAGGGGTGTGCTGAAAAGAAAAATCGAGAACCCAAAAGCTCGATCCGGACCGATTATTTTCAAGCCTGGATAGGCTCGAGCTTGCCTACTGGGTTTTTTTTTTTTTCTTTTTTTTTTTCTGTTGGGGTCAATCCAAGTCTTTGGGCACGAGAAGCTCCGCCTTGGAAAAGCGGGCAATATTTTCTTTAAAAATAACACACACGCGTATATATGGAAACGATTTGATGATAGGGGTCGAAAATAAGTTCGATTACGTATCTAAACATCAAATGAGTGACAAGTGATGGGGTGTTGGGAATGGAAAACGCGTTGGAAAATAGATTTTTTAGGCTGAAGATGGCATCAATCTCATTTGGCTTTCAATTTCATGCTGACGAGCTATCGACGAGCTTTCCATGTGGTACTTATGGGTTTCGCGACTCTACCGGATTAAAGAATTGTTCCTCGTTAAAGTTGAGGGGAGTGAGATTTTTAAGGAGTGCACCGTTAATCATGATATGATTGGATTTTTGAACTTGGGTTATGAATGGTTTGTTTGTTGCAAACTTATAAATTAGTCAAAAATACATTCCTGGCAAAATCTAACATTACTTAACTGTTAAAAAATTATGAAAAACTACATACGAACACATGTAGATCCTATTAGTAACTAAACCAAATCCATTGGACCAATTATGGGAAGAGGTTATCGATTCACTAAACAAGTTGTTGATTTCAAGGTTGCCGATTGGTTACCTAGTTGTCGATTTATAAGATTGATGTTGATGTCTGTTCGGCTTCAAAGACTGGTGAGCAAATTAAGAAGAGTCTTTATTATATTGTTGTTATCAAGAGTTTATTCGTGTTTCTATTTTCTTGGACTAATGGATATATTTATGAGTCATTTAATAGTGGGAGTCATTTAATATAATAAGCCTATTTAAAGGCAAGTCTTGTAATCGTTTATGAAAAGGTGAAATAAAAATAAGTAAAAGCCCCTTCATCTCATTCTCTTGAGTTGTGAGTGTTATACCATCAAACATCTTGAATGGACAACTCTCTTCCTGAATCAACAATTCACCTTCAAATTATTCCCATCAGATCCTCTAAATTTATGGGCAAAATTTTACATATTAAAGTTACTTCCTAAGAGATCGACATATCAGCACAACCACATTTGCATAACCGCATTGATTTTCCCTATATTTTTATCTTTGTTGTCCTCTTCTTTTCTTTCTTTTTTTTTCCCCTTTCTCTATTTGTCCCAAATTGCCCTCCTTCATTTCTCACGAGCACGACCGGTGTTGTCAGCCAAGGAGCCACCACTGTCCACCGTTGCCATCGTGCCATGGCCGCCAAGTTGCCGTTGTAGTAGGATGGCCGCCAAGTCGCCGTTGTCTTCAACCAGCATGGGCCATTGCAAGCTTGGCCAGCCTTGCCCAGCCCCATCGCAGCCCTCTCTCTCTCTCTCTCTCTCTCTCTCTCTCTCTCTCTCTCTCTCTCTCTCTCTCTCTCTCTCTCTCTCTCTCTCTCTCTCTCTCTAAGCCGTCAGGCTGATACAAGCACGGTCCAACACAAACAACCTCGGATCTGAGGCTTGCTACCTCGCCAGACCAAAAAAGCCTTCAGGCCCGACAAGCCCAGTCCGTGCTCACCCGCAATTCCAAGCTGTATACGAGAAGGTTTCACAGGCTTATACTGGGGCTTTGAGATCGAGTGGCCAGTGGTCATTTTGTGAATTAAATACGTAGTGAATTGTTATCCAGTCACTTGAAAATTATCCCGGCCCGTCATATTGTTCCATTCTTGACTTTAATTAACCATGGCTTTTGCATAGTGCCCACCAATAGGACCTCAACAAGATTTATCTATGCTTATATCTACCACCCACCACTCCAAAAAATTTAAACACCCTTTGAATTTGAGACACATTCATCTCTTTTTTCTATTAACATCACAACATAAAAATTCTTATATGTAACAACATATGTCGACTTATGGATTTGTCCAATAAAACCAGCCTTAATGTAAATTAGAGGCGACATTATCAAATCAGGAAATTTAATTGAATACGAAAACCATCGATCTGTGAATTTGATAGACATCTTTTACCATTATCGGAGTCATGTGCATATATAGGAGGGGGAAAGAGCACTGGAAGTACCAAATAACTTAATATATTACGAACACAACGTTTAGAATTTGTAGAGTAATTCTTGTTAAATATGAGTATTTTGTATAGGGAACAAGCTTAAAAACATAGAAAACTGTATGCTTAACAACTTTGCACAAAAGCATCATTTCTTCACCAACGGGGGAACAACTCATGACCAGTGTCCTTGCAAAGAAGCGTTCAACAAAATGATTGGCTAACATGACAGACCAGATAAGTTAGACCCAAACAAAAACCTTAACTTATGCAAGCACCAAAAGTCGTCCAAGCACTGTAATGGGACTTGCAATAAAAGCGCTATACCCTACTCTGAAAGAAACCTGAGAGGGAGATTGAATCCGAGCTTATCAATGCCTCTTATTAGACCTATGTTTCTATTAAATCACTAAGTTATAAGACAAGTAGATACATGAAGCACTCCATTTCCCGTCAATGAGATAAGGGGTTTCTTGTGCTAATAACGCACTCACACATACCTAATAATAACCCCACGCCGCCCGCCTCCCAACCAACTCTCGCTTGCAAACCTAATCTCTCTGCTCCGTCTATCACTTGATTTGGTATACCTTTGCAACTCTCAAGAGTCCATCGAATTTGCCAATAGGATTGAAAACACGCCGATCAAGTTGGGCTTCCGATCGGAGTTCCTCCTCTCTTTAGTGTAGCTTATAACTCAATGTCTTAGGATTAGTCAACACACCCTTTAGGCGTTTCCGCCCTCAATGCCTGTTAGTTTTTTTTTTCTTCTTTTTTTTTTGGTTAATTAAAAACTGGGCTCCCGGTAAAATTCAAGCCCGGCTTTGACCATATCGGACTCATGTCTCTCTGCACGAATGGCTAGCCCGAACAAAAGGGAAATTATATTGGCCCGAATCGAATTGGACTGGGCCAATTATAAAGAGATATATATTAATTACAGCTCGTTTATTTATGTCATTTGTACAATGATAATGACACTCACAGCAATTATTTTGACATAAACATATATTATAAAATCAATATAATAGCTAATCACGAATCATGGGTTATATACTTAATAGTAGGTAATAATTAATTCGATAGATTATGTTATCTTCAAAAAAATCAATTATGTATTCTTAGAAATACATTCAAATTACAATAATTAACATCAGTTGCTCATTAATAAGTATGATTATCTAAACTTTCAATTAAACGTAATATTACATAATAAGATGATTATCTCAATTGCTAATTATATTTGTTAATTCTCCAATTGATACACAATTATTATTTCATCAAACTGTTAATTATGTAATGATGTCAAGTTTATTATGATATAATGACATACTACACGGTTAATTGTAAATCACAATCACAATGGTTAATATAAAATGGAATATTACAGTCATGATTTTCTCGTAAAGTGACAAATTACTATGATATAGGAAAAATTATCCAAAAATTCTTAAACTTAGGACGCACATGGTAATATTTCTATTCCAGAAATCAATTTCTGACCAGAAATAGATTTTTCTATTTATATTCCGTTGACGAGTTTTTGAGCAAAAATGTGTATTTGATAACGACACAAAATTTCCGTTTTCCGAAATAGAAATTCGTTTGATAACATTATTAAAATTCCCTTCTCCGGATGGTCGACGGGAAGACGGTGGTTGGCGGTGGGAGGCGACCGGCTGGTGGCTGCGGATGATGGCGGCTGGCAATAGGAGACTGCTGGTGTTGGGCGATAAAGCACGGTGGCCAGCGGCAATTGCCGGGGGTAGAGGGCGATCGGCGTCGAGCGATGGAGCACGGTGATCGGTGGCGGCCGGCATCAAGTGATAGAGGATGATGGTTAGTGACAAGAGGCGGCCGGCGATGGTAGGCGGCTAGCGTCAAGTGGCGGAGGACGGTGGTCGGGGCAAAAGGCGATCAAGGCGATGGAGCATGATGGCCGACAAAGCAGAGGGATGCTGAATGATGGCTAGTGGTGGCCAAAGATTGAAAGGGCGGAGGACAATGGTCGGCGGCAAGAGGCGATAGGCATTAGGTGGCAAAGGACAGTGGTCGAAGGTAAGAGGCGGCCGGCGAGCAAGAGGCAGCCGGTAGGTGGCGGTGAAGGACGCATAAGAGGCGACTTGCATGGAAGGCACTAAAGTTGGGCGGTGGAAATCCATTTTGGCGATAACGGTGGAAGGAGGTGGTCGGCAAAGGACGCCCGCAATAGGCGGCCGACGGCGGGAGGCGGTCCATTGCTGGAGGCAGTCGACGACAAGAGGTGGCCGACGATGGTAGGAGGCGGCTGGTGGCAATAGCAAGTGGCAAGGAGGTGGTCGATTAGTACCGAGAGCGAGCGATAAAAAGACATTTCTATTCTAAACATAGAAAAGTAATTTTTTTTTACTTCTAATTTCTGTTTCAAACCTATTTGTGGAATAGAAATTTGTTCTAGAAATAGAAATATGAAATTGTATTACCAAACGGATTTCTATTCCAAATCTGTTCCTGGGAATAGAAAAATAGAGAAATAGAAATGATTTCATATTGTATGGTGGTCAATTTAGTTCTAAACCTTTAAATTATGTCAATTTAGTTATAAATTTTTATTATGTCAATTTAATCCTAAAACTTTCAATTGTTTGCCAATTTACTCGTAAAGTTTTAAACAATTTGCCAATTAAGTCCTTCCAACTAATTTTGATAGGAAATTATTGACGTGGCGGTCTAGTAAATGCTGGTCATCTTACGTGTCATAGTCGACTTTGACATAGACAATTTTTGTAATTTTTCCTTTTTCTTCTTTTCTTTTTTTTTTTTTTTTTTTTTTTTTTTTCCTTTTTCCCTACTTCCCTCCATCGTCCATCACTAGGCCTCGTTGGTGGCCAGCAGAGGTTGCCAGCCTCATGCAAGGACCGCCCTTGATAGCCTTGAGTGGGGGACACTTGGGCCTGGGCTAACGAGGGCCATGCTCGCTAGATTCTGGGTAGCCCTCACTTGGGCATAGGTCGCCCTCCTAAGGCCGACGGAGGGAAAAGAATAAAGACACGTAAAAGGAAAGGAAAGGAAAGGAAAGGAAAGGAAAAAAAAGAAAAAAAATTCACAAAATTATAAAAATTATCCACGTTAGACCTAGCCATGCCACGTAGGATGGCCATTGCTGATTAGATTGCCACGCTAGCAATTTTCGAGTAAAATTGAAATGACTAAATTGATAAATCGTTAAAAAATTTAAGACTAAATTGGCAAATTATCAAAATATTTTAGACTAAATTGGTCCAATTGAAAGGTTTAGGACTAAGTTGGCAAATTGTCAAAAGGTTTAAGACTAAATTAGTACAATTGAAAGGTTTATGATTGAATTGGCCGTTGTATAGCAGGTTTAAGATTTTCTGGACAATTTTCCCCTATGATATAATATTTACTTTAAGATAATCACATGATAAGCTTTTAACCTTAAATTATAATCATAAACAAGTGTTTTCAAAAGTGAATAAACATTTGATATAATGAAGTGTAATATTTGATAATATATATAAGGAATTTAACTCATGATTGACTATTACAGTGATAAATATTGTATTCTACATAATTCAGGTTTTAGTGGTATTTTGGAATTGTGATTTTATTTCCTCCTTATTACGTATGCTACTCATGAGATCAAACAGTTTAAGAGTTATCAATCATCATAACAGTTACTATAACTCTATCATATTACAACGCACTAAATACTACCATACAGCCTAACTCCATTTCCACAACCCAAACGGGCTATAAGTAACCGAACATTAAAGCCATCGACTCTATACCAATTTGCTAGGTCAACGGAAGAGTAAAATCACTACAAACTTTAGTAAGCTATGCTATGCCAAAAGAATAAAAGAATCTATGGAATAGATAAATAACAACACCAAACACCAAAAAGCACATCAAAATCCACGTACGGTTTATCAGTAATACACGAATCGAAATATAACCTAGTTTCTCTGTCAATTCGATTCTTTGACCACAACTTAAACTAATGTACGACATATAAGAAGTGCACGTAACATGGTTTGAACTTCACAAAGATCCGAAAAAATGGGTTTCTAAATTTGGCGTTTAAAGTCCTTTCAGAAAGTTTTCTTGCGGTTTAATAGAGTTGACCGATGAACGCTTTCGCACCACTCGAGAAAGGCCTTAATTTAGTGTTTTCCACTGTGGGCACTTTTTGACTATTTGCTAGGCAGATTAAAAGCAAAGAGAACTAATCTCAACAAGGATCGTTTTGTCGGGTGCCATCTTCTGTTGTTATTGGATTCTTCAGCTCATCTCAAAACTCTCAACCCAAAAAGAAAAACTAAGGCTGGTAAATATATCCACTGTTCTTTTCCGATCCGGAGAAAACCCGATTCACGAGTTCTATATGGGAGGTGCATGAGCCATCCTGTGCTCGCATGTTGTGAACCTGAGGGGCCGCGCGCACAATGAGGGGAAAAGTAACAAAAAAGGGAAAAATTACTAAAACAGTCCTAAACCTATTATAATTATGCTAATTCAGTCATAAATTTTTTTTGTGCCAATTCAGTCATAAACCTTTTGCATTTGTGCTAATTCAGTACATCCAACCAATTTTGATTTGTTGGTGCTGATGCGGATGCCGGCCATATGGCATGACAATTTTTAAATATTTTTCTTTATTTTTTTGATTTATTTTTCCTTTCTTGTTTTTTTCCCCTTTCCTTCTTCCCCTTGGCCTGTGGCCAAACTGACTATGGGCTAAGGCTGGTGAGGACCTCGCTAGCCACTAGTGAGGCTTGCCCTCACCGTCGCTAGGCAAGCTCGACCTCACCCAGATCTGGCGAGGTCGAGCCTTGCCAAGGCCAAGTTGAGCTTGCTTAGCGCCCAGCTAACCTCACCAAATCTGGGCAAGGTCGAGCTCGCCCAGCCATGGCGAGCTCCACCTAGCCTGCAACGGCAAGGCTAGCCCTCGCTAGTGTCGATGAGAGCAAGCCTCACCAGTGGCCGATGAGGACATTACCGGCCCTAGCCCCTAGCCAATCCAGCCACAGGCCAGGGAAAGAAGGAAAGGGAAAGAAAATTGAAAAAAATAAATATTTATATATTAAAAAAATTGCCACATCAATATCAACCGACCAAAATTGGCCGAATAGACTGAATTGGCACAAATGTAAAAGGTTTAGGATTGAATTAGCATAAAAAAATATTTAAGACTGAATTGGCACAATTACAATAGATTTAGGACTGTTTTGGTAATTTTTCACCAAAAAAATCCTAAATTTATTGTGCTCGTGACAATTCAATCCTAAATCTTTCAATTGTACTAATTTTTTGTTTTGTCTGGTTCTATCATATTTCTATTTTACAAGCCACTACGTGTGTTATGTGTTGTGCAAGTTTCGAAACCCTGCTCCCTTACTTATGCATCCCACCCCCAGCTCCTTTGAAAAAGTAAGGAATCAAACTCCCCACCTTCCCCTTCTCAAGTGAGAAGGGTTGCCACTAGGGCAACCCCCAATGGTCTAATTGTACCAATTGAGTCCTAAGCATTTTGACAATTTATCAATATAATCCAATTTTTGGCCGAAAATCACTGACATTGACGCCAACCGCCATCTTACGTAGAACGACCGGCACTGACGCACATAAAATTTACAATTTTTAATATTTTTCCTTTATTTTTTAATTTTTAATTTTATTCTTTGTTTTTTTTAACAACTCTAGGTCGATTAGTGTATCGTAGCCCTCACCCAAACCAGGTGAGGGCATCGCGGCCCTTGCTAACCAACAGGAGAGGCTCCCAGCCCTCTCCTAGATCTAGGCGAGGGGCCATCGGCCAAACCTCGCCTATGGCCGACGAGATCGGGAAAGAAAAAAGAGGAAAGGAAAGAAAAAACCAAAAAGTAATAAAAAATTTTAGAAAAACCTTATAAAAAATTATCCTCGACAGCACCGGCCGTACCACATAAAACAATTGGCGTGCATGTCAGTAATTTCTGATCAAAATTGACCGGATAGACTACGTTGGCAAATTGTCAAAAGATTTAGTACTCAATTGGCATAATTGAAATGTTTATAACTCAATTGTAATAATTGCAATAAGTTTAGGAATTTTTTGGTACTTTTCCTCACAATGAGGAGTCAAATTGGTCATTTATAATTAGAAAGTTCATTGTACAATATTATGTTTGAATTGACCTTTACATTTTACTTTTTTATTTCAAATGTTATTCCCGATGCACTCTTAACATTTTTTTAATCTACTTAAATTTTCGTATCGTATAAATGATAACAAAAATCTGCTAATAAATTTTGAAGATAAATTAATATTCTCCGTAAAACAAAAAGAAAGTGCTTTATTTATTTATTGAATCCCGAACAAAATGCACTATCGTGGAGTCTATTGATGCACCCACTTAGTATCACATACAAGGCACAAACTTTCTCCCTATACTTTTGTTGGACGATATTTCTACTAATAAAGTATTTGAGTAAATGATTGGAATCCTCTAAAATTAGAAGAATAAATTTTATGTCTTAATTACATAGTCATTGGGGATTAGGGGTGATCAGTTTTAGGGCGGATAGATTTCAGACAAGTAATTTAAACTTACCTTGTTAGAGTTGATTCTCCATTTTTTGTATCGGCCAACCTAGTTGGTTCCAGGCCGGTTCCAAGGTAGACTCGAGAACTAGCCAACAACTTTTTATTTTTAGCTGACCTATACCATTAGACTCTGATGGAACAAAGTTGGAGAAGTTCACTTTACTCCTTGAATGTATAGACCTTCTAAGCAAACAATTCCTCTTCCATAGATACAGATTGCTGCATAGAATGACCGCTCACAGTGCAAAACCAAAGTTATTTGCAACTTCAAGCGAAAAAGCCACAAAAAATCTCAAACTATATTCGTGATAACACATTTATCCTAAACTTTTTTCTTATGACATAAAAATCCCAAATTTGTATCTATGTGACACATTTACCCTCATTTAAGGTTCTGTTAATTGATTTTTCAACTAAAATAACATCATTTTTATTTCACTTAAGCCATGCGGGTGCCATGTTAATACCGTTTGCTTTCTGGTGTCCACGTAAGCAAATTTTTAACAAGTCACATTGATAGAACTTTGATGGAAAATAAATGTGTTCCACAAGTACAAATTTGACATTTTTTGTATCACAGAAAAAAGTTTTATGATAAATGTGTCACTGTGGACATAGTTTAGGATTTTTGGTTGCTTTTACCCCAACTTCAATATACGAACATAATTTCTTTTATTCAAACACCAAAGGTCTTATATTGATAGGTTAATAGCTTCTCTCTTCTTCTTTTTGCAAGAATGTTAGTTGACAACTTAGATTTGCGTTGATAATGTCCCTCACTCACCAATGCAAAATCGGTTCTACCCTAGAATCGGCCTTACAAGACCTGTTTACTGGTAGAACCGGCCGATTCATGTATGCAACTGGGAATCGAGCTGGTCAAGGTCAGTTCCCAATTTTTTTACTCGGGCACCGGACCCATCCCTGTGCAAACCGACCTAAAACCAGGCGGGTGAGACCGTTTTGTCCGATTCTCTACTTGAACCGACCCGGTTGCTCACCCATATTGAGGACGGTTGCTCACCCATATTGAGGACGTATCGGACTATTGAATTCTGACAACTAATATGTTGTTCTCATTTTTTGACTCTTTATTTGCTTTTATTGTTTTTCACAATTTTCTTTCTTCCCTTCTCTTTTCTTCCTCTACCTGCTTCCCCGATCGGCTCCTCCACCCTCATGTGGTTGTCGTCCCTGCATGCTAGCCGTCCTTGTGCCATGGCCGAGTCTCTGTTATCACCACTCCCTCTGCCGCTAGGGCCTTCCTTCCTCCCTCCCATGTCCGGTGACCGTTGAGCTCATGCTTCGTATGTGGCGCAGGAAAGAGAGAGCGTAGCATCCCTATTGTTCGCAGCCGAGGCTGGGCACGACGGAGGTGGAGGTGGAGGCGGAGGCGTAGACACGAGAGAGGAGAGACAGGGTTTGGGGATTAGGATTTCGA
Source organism: Syzygium grande (assembly GCA_024733475.1). Lineage (NCBI taxonomy): Eukaryota > Viridiplantae > Streptophyta > Magnoliopsida > Myrtales > Myrtaceae > Syzygium > Syzygium grande. The sequence goes on along the minus strand of JAMXDD010000005.1, from coordinate 38,122,458 downwards.
TAGGGTGTGAGTTTGTGTGTGTGATCCTTTTCCGACTTGTGGGGTCGCTTTTTTGTCAAAGTCAAGCTAAATGAGGCGATGTAGCCGTAATCCGAGCCCTCAGCTAGTTATGTCAACTATCGCGATATAATGAAAATCGAAAGTTTTCTCTAAATTTAGAGGACCCAACACGTACATACATATTCCGGCAAGGAAAATAAAAACAAGTGCACACATGTTGATGGCCAATGAAAAATCCATGTAAATATTGGGTATGGTTGGACACACAAGTAGTAATTGTTACTGGTTATATTTTGGGATCATTACCAAAAAATTTATCAATCTATTATACGAATGCCAATTCAGTTTTAAAATTTTTAATTTGGTCAATTGAGTCATATACATTTTAACGATTTACCAATGTAGTCATTCTGATCAATTTTGATCAAAAATTGCTAACGTGGATAATTTTTGTAATTTTTTAAAATTTTCTGAATTTATTAATTTTTCCTTTGTTTTTTTCTTCTTTTTTTTCTTTTTCTTCTTCCTCCGCTGGTCACCGGGCCTTAGCAATGGCCAACCACAAGCAAGGGTCACCCTCACTAGATCTAGCCATAGCCCCACGAAGTTGTCCATTACCAGATACGGCGAGGGAGACCCTTGCCAAATCCAACAAGGGCATCATGACCAGCAAAAAAGGAAAAAAAATTAGAAATTTTTTAATAAATTGCAAAAATCATCACGTTAGCGCCGACCGCTGCTTTGATACCATGAAAGGGGCTATGTTTGGAATGAGAACTTAACAAATGTAGGTATTCAGTCCTCTTGTGGTGCCTCTCTTAGGCCATACCCTATTGGGACCAACTTTTAGCATTCGCTAAACCTTTATTCCGAACTTAAGGCCTTATGGCGATGTACAAGATCCTTATGGAGGCGAGTGCATAACATATTTACTAAGATAAGGTGCTATCTTACCACTCTAAAATCTATAATACCGGATAAGAGTTTGAAGAGAAGAAGGGAGAATTAGCTTTGCATGATTTAGGCATTCAAATGGCAGTCACGCTGATCAAATCGCCGCATTGGCGATTTCTGATAAAAATTGGCCGGATGACTACATTGGCAAATCGTTATAAGATTTAGTGCTCAACTAGACAAATCGAAAAGCTTATGATCGAATTGACATCCGCATAATATGTTTACAACATTGTTTTTGATAATCATCCCCTCAAATTCTGGAGGGCTCAAAAGTTTTGGGAGAAATTGCCACCGGCTATTTGAAAAGTTTAAATCGCTAGATAAAGGCCTAATCTTAGCATCGGAATACCTTCAAATAATGGGCTCAATAATTCTCGACCGTGGGCGGCAATGAGCTGCGCACGCATACGCATCAAAAAGCTTTCGAGAGGCCCTCTCGTGACTACAAGGGAGGAGGAGTTAAAGAGTTGGGTTGTACTTTTGACAAAACCCTCGTGGGCTGTGGGGAAACAAGTTGCACTTTAACATCACCGAAATCCAATCGATTTAAGCTCGACAATAATCAAAGAGGGCAATCATCATCCTCCTCTCCGTCCATCGCCAGAACAAAGAGGGGGAAGGAGGGAAGGGACGTTGCGGGGTTCGCCACCCTTTTGTCAGACACCGTTCACGGGTCACGTGCCCCATACATCGTTTTCCTTCTTGATCAGCTGGTGAGGAAATATAGGTAAAAGAAGCCACAGAAGAGAGAGAGAGATTAGGTGGCGAAGACCGGGCGTTGGAGAAGGAAGGAAGGCAGCAAGGAAGGAAGACTTTCTCTCTCCTCTCTGTCCTCTCGGACAAGGCGACGCACGCGCGGGCGCGTGGCCCAACTAACGGGGGCGACCACGCGCGACCGTGGGGGTTGACAGATGTGAGCTGTCCGGTGAACCAACCAGTCAACACCTCCAGTGCCTTTGCCTCGTCTCACGAACGACGCTCTAATCCGGGAATAATAAACCCTAGCGGCAGCAGCAAAGTGAAACCACGACAACTAGTACTACTCTCTCTCTCTCTCTCTCTCTCTCTCTCTCTCTCTCTCTCTCCCTCTCTAGTTCTTGGTTTTCTTGGTTTTCTTGTTTTTATTTACCGTTCAACTTTCAGAGCTAACTTTCAGACCCTTCAAATTCTTGATCGCCGTCGTCATCATGGGGTGATGATAATAAGTTGGAGTTGGAGTTAGCGATTTCTTGGGCTACTCTCTCTCTCCTCCTCCTCCTCCTCCTCCTCAAAGTCATCATCTAACTTTTTTCTCTCTTTCGTCACCTGCAGGTCTCTCTGTCTCTTCTCTCTGTGGTGCCATGTCTACCTTCTCTTCAACCTCTTAAAATATCTCTCCCTCTGTCTCTGGAGCTATCTATCTATCTACCTTCTCTTCTTCTTCTTTTTGTCAGTTAGATAAAGGATCGGATTACTTGGAGTTCAATCTCCCACGTTTGCCTCTCCTCCCTCTCTCTGCCTCCGTCTTCTATTTACATGTCTTTGTAACTCCAATAGTCGATTTTTTTTTCTTCTCTCCTCTCCCTGATTTTGGCCTTTTTCTTGCCCTCCTTTTATTACTTCCCTCACATCTAAGCTGAGTGCGTGTAGAGAGAGAGAGAGAGAGAGAGAGAGAGAGAGAGAGAGAGAGAGAGAGAGAGAGAGAGCGAGCGAGCGAGCCAGAAAGAGTGTCGGTCGGCGTAACGACATGGCGACGCCGCCGAGCAGCCGGCTTCAGTCCATGTTGCAGTCCGCCGTGCAATCCGTGAAGTGGACTTACAGTCTCTTCTGGCAAATCTGCCCACAACAAGGGTAAACCACTTATTTTTTCCGTCTCCTTCGTTAACTTCATTCATCAAGATCGAATTATTGCCCCGTCCCGATCTTATCTTTCCTCGCTATTGATTTGATGGAAGAAAGAAGGAAAAAAACGATGCTCCGATGAGTTAACTAATTCTCATTAGCTTCAGCAGCGATTTCGCTTCAAAAATCATCTTCGTATTATGCTTTTCTAATTGTAATTGGGTATAATTAATCAGGATATTGATATGGGGAGATGGATACTACAATGGGCCAATCAAGACCCGAAAAACCGTCCAGCCGATGGAGGTCAGCGCGGAGGAGGCCTCCCTCCAGCGGAGCCAGCAGCTCCGGGAGCTCTATGAGTCGCTCTCCGCCGGCGAGACCAACCAGCCAGCACGCCGCCCATGTGCGGCCCTCTCGCCAGAGGACTTGACCGAGACCGAGTGGTTCTACTTGATGTGCGTCTCTTTCTCATTTCCTCCTGGGGCTGGGTAAGTTCTCTCTCTCTCTCTCTCTCTCTCTCTCTCTCTCTACTCTTTTAGCATAGCATAGCTAATTATGCCGCACATTATTAGTGCTTTCAGTAATTACCCTCTTTTTTGCGACCAAAGTTGGAATGGGTGTGTGTTTGTTTCTTTAGCTCTTCCTCCTTTTCCATCTTCTGCAATCTGCTTTTGAACGTAAGAAATACCTTGTGTAGCGAGGGAACACTGCTAGCCAAAAGTAGACAAAATAGAAGTTGCTCATAGAATGTGAGATTCTCTCTTTTGTATTTACACTCCTTGTCACGTTGTTTAGATAGATACGGTTCTTTCCAACATTAAACCCCTCCTTCGGTGACCAAAACCCAAAACAGAAAAAAGAAAAAGAAAAATTTATTAGCGAGTTCCCTTAGACAGTTCTCAAGTGACTGACTAATCAGTGTAATGAGTCCATACATATCTTCATAGATTCTTCACATTGACTGTTCTTGTGAAGAGCGTAGTCAGTGTTCCAAAATTTAAAACATCTCTCCTAACATATGTTTGATAAACCGTATAAAAACTACTTTTCCCGCTTTCATCGCCTTGAAAACTCAATTATATCTGTTAAGTTACAGGGGGGCTATTTATTGTGGGGGGAGGCGCAGAATTCAATTCCATGCTATAAAAAGACTGCGAAAGCAAATAATGGCCTTAACCGCCCAACACCTTCCTTGTTCAGTGACAGGAAAAATAAAAAACGAGAGGCTCACACACACACAAACAAGATAGTAGGAATTAAATGAGCACACCGTTCGTACTCAGAGGTCAAGACCTAAAAAAGTGGATTGAAGTAATGCGATCCACGACACTTCCCTATCTATCGCAGACCCCGGCGTTTCTAAGTCTGTACAGACGATGGTGTGACCACTCCAAGGCTCTTGGAAACCAAACCTAAGCCTCCTTCAAGCTGAGCGAGCGAGGGACATTATTGTTGTTATGGCTCTCGTTAGGAAAGAAATACACTCAATGAGGGTTTGTCGGATTGAGAATGGCATATCAATTAGGGAACGAAAATAGTGTTGCACTAACTTCTGATATAGATTATCAGCAGGCCAAAATCAGAGAGAGAGAGAGAGAGAGAGAGAGATTGTTGGGCCTTCCTTCTAGATTTGTCTGCTGAGGGAAGCTCTCTCTACTTCTTTGGAAAAACTGAAGCGACAATGGGGGATCGACCATTTTCACATGCAGCTGTAAGCTCCTCCAGAACTTTAGGATTTTAGAGTGCTTCTTAGACTTAGTATAGGATTTAAAATGAAAATGCTTGGACAGTCCCTCGATTTTGGTTCATATTTTACTTTGTCTGCAAGATCGGTGTATTATTATAGTGGTCCTGAATTTAACCACGTATGGTGAGCTTCCTCTTACAAAAGAAAAAATCAAAAAAATAAAAAATTCGTGCAGCTATGGTAAGGTATATACGGTCATTTTTTCGCATATAGTTGACCAAGTTCGTGTTTCAAGTTTGGTTGTAGGTATATACAATCCATGTAAAAACTAGTCAATCCATTACCCTGATTGAAGAAGGTAACGCGAGCTTAACCAAGTTTCGCTAAAAAAAATTAATTTCTTTACCAACGCAACGAGTATCAAATTCTCAAGCGGGTATAGGACATGGCAAGAAATAAGTAGCATAGATATCTTTTCCTTGGAAATCCATATATATACAAGCTTTAAAAGATATGATGTATATTACATGATTCTCTTACAGATCTATTGATGCAGAAATCGACTAGTCATTATCCCTTAACATTTTACTAAAGGCAAAGTTGCTCAATACTCGAGTTTTCCGACACCCAGCTGTCAAATAGTCTCAATTTTCACTAGAAAGACTCCTAAGTTTCTAATAACTCTTTTATTCAGAATGTTCTCATGTCTAGCACCGGTTATATTTGTCATTTCATTGGTGATCATCCCAACACTCTCTAATATTACCATTTTTCCTGCAATGTGTTCAGACAAGTTTCTTTTATGCATGTCTCGAATTTCTATGTACGCGAACATAGTTGAATTGAATAAGCGAGTTTACTAGGGCTAATCAAGTACCCGAGACCATGAACTTTATAAAACTATACATATATTTCTCGTCGTTTTTCAGTAAGGTCAATCGAGTTGCACACTCGACCACATAGGCCGAGGTATTCATGCATAGCGTCATCGAGTTACTAAAATGAAGCTTCGATGACTGTGTGGTTCCTAAGAATCACCTCATTTTATCATTATCGATGTTTGCATAAGTCTTGAGAGTTTAACTGTGCTAAGCATTGATTGGTCTCTGAACACTGACTCTCCTAGAAGTCACAACCGATGAGCATAGACTCTAACAGTAGGATGCAAATTAACTCTGCAAAACCCTCGAGAAAACCCATATGGGAATCTTAGGTTTTTAATGAAAAAAATCGCCTTTGTGTATATGTTATTGTCGAAAAAGAGGCAATATTGATGATTATTCGATCGATTGATGATGATGATGAATAAAAAATACTTATTGCAATGCAGCTTACCTGGAAAAGCATATGCGAGGAGGCAGCACACGTGGCTCACCGGAGCTAACGAGGTTGATAGCAAGACTTTTTCGAGAGCTATTCTCGCTAAGGTATGCATCGAAGTTGCGTATGTGCATTTCTGAGATAATAATGTACTTTAGTATATAGTTGCAGAAGACAATAATATCTATTTATGCATTAGTTTGCTCCTCTTGCGTTATTTTAACGTTGTGTTCATTTGGTCTATGCCGTGCTGCCGCTTCGGTCTCTATTGCAATTGCACCAGAGTGCTCGTATCCAGGTAAGATAGATCTCGGGTATTATTAATCTTATTTTATCAAATTTCTTTTCCTTTTTCTGAAAAGTCCATGTGAGTTGACTTTGATATTCTTCCTTTTTTTGACCAATTTGGCAGACCGTGGTATGCATCCCCCTTCTAGACGGCGTAGTTGAATTTGGCACCACGGAAAGGGTAATCACAAATTATTTCCATTAACAAAACTCTGATTAAACCTATCACGACCCTTGTCAAAAAGCAATTGATCTTTCTTTCTGTATTTAAATGTTAGTCGTATGGCCTTGAAAAATGCTTAGAATTCCAATTTTCTTTTGTTGAATTTCAGGTTCAAGAGGACATTTCACTCGTCAACCATGTCAAAACCTTCTTCGTTGACCACCACCCACCTCACCCACCGAAACCCGCCCTTTCCGAACACTCGACCTCCAACCCCGCCACCTCGTCCGGCCACCATGGCTTCCACTCCCCGCCCGTCCCCACCATCTACGCCCCAGCCGATCCGCCCGCCGCGGCCAACCAAGGGGACGAGGAGGAAGAGGACGAGGATGAGGAGGACGAGGGAGAGTCCGACTCTGAGACCGAGACGGGCCGCCAGGGGGCAGGGCCTGCGGTGGCGGCAGCGCAGAACCCTCACGGCGCAGGGCCCGTGAACAACGCTGAGCCCAGCGAGTTCGAGATGTCCGAGGACATCCGGCTCGGCTCGCCAGATGACGGGTCGAACAACCTCGACTCGGACTTCCCCATGTTGACCATAAACTCGACGGCGGCGGACCACCAGCGCCAGGTCGACTCATTCCGGGCCGGGACGACCCGAAGGTGGCAAATGATGCAAGATCCGATGAGGAGTGGTCTTCAAACCCCGCCGTCAGGTAAATCATCTACTTGTGTGCTTTGAAGTTGAGATCTGCATTTTTTGCATGGCTCCCTTATCACAATTTATCTGCACTTGCTCGCGTATGGAATGGCAAGTACCAAATCTCACTAGCCAGCGGGGCCAATGGCCATTGAATGATTGTCTGTTTGGTGCACAGAAGCTTTAGATAGAAATAGGTAGGTCAATGTCCTGAGGCATGCAATGGTGGACCTCCAACTTCTATATCTGTGAAGCTGATCTCCTGAATACCATTAACTGAAAAGGGGTGAAAAACAAAAAAAAAGTTACATGCATGCACTCAGATTTTAATATGCATAGGACATTTACCGAGTAAAATTTGTAAATCATTTTCCAGTCCTTCCAAATTTTTGACACATACAAGTAAAATTTAGGCACAGTAAATCTTTTAATTTGATGGTTCTCCATGGGATTCTCAAATGCATTTCTGCTTTATTCATGCACACAAATAGACACCAAGAGAAGTCGTATATTTAGTAGAATATTTCATTTACGCCTCAATAAAGGAAGTTTGTCATTTCCAATGCACCGTCTTTCTCGTATGACCAATACATTGGTAATGAAAACTTTTCCATATCAAGTATGATTAGCAAGTACATTGGACATTCGTTAACAAGACCATTTTGTAAGCACATAAAGTATTTTGATTCTAGCATGCAAGTCCAAACCTCACCTTGCAATTCCAATTTAACTCCTAAATATGGCGGTCCTCGAAGTTTCGAAACATTTTCGCTCTTTTTTTTTTTCTCACCGACGCGGTCCAAATTGAGTTAAAACTAGATAATTTTATAATTTTTATAAAGTGCAAGTTCCCATATGGAGCATGGGACATTGCACCTAACTAAAATTTTCAAAACTTACAACAGACCCAAGGGCCGCATTTTATTATAGTTTATGCATTTTTAACATTTCCATTTTTTACATATCCTAGACATTATGGCAAGTGCCCATGGTTCATCATCTCATGTTAAATGGCCTCATTTCGTGTACCTCCGCATCCTACGCCAATGTATGCGCAAAAGGACTTGACTCTCGCGCGCCCCATGTGGAGACACGTGTCTTTCATCGAGAGGGCGACTTTGTTAGCTCCAACATTATTAAAAGTCAAATTCCTGGACAAAAGGGAAAAAATCAAATCAATTTTCGAAATTTTTCGCAAGATGCATCGGTCCACGCGACACGTGGACAGTTTACCTAGATTTCCCTGCTTTATCACCGGTAAACTTCAACGAGTCCCACTGGGAAGAAAAGTTGGGTATCAAAGCTCACTTTTCGAGTGGTCCACTGACCTCATGAGATCTCACTTTTTCGCATTGGATTTTCAAGCCGATCATTAGCATAATCATTGCTCGTCGGTCCGTGGGAAGGAATTTTTATGGTCAGACGACACTAATCATAATAAAAGATTAATCAAGACTTGTCTGCTTAATCGAAATTAACGTGGTGTTGCCTTTTACTTATGGTGACTGCACAAGATTTTGGCATGCTGATCTCCTTTGCTTGATTTCATGGGAAGCCAAAATGCTTGCGAAATTGCTGTAAAATCTACCGGCCGTGAGCATTCCGTTTAGATACGAAGTGTCGTTGTTTATGGTTTTTGATGGATGCGCAGTTGCTCCGGCGCTGGACGAGCTGTCGCAGGAGGACACCCACTACTCCCAGACCGTCTCGACCATCCTCCAGAACCAGCCGCGGTGGGCCGAGTCCTCCGCCAGCTACATCTCCTACTCCACCCAGTCGGCGTTCTCCAAGTGGACGAGCCGCTCCGACCACCTCCTCCACGTCCCCGCCGAGGGCACCTCCCAGTGGCTCCTCAAGTACATCCTGTTCACCATACCGTTCCTGCACACCAAGTACCGCGACGAGAACTCGCCCAAGTCCCGGGACGGCGACTCCAGCTCGCGGTTCCGCAAGGGGAACCCGCAAGACGAGCTCAGCGCCAACCACGTCCTGGCGGAGCGCCGCCGCCGCGAGAAGCTCAACGAGAGGTTTATTATACTGAGGTCGCTCGTGCCGTTTGTGACCAAGATGGATAAGGCCTCAATATTAGGAGATACCATAGAATATGTGAAGCAACTTAGGAAAAAGATCCAAGATCTTGAGTCGAGGAATCGACAAATGGAGGCCGAGCAGAGGACGAAACAAGGAGATCTGCAGAGGACAACCAGCTTGAAGGATCTAAGAAGCGCAGTCACATCAGTAGAACGGTCCCGAGCAAGCCTGCCTGGGTCCGATAAGAGGAAAATGAGGATCGTCGAAGGTGGCAGTGGGGCCAAGCCCAAGGCCGTGGAATCACCACCGCCTCCTCCCCCGCCCCCGCCGTCCGAGACCAGCGTGCAAGTGTCGATCATCGAGAGCGACGCATTGTTGGAGCTCCAGTGCCCACATAGAGAAGGGTTGTTGCTCGACCTAATGCAAATGCTCCGAGATTTGAGGATTGAGACGACGGCGGTCCAGTCCACATTGACCAACGGGTTCTTCGTAGCCGAATTGAGAGCCAAGGTAATGCTACGTTTTCAGAGTTCTAAGTTTTGCTTGGCTCTTTCCTTCTCGAATGGCTCCTGATTATTCTGTCCATAACTCCAGGTGAAGGAAAATGTCAATGGGAAGAAGACGAGTATTGTTGAGGTAAAGAGAGCAATTCAACAGCTCATTCCCCACACAGACTCCTAAAAATATCAGATGTCATGTGTCAGGCAAAAATCAACCAAGATCTGACCATTTCGGATGATTCTGTGTAGGCATGTACAACATAAGTACGTTCTGACAGATGAAGTAGTATTCGAGAACCGTAATCTAACATAGTAATAACGCAGAACGCATAAAATTTTCGCCAAAACAAGCGGGATAAGATAGCAAGAGCTTTACTTCTTTCAGCTTCAACAGTTCCTACTTATGACCGTGCAATTCCCTCGTATGCATCCGCGCTTGTTTGCAACAACAAAACCGTAAAGAAGCTAATCGGAACATACCAGCTGCGAAATACAACCGCTACTATACTCGGCCATTATTAACTGATTCTTTGGCTACAAAGAAGAGGTGAATAAGAGAAAGATGCATGCCCAAAGAAAATGGTCAAGAAGAAAGACAAAAGGTTATCATATCAGCACGAAATAATTCTAATCTACAAAAACCAGAAAAAGAAAACTATTCATGAAACACCTCAACAATATTTGATGAGGATCTTGGTAAGTTTCCTTGATACTCAAAACTCATGAGCCATCATCAAGTGGAGAACTTCAGGTAACTCTAACCAAGTCGAGCATCCAGCAAGCAAGACAGGAACTTTATCCTGTTAGGCCACGCAGCTTATTGGAGCAGCCTCATTCCAGTCCGAGTCACTTACGTCTTAACATGAGATACAGATACGAGCTCTAAGTGATAATTCACTCGCCCGAGCACTTGCACATTTAATGATCGGTTGGTTGCTCTCTTGATTCTTAAACACAATCAAAAGGAAGAGAAGAAAAGGCAGTCTAACGCAGGAATCAAGAATCAGACGAGCTTGCATAGCTAAGAACTAAAATTCAGGGTGAAACTTAACACCGAAGATGAGGATTTGTACAAAGCCATCTACTAGGCAATAAATCAAAAAAGAGGAAGAACTCAATATCATGCCAAGCCAGATCAATTACAGGTACCAAACATGGGCGTAGAAGTAATTAATACCAGATATGGGTCATGACAATCATCAAGGAAAAATAGGAGCACTAAAGAAGCCCCGAAGAAAAACTGACATGTGTGGACAACATTTCTCAATATAAGTTGTATCATTCTTCTGCTGATGGTACTGTGGACGAGAGACCCTTTATAACATGCCGGCATTGGAACCTGCTATGCACACATAAAAGCATCACTAGGTAAGGTGCCTCCTTTAAATATAAGAATGTGGACACTGTTGTTAATAGAACAGCACACTTACACCTCAAAAAATCCAAACTAAAGTATCTCGTCTTCCCATTTCTGTTAATTCCCTGTTCTTCCCATTGTTACCAAATTAGCTTAGACTAAGCTAGGAGTAACTACCATGTTAAGCCATGGAATGATGTATTAGGCCATGCTGTTTCCTCATGTACCCCAAAGAAATTTAAGCAGTGAGAACCATTAACTTGGGTTGACTTAGCTAAACAGCTACATATTTTATTCACAAGCACCAAAGCCTTAGAACTTAAAAAATAGGACCTGAGTAATTTGACAATTAAAGCCCATTATTGGGCTTAATAAAAAAGCCAGACCCGAAGACATTCTTCAAGCCAAGTTCTAGATACACATTGATGAGAGCATTGCCTCAGCCTTCTCTTTCCCATCACCACTTTTCAAACTTTGAAGAATGTGTATATACATACATATATATATATATATATATATATATTGGGGGGGCAAACTTTGAAATACATTGGATCACCATAACTTTTGCAAGAAGAGAGTCAAATATTTTATTATAAAAAAATGATATGTCTCACTACTAACATACTCAACTTTCACATACCAAATCAAATCATCAGAACCGCAATTCTTCAAGCTAACACTCATGCCTGTCCGAGGATCTTGATTAATCTCAGTTTTCTCCTCATGCTGGCCTTTGCACTTAACTCGTAGGCAAAATGGTACAATCTACCAAAACCAATCAATATTTGTAAATGGATCACCCATATGATTGTGTCAATAAAAAGAAGCCTTAATAAAGAATGAAGACATGATATAGGCAGCAAAGGACATGCAACACCGCACAGCAATGACCAACACCAATGCTTTGAGCGGCAGAATTATGAGCTGACAAAATCACTTTAAAGCTAATGCAACGATAATTGCTGAGCATTGTTAGGCTATGTTCTTCTTCAATGGCATATAGGCATGAGACATTATTAATTTATTAGATGCAAAGATGAACTCAATAAAGATGCTATAACAGATAAAGAAAGAGGTTGTTTGATTGCAATACAACCGCAGCAGGACCCATCTATGATGCAATATTCAATTTGACATTCTAGGCGTTGCCTATTTCTTGGAAAGGCCAAAACAGGATAAGGAGCAGAGAAGAAGAAAACTTGTCAAAGCTCAAAAGTCGACCTCAAATGCCACAGCAGAAAAGGAGAAAGCAGATGAGCGCGCGTTACACTAACCTTCTTGTTGTACCTGAAGTCACGTTTTGGAAGAAAATATAAAGGTTGATTAAAAGAAGTCGGAGCTTTGACCAAGAGAAACAACTTGGTTGGACCTATTCAAATTGAGGAAAAGAAAAGCTTCTTCAGATGCAGCATAATCCCCTCAACCAAACTTTGATGGACTGATCATGGTCATCTATCTACCTGGATAGCCACCGGACCCTGCACCTCTAGAGATCAATGCCCGAATAGCCTGTTCAATTTAAGTATGCGACATCAAGTCCTGTCTAAGTACAAGCCGAACTTAAGAAGCTAAAGCTCACCTTTCTCGAAAGCACTTCCGCCGCCCTGTTCTTTGCGAAATCACTTGCGTCTCTTGATACCATCTTCCCATGCGAAAAGCACAATCGGTAGACATACCGAGGCCTCAATGGACTACCTCCGAGAATCAGAAGAATTTCCCGGATGCGCGGGTTCTCACTAACCACGAGCCGCAAGGCATCTTGGAGACCGGATATGGTGCTCATCAGCTTCTCCGAGCTCCTAAATCCCCGCTTAAGCTCTCTCATCCTTCCACCATGCTTCCTCCTCAATGACGCCCTCATTTCGCCCCGCGCCAGCTCGGCCTCCTATAATCGAACTTGCTTAGGAAACTTACTAATCGAGCCGAAAAGGGGGTTAAAGGGCCAAAGGGGCCATGTTCATCCCACGTACCATCTCCTCGTATTCACCACGCATCGAATCGAATTCAAGACTCATATCCTGCAAAATCCTGCCAATTTACGGATACCCAACGTGAGTTACCGGCAGAAACACAGCGCTCGTTCTTATGTCCACCCAAAATCAAAACAATTCGCGCGACTTTTCCCCGGCGGAACTCAATCCATCCGAGAACGGAGCTAAGCTACCGCAGCATCTAACACCGACGAGTATCCGGATCGGGGCGGCCACAATTCCGGCACCGGCGGGTAAGGGACAATTCCCGGCGAACGAGCGGAAGGCCTGACGCGGGACGGACAATGCTATCCAGGCAGGGGCCGCGATGGCGTCGATCGTCGGAAGAAGGGAAAAAGGACAGGGAAAAGGAGACGGGACGGGTGAGGGCTGTCGGAGAGAGGGCTCACGAGGGGATCTGCCGGTGCATGTAGAGGGCGAAGCCGAGGATGTCGTTGACGAGGTGGAAGACGAGGGAGGCGTCCATGGAGTCCGCGCTCGTCTCGATCTCCGCATCTTCTTCCATCTCCGTATGATGCAGTTTGCAGCAGAGAGAGAGAGAGACGAGCGCCGCTTTCGCTTTTTTTGAAATTCCGGGTCGGGAAGACGGGCCCCCCGACGACCCGGCCCGCCGGACGATCCGAATCCGACCCGAACGAAGCTCCGGGCACACCGGAACTTCTTCGGATCGCGGCTTTTCGGACCCCCCACGTGGGCCTTTCCATCCTCGGGTTGCCGATCACGAGCTGTGCCGTTGGTTGTCTGTGCGCGTAAACGAGAAAGCGCGAAGGAGAAAGTATTTTATGCGACGGGTTGCGCGATTAATTGGTCGGTTCGTGTGATTGAACCGGTTTCTTGGCCACTTATTAAGGTTTCGGGAGCAGGCCTTGAAACAGTCGAGTTACTCGGTCCGATTCCCAATCTTCATATTGCCTAATCAACCTTGAGTTCAACCCCAATTTTACCTTAAACTATTTTATATCTAAAAGGGAAAAAACAACTCCGACTTTCACTCCGACCCTAAATCTGCCCGCGCGCTTAAAAAGCGTACCGGATCATTAAGGGAAAACAATGCGGAGTAAATAATTTTAAATAGTATTTCAGTTGCATTATTTTTGTTTTCATAGTTTGGGCTTCCATCGCTTCGCTGTTGGGCCCTGTAGTGTTCCCTTAGTTGGACTCGTCTCTCTAGTCTTAGGCCAAGTCTAATATCTTTTCACAGCTTCACCGTTTTGCATACCCCGTTTTAATGAAACTACTAAGACTTGCACCTTCGGTCCTATCCTACAAAACTGAAATGATCAAATTGTCTTTCCCTTGACAAAAAAAAGAAGCCCTAATGTTATGACCTGGGGTTGAGGTTGAGACGCCATGGAAGACCCTAGCTCCAAGGAGGATGCGATGCTATTCGAGGCCGTGAACCGGGAGCGTTCTGGCCAATGGTGAACTTCATGAGGCTGTCCACGGTGTCCACGACATCGAGACAAGGGAACGACGTCACGGGCAATCTTCGGGAAAATTGTCCAAACAGTCTTAAAGCTATTACACTTTTGCCAATTGAGTCCTAAACCTTTCAAGTTTGCCAATTGAGTCATAAACTTTTACACTTCTTGCCAATTGAGTCCATCCGGCTAATTTTGGTGGGAAATCGCTGATATTGACATTTTTAAATAATATTTTAATAATTTTTTGAACTTTTTATGTTTTTTTTTTTCCTTTTTTCTCTTTTTTTTTTGGGTTTTAGATTTGGCCAACGAGGGTGGCCGGCCGATCCTCTCTGCCCAACTCCAAAACCTAAAAAAATAAAGAAAAGGAAAAAAAAGAAAAAAAAACCATAAAAATTTCAGAAAATTACTAAAATATCATTTTAAAATGTCCACATCGCCGTAAATAATAATCACCGGCATCCACGCCAAGAAGCCCTAATGTTATGACCTGGGGTTGAGGTTGAGACACGCCATGGAAGACCCTAGCTCCAAGGAGGATGCGATGCTATTCGAGGCCGTGAACCGGGAGCGTTCTAGCCAATGGTGAACTTCATGAGGCTGTCCACGGTGTCCACGACATCGAGACAAGGGAACGACGTCACGGGCAATCTTCGGGAAAATTGTCCAAAACAGTCTTAAAGTTATTACACTTTTTGCCAATTGAGTCCTAAACCTTTCAAGTTTGCCAATTGAGTCATAAACTTTACATTTTTTGCCAATTGAGTCCATCCGACTAATTTTGGTGAGAATTGCCGATATTGACATTTTTAAATAATATTTTAATAATTTTTGAATTTTTTTTTTTTTTTTTTTTTTTTTTTTTTTTTTGGGTTTTAGATTTGGCCAACGAGGGTGGCCGGCCGATCCTCTCTGCCCAACTCCAAAAAAAAAAAAATAAAGAAAAGGAAAAAAAGAAAAAAAAACCATAAAAATTTCAGAAAATTACTAAAATATCATTTTAAAATGTCCACATCAGCGACAAACATCCGGCCAGCATCCACGTCAGTGATTTCCAGCCAAAATTAGCTTAATGGATTCAATTGACAAAAAGTGTAAAGGTTTATGATTCAATTGACAAAAAATATAAAGGTTTAGGATTCAATTGGCAAACTTAAAAGGTTTAGGACTGAATTGACAATAGTGTAATAGGTTTAGAACTTTTTGGACAACTTTCCCAACAATCTTTGGTCGAGGTAAAGCAAGGCAACAGCGTCATGAGGCTTGTCGAGTGTTCCATGAACCTCTTGATTGCTTGGTCTCCTCACAGGTGCCCCTTGATTAATGAAAGAAAAAGGAAAGCGAAAAGTTAAAAGCTAAAAAATTGGAATTGGAGGAACGATTAAGGGAGTGATGAAATGGAGTTCAATTTGGTTAATCAAAAATCTCTAACCTAAATTTCTAATATGGAGATCAATTGTTTGGGTCCAATTATTTTCTAGTGCAATCATCATAACATACTTTTCCTCTTTGAAATTTGGGAGGTACCCAACTCATGGTATCCCTAATGCGCAAAATATGCTCCATCCAGCAGCCGTAACTTTCTGGGGTGTTCGTGCTAAATGTGCATCGAGAGAGGTTTCGCGGATTGTTATATGAACATCAACATTAATTATCCAGCTTCTAAGATGGAATCCTACATCCAAGATCATTCAAGATCACTTACTTTGGCATAAGAGCCTGATAAATCAGCCCTTCAGAACAGCAAACTCCATCGAATCGGCATGTCTTCTCTGTCCTAAAGCCACGATTCTCGTCGCTCTCTCTACTTTTTAAGTATTTTCATGTTGCTAAAGAAGATGTGCCCAATCTGATCTAATGTAAAGTACATAAAGCCAATCTTACTAGTATCACGAAATTTTCTTTCTTTTGCCCATTTGGATTCTGTTTAGCTTGAATTGTGTTTGAGATGTATGTTGTCTGGTCATCTTTGTTAATCCTCGAATTTGCATGCCATTCCATCCATTGCAACACTGGTGTCATAGTTTTCAACTTTTCACTAGTTACAAAAAGTCGTCGTATTTAAAAAAAAAAAACATGTGGTTTTATGGCCCGTTTATTTGAAGAAAAACTGTTTACAAGTGGCTATGGCACTAAAGTAAGCGCCCGACACAAGTTATGGCACTTGTAGTGTTCTTTTGCCCATGTCATGTTAACAAGTGCTTTCCGAGCGTAAATCAAATATATACCACGCGAAAATATAGGGTTTTTTAAAATATCAATTATGTAAATCACGAGAAAAGTTAGTGCATTAAAATCACATTATTTCTACACATAATTGCTTAACAAACGCCCCTTCGAAGTATTCCCTCACAATATTCACATTATATTGTTTAACTCGTGGCTTTTGATTGCTTGACAAGCGCCATTCGGACCATTCTTCAATAATATTCAAATTATATTGTCTACGCTCATTTTACAGTTGACGTTGTGAATGGAACCAACTGTGGTAGCGGCTGTTCATCTAATTTTTCTTTTGAAACGCAGTGTAAGTCTCGCAATCTGTCAAAAGATGCATTCATTCAGATCTCATTCAATCTATACGTGCACTAGAATGATGTGAATCCAAACGCGGCCTAGTTCATGGATACGCAAACGTTTCAAAGCTATACTTATTACAAGGAGACAAGAGAGTGTCTCATGACTTGAAAGGGAATGGACCGCAGAATATGTATTTCAGGATTCCGAAGAGCTACAGGATTCGTGGGTCCAGCGAATCAAACACCATGCTGGATTTTCTGGATCTCTGCATACAGTTGCTTGCTTCCACTTTCACCTGCCGACCATTATGATTATGAGAGAGCACCTACTTGGCCAGCCTTCTTAACTGAAGTTATTCAACCCTACTAGGATCGGTTGCTCTCAACTTGCTTGCGCTGTAGCTGTAGCTCCACCACTACACTCCGCTCCAAAGATGATGCAGCGGTGCATGACCTGCATGCAGAAGAAAACACCCATGGCACCAACACGATGGCTCAGCTAGGGTTGAGGGTATCTGCCCATTAATCACATTTGCTTCATTTTACCACGGGTTAAAGATGAGGCGTCGGAGCTTTTCCTGAGCATCTGATTATTCTTCAATAATGTTAGGGAAAAGTACCAAAACTTTCTTAAACCTACTACATTTATACCAATTCAATTCTAAACATTTTAATGATTTGCCAACATAGTCTATCTTGCCAATTTTGACCGAAAATTGATTACATGAATGCTGGCCGTCTTACGTGACACCACTGACTTTAACGTGGACAAATGTAACAATTTTTATATTTTTTCTGAATTTGTTTAAAAAATTTTCTTTTCTTTGTTTTTTTACAATTTTGGCCAGCGAGGGTTACTGGCCCTTGCCTATTGGCCAATGAGGGCCTCCGCCCCCTTGCCAAGATCCAAGCAAGAGCATCGGGCCCTTGCCCAGATCCAGGTGAGGGCCATGACCAGGTGAGGGCGAGGGTCACTGGTCGTTGCTTGTGGCTAGCGATGGTCAGTTGCCGGACCACAATTGGGAAAAAATAGGAAGAAAAGAAAGGACAAAAGAAAAGAAGAAAAAGTAAAGAAAAAGAAAAAAAACATAAAAGTAAAAAAAATTGTCCACGTCACAGCCGCATATGCCATGTAGGACGAAAAGTGTCTATGTTAGCAATTTCCTATCAAAATTGGCTAAATGGGCTATATTGACAAATTATCAAAAAGTTTAGGACTAAATTGGTCCAATTGAAAGATTTAAGACTGAATTGGTACCGCCGTAATAGGTTTATGACTTTTTTTATACTTTTCCTTGAATATTATGGTCTTCCCATATGATGTGTTAGTGATATTAGGATATTTACCTAATTTTGTATATATCTCAAGATTATGCATATATCTCCTTTCATAATACATATCCTCCAAATATCGAATTATACACAAATTACCCAATTCTCTCTTCCGCATTATTTTCAACTTGGGATCAGAGCCTCTTTTCTTGAGACAACCCGAGTAGCGAAATAAATACATCCCCGCTAGACAGTGTTCATCCGAGTGCCTCATTCTCATCTAGGTAAGCCTCATTCTGATCTAGGTAAGCGCCATGGTGGTCATGTTATATCACATCGTAAAGTCGAACTTTTCTTTTTCTTGGAGGTATTTTTCGACACCGTGAAGACGCATCTTCGCACAGTAACTTTTGCTCAGTAGTGCTTGGTTTATTCGCTTGTTGTTACCACATCAGCCATATCGACCATGTTTGTTAAGTTACTGTCCCGGTAGCAAAGTCGACCGCAAAGAACGCATGTTGTTTGGCTCCAATGCCTCCAATTTTTGAATTTCACTTCTCATTTAGAGAAGCCGACACCACCATCATACTCACCACCGTCAGACAATCCAAATATTGAAATCTCATCGTCAATGGAAGCTTGGAGCCACCACACGCACCTTATGCGCAACCACGCCACACATCCTCCATGCCCGACTATGTAGTGCTAGTTCCGTTGTCTAATTTCATGTCAATTGAAGATTTTGGGACACTGTTCAAATTATTTTTCCAACTCAAGTTAATTTGTTCCAATTCATCTTGCGTTGAGGGGATGTTAATGATATTAGGATATATGCCTGATTTTGCATATCTCTCATATCTCCTTTGATAGTGCATATATATTTGACGTTGTGTTTATCTTATTACTTTAGATAGTCATCTTATAAAGCATATAAATAGGCTCTTCACGTAGTATTTTCCAAATATTGAATCATACACAAATTGGTCAATTCTCTTTTCCACATTATTTTTTTCAACTTGATGCATTACAAGATAATTGTTGAACCCAACTTAATTAGTGCATTGCCCTTTAATTAGAGTAAGAACCACCACTTAAGCCCCTTTAATTTATCCCTTACTCAATACATTAAAATCTTCAATTTACCCATCTAAATGGCAGGTCTTTTTTTGGGTTGAAATTAATTATTTTGTCATTTTTTCCCCGTCTTCTTCAATGATTAACTTTCAGTGTACAAAATTAAGAGAAACCGGCGGCTCAAAACCCCTTAGTTTGCTTTGAACTTTTTTCTTGACAAATCAGATCTTTATATGTTTCAGTTTCATGAATTTTTCGACTAGTAAACTAAGTTTTAAAGCTAATTTTCTGCTATTTTTAAGGCTCTCTCTCTCTCTCTCTCTCTCTCTCTCTCTCTCTCTCTCTCTCTCTCTCTCTCTCTCTCTCTCTCCAGATAATGTACCAGAAAATCCTCAGGAAACAAGAGTTGAACATCTTCGAAGGCTTAGCACAGCCAAGAGGGACATCTGTGTGGTAAGATGAGTACCAAACTTCTGGCCTTCATTCAAGGACAACATTTTCATAGGCCCTTTCAATTCCGTGTGGCATGGTCTCCAAAAACGAGATGCTCCTTTTCCTATCCATTCTTTTCCTTTTCATGGTTTCGTAATAAGCATGCACCTCTAGCTTTTTTCGCTTTTGAGTTGGTGTCGACCATATAACATGCACATGACGTTTCATTCTTTTAGAAAATAATATAGCTCAGTCCCAAGTAGTGGTCACTGTAGATGTAGGACTTCTTGCACCAAGATTGCCCATGAAAGCTCATCTAAACCATTGTTTACAGCTTGCGAATCTTGACTAACTCTCCTAAATCATTTCCCCATCTTTAACAAAAGAGAAGATTAAACCCTAAATTCTTGCAAAATGGAGTGATCATATCAAACATTTCTTTCATATGTCAAGTTAGTCATGTACCCCAGAGAGAGAGAGAGAGAGAGAGAGGATTAGGATGGTGACATGGATGTCCAACAGCGATGATTAGTCAAGTAATTTGAAGGGGGGGTCTGTGTGGCGAAAAGCGAAGCAGGACACGTAGGAAAAAAGTATGCACATTGTTGACAAAACTAGGTGGATAACCACAAAAACAAACAAGAAGGGGTGGTGGGGACCAGAAATCTCGATTTATGTACGTTGGCACGATGAGCTCGACCAAGGACCATGTCTCTCGTGATCAACACTCAAGCGCCTACACATATGTGACTGTGTATCCCGCTTGTGTATGTGGCTTATCTCTCAAGTATGCCTCCGTCGTCCACAAGCAGAAAGTGACATCTTATGCAGCATGTTGAAAGGCCAAGTCATTAGTAAATGGCATAAGAGAAAAAGGGTCAATTTCTCGATAGAATGCTTTTCTTTTTGGTGCTTGTAGTGTCCATGGTTGGGCAGACAGGAGTGGTAGGGCTGCGACGACTATTTCTTGCGGTTGCTGCCAATTATAATTGGTAGACCCAACAAAGACAATGCTTTTTCGCGTCATCTTATGTTCTTGTTTTCCTAGTTTCTTTCTCCTTTGATTTGTTCTTTTCCCTGTTTAATTTCGTTTCCTACGCGCATTGCATTATCATGCAGCCACCCTCGTCCCCGACCAATTGAACCTCATTTAAGCTCCCGCAACTTTTGGGATTTACTCTACCTTTCTCTCTCGCTTATATTACGTGTCAAATCGCGTGAAAATAGTACCGGCCATTTGACCTTTTCGTTTCGTCTTCCTCATGCAGGATGACATTTTTCTTCGTCCACGCTGTTTGCTAATGTTAAGATTAGAATATGAACTGTTGATCAGTGAGTAGCCTCTACTCTGGAAGCTGAAATGCAACAATATTCTATCTAGCTATCTAGCTATTTGAATTGCTCGAAGTGATATAAACTCGCTCGGCAATGCTGGGTATACTATCAAATTTGGTATGTCTTCTTAGTACGCTAAGGAGATTATTCTAGGTAGAAATATTTATGTGCTACCATACCTGTGGAGAATTTTGTCTTAATGATCTTGCCCTCGGCCAGGCAAATCTGAATATCTCCATTGATTTGCCAATGTCTTGAATCTCTTTAAAAATTGTCCTTGATATTATTAGAGAATGCCATATTAGGGTTATCATTTTCTCCAAATCTCATTAATTAGAGGAAATTTTGTCCAACTCAACTTTTGATTCTGTAGCCTTGTGCCATCCACATGTAACTATTTTTTTAAAAAACAGGTCAAGTGCATAAATAAGACTTAACTTGCTTGTGGTCGTCGGGATTTTTAGTCAAAATAAGACTCGATAGGATAGGATATTATATGAAATCCACGGATTTTTGCTGTATTTTATCCACTGTTTGGTGAATTGCAGTAATAAAACCATATATTTTTACATCCTATCATGTCCATTGTTTGGTATGAATGTCATATCAGTGTAAATGAGCCTAAAAATTGCATAAACAGAAATGGTAAAAATCTCCGCAGTACTCTTGCCTACTTCATTTTTATTTGCTTGTTTTTTATTATTTTTCCCTCTCTCTTTTTTATTTCTTTTCTTCTTCCTTTTCTTTTCCCCTTCCATCATTCTCTAATAAAATTTTATTAAATAGTAAACTATACTAATATACCTAAAATACTAAAATACCTAAAATATGTACTAAATATAAATACTAGATATATATTTATATATTGAATTTATATTATATTTATTTTTCATATTTTTATTTTTTATATTAAAATTCAAATATTTTTATATTCAAATATTGTTTTAATTTTATTAATTTAAGAAGTTTGTTATTTGAGGAAAAAAAAAACAACTTTTATATTATGTATTTTAAAAATCCTATTCACCTTTATCCCACTTCTGCCATGGGATAATTTTATCAGGGCTATATCTCTATCCCTCTTATATCCGATTTTATCCTATCTTGGACAGGAACCAAACAAAAGATAGGATAAATTTTATCTTGACTACCAAATGCAACTGGTCAATTGAAGATTTGAGATTTTATTTTTGTCATCAATTGAGAATTAAGCATTAAAGGCCCTAATCAAGGCTCAAGCTCACCCATGGTGAAATTCAGGTGTCGGAAATTCAACGTGACTCCCACGTGGAGTGTTCGATCAAACATGGACTCACTCTTTAATTTTGATGCGGACAAACCAGCCATACAACACTAAAGAATACAAATGAAAGCATTTTAAATGAGGAACGGTGAAATAAAACCTACTAGGATTTATTCGGCTCGATCAATATATCATACTTCTACAGGAAAAGCACTAACAAAGTTCCACTATAGCTGATGGAGAATTATACACCTCAATGTTTTGTCAAGTATTCTTCACGACCAGTTACAACTAAAATCATTTAGCTTATCTTACAATTTCTTATAAAGAACTCTCCATAACTCGTAATGTGAAGCCATAAGCACTCTTGAAAGTAATATGTAGTAAAACAGAACCCTCTAAAAATTGCCTAAGAGTCAACCGGGCCACAGACCCCCACACTTCTTGTTTTCTTTCATATTACAGTGAGATCAATGGACCAACAATATAGTTCAGTCAATAGATCATTATGAAAAATGTAGGATTCATAGTTGAATGTAATTTTATTGGGACAATTTCACCTAGAGTTTTAAAACTCGCCATGATAGTATATTTAAATTCTGAAATTTTCATTTAGTTATTTGAGTAAGCTTACATAAGAAAATGTGATTGAAGAATTCTCTTGACTTCTTCAATCTTCTTTGGGCTAAAAATGTATGTGAGATTTTTATTTTATTTTTTTCTTTTTCCGTCCGACATGACGCCATGTCAAAGTTAGAGTAAAAACTAACACGATTGAAGCTTCAAAAATAAAAAAAAAAAAAAAAGAGACTGAAAATTAGAACAAAGCCAGAATGAGATATTGACAGGGCATAATATGGAGCGGCGGTGTTGCGCTTTAGAGGGTGAGGGCGGACGACCCTTGTCGAGGTCATAGCAAAGGCAACCACAAGCCGGCAAGGGTTAGGATTCTCATGCCATGTCAATGTAAATGAACCTAAAAATGATACAAACGGAGAAAGTTAGAATCTTTCATGGCATTCTTCCCTACTTCATTTTATTTGCTTATTTTTTATTATTTTTCCCTCAGTTTTTTTTTTCTATTTTTTCTATTTTTTCTTTTTTCCCCTTCCAGCATTCTCTAATAAAATTTTATTAAATAGTAAACTATACAAGTATACCTAAAATGACTAAACTATGTAATAACTAAAAATAATAAATATATATTAATATATATTGAATTTATATTATAAGATAGAAAGAAATTCGAATATATAAACAAAAATAGGAATAAATAAATAAAAATGTTTTTATTTTGAATATTTAATATTAAAATTCAAATATTATTTTAATTTTATTAGTTTAAGAAGTTTGTTATTTGAGAAAACAACTTTTATAGTATGGATCAACCCACGTTTATCCCACCTCCGCCACGAAATAATTTTATCATTTATATCTCTCTTATATCCGACTTTATCCTATCTTTGACTGAAAGCAAACACAAGATATGATAAATTTTATCATATCATGAATTTTATCCCTACTACCAAATGTAGCTGGTCAATTGAGGATTTGAGGTTTATTTTTGTCATCAACTGAGGATTTAAGATTTAAAGGGCCTAATCCAGGCTTGAGCTCACCCATAGTGAAATTCAGGTGTCGGAAATTCAATGCGACTCCCACGTGGAATGTTCGATCAAACATGAACTCGCTCTTTAATTTTGATGCGGACAAACCAGCCATCCAACGATAAAGAACTACAAATGAAAGCATTTTAAATGAGAAATGGTAAAATTATACACCTCAATGTTTTTTCGAGCATTCTTCACCACCAGTAACAACTAAAATCAGTTAGTTTATCTCACAGTCCGTTTTAAAGAACTCTACGTAACTCATAAAGTGAGGCCATAAGTACTCTTGAAAGTAACATGTAGTAAAACGGAACCCTCTAAAAATTGCCTGAGTCGAACGGGCCACAGCCCCCCACTTCTTATTTTCTTTAATATTAGAAGTAGATCAATGGACCAACAATATAGTTTAGTCAATAGATCATTGTGAAAAATGTAGGATTAACATTTGAATGTAATTTTATTGGAACAATTTCACCGGAGTTTTAAAACTTGTCGCGACAGTATATTTAAAATCCGAAATTTTCATTTAGTTATTTGAGTAAGCTTGCATAAGAAAATGTGATTGAAGAATCTCTTGACTTTGTCAATTTTCTTTGGGCTAAAAGCGTACGTGAGATTTTGTTTTCTTTTTCTGTCTGACGTGACGCCATATCAAACTTAGATGAAAAACTAACATGATTGAAAATATAAAAAATCAAATAAATAAATAAATAAAGAGATTGAAAATTAGAAAAATCAGAATAAATAAGGGCACAAAATGCGAGATTGAAAAGGAAGGGGGCCGGCGTCGGCATTGCCCTCTAGAGGGTGACAAATCATAGCAAAGAATGACGAGATGAAAAACTAACATGATTGAAAATTTAAAAAATCAAATCAAATAAATAAATAAAGAGATTGAAAATTAGAACAAATCCAGAATGAGATCGCAGGGCACAATAGGTGCGTGTGTCGGTGGGGGTGGTTGGGCGTGGGGAAGGAAGGGGGGCCGGCGTCGGCATTGCCCTCTAGAGGGTGAGGGCCGACGACCCTTGTCGAGGTCATAGCAAAGGCAATCACAAGTTGACAAGGTTAAGGGCCCTCGAGCACCCCCCCCACCCGCCTCTCTGGTCTCCAATTCTAGTGTAATGACCGCCTACCGTCACATCACTATCACTTGATGTCCACGAACGAAAAAGAACATAGATTAAAAACCATCAATCAGAATTTTCGTCCAGGAATAACTAACGGAATCCCCTTGTCAAAGTACATGACAGGGCGAGTTTCAGGATCGAAACGAACGGAATGAAAGTCTTAATCTACGATGGTAACAAGTTTTAACACTGTGCATAATTGTTACTAACTGAACTGGACGCACCTTACCCTTAGGTGAACTCGTCATGGAAAAAGTCCTCATGAAACAATGCATGCTTAACAATCATCTAACCAAAAGAAAGGAAAGGAAAATAAAAAATCAAAGCTAGGGCTCTCTTCTCTAAATCGATCCGTAGAGAATATTCACCGAGGGATCTTCATGACGTGAACGAGCACGCTGATTGACGTGAACGAGCACGCTGATTATCTCGAAATGCACATCTTGCTTCGCCTAAGTAGGCATGTGCCCCCACTTTTATCGAAATGAATGAACCAAAAAATATTTCCATCGTGCACGAAAATACATACACATAAGTTGTTGCAGATAATGCAAATATTTTTACATCAACTAATTATTACAAGCGATAAAACCGATCATTTTTAAGAATATACTTTCCGAATCATTCATTTTCCGCATAACGAACAGAGACTTTGTACAGGGACTCATTTCAACTGCCGACGCGTGAATTTGTAACAATCGTGCATAAGGAAATATAGCTATGGGGTTACTCAAGATCTTTTATGTTGGTTCTAGCCGGGATCGATCTTCGACTTTTTCGGAACTGGTATTGAATTTGGTGTGGCTACTACGATATGTACTAGGCAACATAGGCCTAATGAGTCCTGTACCCAAATCCGCTAGGCCGATTTGGTTGCCGGTATCTTATGATGTTCGAGACAAGATGGTACATGCGCGTACGTGGAATTGGGCGAGGTTGATTGGATTGACTAGGACTTACACTCGAAGCAAAATTTCAACTCGGGCATTGATTTCCTTCAAGAGATTCCACACTAGGGTTTGGATACCTTCATGATTTCCCGTTTGCATGGGAGGATCTCCCTGACGTCATAAAAAAAAATACTTTAGTAGGCAATCGGTTAACCTCACAAACAAATCGCGAGCTTACAGAGCTTAATCGAATTTTTCGAAATTCAAATGTAAGATTTTACGCAGATTGTGTATACCACAAACCTTTAAGAAAAGAGACGGGAGAAATTGTCCGATCAGTCCTAAATATATTATACGGATGCCGATTTAGTCCTAAATTTTTTAATTTCTTCAATTTTGCTGTAAATCTCAATGGGAAAATTTCAATATAGACCTTCCGGCAAATTTCCGCCAAAAATTGTGATAGTGTGCCACAGAGGAAGGTTAACAATTTTTGAATTAAACGGAAGAGCTACATTGAAATTTCGTGCAAAAGTTAAGGACTAAATTATTAAAATTGAAAAGTGTAAAACTAAATTAGCATTTGTACGATAAGAGTGTGTTTGGTAATATTTCTGTTCTCGAAAACAATTTCTCCTCAAATATAGCTTTTTCTATTTGTACTCTTTGGACAAGTATTTGAGCAGAAGAATGCGTTTAATAACTACATAAAATTTTTATTTTCTGAATAGAAAAGAAATTAAAAAGTGTTTGATATGACCCTAAAAAAATTTTGTGACAGGATTTTTTTAAGTTTTTTGATAATTTTCTAAGATTTTCCTAATAATTTGATTATTTCTTTTCTTTTTTTCCTCCCTTCTTCTTCCTCCTCTAGCCAGTCACCAAGCCTCAGTGATGGCAGGTGACCAGCTAGAAACAAGGACCTCGCCGGCCTCGGGTGAGCCTTAAGTTGACCTCGCGATGGCTAATAAGCGAGGTGCCTTGCCAACCATCGCCAAGGCCCAGCGACTAGTTAGAGGAGGAAGAAGAAAGAAGGAAGAAAAAGAAAAGAAATGACTTTGTTTCAGAAATTATTCCCGGAGGTAAAGGAGCAGATTGTTTTTTTGACTTTTTATTTCTGTTCCAAATCTATTATATGGCCACTTTTCTATTCCGGGGAATAGAAAAATTAACAACAAAATAACAAAAAAAAAATGGAGAATTAGGAGCGTTACCAAACAAGCCCTACGACTTCGTGCGAAGAAGTTTCTTATCGGCGAACTGTTTTTTCTTTTCCTTTTCATTTTAGGAAAATCGGAAAGAAAATAAGGGGGGGTTGGTGCATGTGCATGTCCACAACGCCATCCCCATCAGTTAAAACGCTAAAAACACCAACGAATGGCCGGCCAAACTCCACGATCGGACTCTGCCCTCCTCTTTTCGGGGAATGTTTACCCACCATCATGTGATGGCCCATGTAACATGTAACCAACCAGAGCGCAGCGTTCTCTGCCTTTCAAAAATGTCCTTTTCCCGTAGTTCTCACGAGGGTCCCCTCTCCCCCCTTCTCTCGATATTCACTTTTCACCCTCTGCAAATCCCAATATTTATCTTCCTGTCACGTCCTGACGTTGAACCTCCATATACGGTCCCCGAAAGGAATCGCTATTCCAAAAGTCGGGACCGACCGGACGAAATTCAGGTGAGAATCAAGGAACGTGATGTGCTCGTGCAAGTTGTAATCTAGATTGACACTTGACGAGGGATGATTAATTTGACGATAAGCATAGGCCGCGGCAGTCGTCCGACCGCCGCCGCCATCTTCATTGCTCCTCCAACGATGCCCCGCCGTTGTTGTCGATCCACTGTCTTTGTCGCTCCTCCATCTTTGTTGTCGGGATGCGCTAAGGTTGCTCGAGGGCCACGAGGTCGGACTTACTCGGTTGGAGGTAGGGTTGCAATGCTGCTCGACAGAGAGAGAGAGATATGTCTGTTGCCTCAATGGACGAAGAGGGCAAGCGTTACAGACAGCAATCGACGGGTGATATTGCCGGATACGACAGCCACTAGGGGTGTGCAACCGGACTGGGTTTAC
This sequence comes from Syzygium grande, assembly GCA_024733475.1. Classification (NCBI taxonomy): domain Eukaryota; kingdom Viridiplantae; phylum Streptophyta; class Magnoliopsida; order Myrtales; family Myrtaceae; genus Syzygium; species Syzygium grande. The sequence continues at coordinate 38,094,640 of JAMXDD010000005.1, read as the reverse complement.
CCGGAAACCGGATCGGCCCACCCGAAAAACAGGTCCGGGAACTGGTTCCTGTTTGAACCGGTCCGAGAACCGGTTCTATTTTTTCGGAACCGGTTGAAACCGATCCGATTCCCGGGTCTAAGTAAAAACTTACCCAGACTGGTTTTAGAAACGGTTTTAAGTTACTGTAAAAAAACCCTAGCATTAGTCCCCCTTTCTCAATCTACTCAGTCGCTCCCTCCTCTTCGCGAGTCCCCTTTCTTCCAATTTCCTTGTCGTCCTCCTCGCTGTTTTGGCTAAAAAAGCACAGAAAGGTCCATCTCCACACACACACACCCCTCTGGATTCTTCTCCTTCCTTCCTTCCTTCCTTCCTTGCCTTCCTTGAAACGTCCGCTTCCCGCGGCTCTCGGCAGCTGATCATCCATTTTTCCGTTCCAGTTTCCTCTCCGTTTTCCGGGAAAGCTTCTCAATTCCCTCCACTCGTTGTTCCGGTTTCTTGGGCGCTTCCCCGCGTTCCTTCTCTCGTGGGTGTCCTCCGGAGTAGTCCCCTTCTTTGTTTCTCCGGTTCGGAATTCCAAGGTACGGTCACCAAAGGAAGCCCTTCTTCTTGTTCTGTTCCCTTCGCTCCTTTAATAAGTGCAAGCGCTCGTTCTCTTCTTGAAACCAGAAAAAAAAAAAAAAAAAAAAAAAAAAAATAGGGTATCGGGTAGACCCTGGAACCGGACCGGAAAACAAGGTAGGTTCCAAAACAGGTCTAGGGAAAATAGGGTGAGGCCCAAGGGTCCAAAATTTAAAAACCGATCAGAATGGGGTAGATTCCTTACAGGTTTGACCCCTACTCACCCTGGAACCGATCACCCGTGACAGCCACGGTAGAGGGGCAGTGCTGAGAGAGAGAAAGGCAGAGAGAATAGGGAGAGGGTGAGTTCGATTCTCGCGCGTGCTTAAGCTAAGTTTACGTGCGCATGATGCATATCTTTGTTACTCCCATACTGAAGGCTTATTCGGAGAGAATTCTCCGGTCAGCGGACCAGAGGAAGATACGATATGTTAACACAGTGATCATCGACACCCGATTCACAAAGAGATCAGGTCGAGTGCGCGCTCGACAACAATTCACCGATTCCTAAGCCCGGAATGGCAAAACAGGTAAAGGACATCACATCGAGAGAAAAGATTGATGAGAGGAGGGGGAAGGGGGCGGGTTTTGGAATTTCCAAGAAGTAGAGGGAGATCAGATTCTCAAGAACCGGGTAAGAATATAGATCACCTCATCCTCGAGTGCTTTCAAGAATCTGGGGAGGACTGGGGTAAAAGAAAAGTAGTCACATGGCGGATGAAATCGGCGATGAGGTCAGTCTCAGTGGATGATGCCCCCTTCGTGCGTGGGCCTCCGACCTGATCGTTACCAGACGTTCGCTCGTACCGTCCCTGCTCCGATGCCCGATGGGAATTCTTCCCCACCCCTTCCCTGTTCCTACACGTGAGGCGTTTCTGTCTCAGACCAAGGACATCATCTCTCAGCTTTTGTTTACGTCCAACGTTACGGCAAGGACCTTTGTCCCGGCGCAGTTTGTACGTCTGTTTTGCTAATTCGAACCGAGCATCAAGCGACCTCCTTTTCCCGAGTTGCGCGGGCAAACCAATCAGGTCGAGCTTTGTTTTGGAGCTCACTTTGAAGTTTTCGTTTTGATTCTGGTTTAGGAGGATGGAGGGAGGACCACTGAGGCGAATACCTGTAGTTATACACGTCCTGATAGCAGTAAAGTAGCTAGGTCCTCAAAGCAAATGCAGTTTTTGATGCCTCGTGCGCATTTAAACTCCCCTTGTCGTCCAGGAAAATGGTCGAGTTCATAAAGGACGCGGTTCAAAGGAATTCAACATATCAAATGGAGTCGTGGTCGAAATATTAGTTGAGATCAATGTTCGCCATCTGTTTCATTGTTGCAGTCATTAAGCCTGAAGAGTAATTGTGCACGGCCCTATACGAACCGGCAAAAACGTTCGAATTAACATATCCATAGCAGAGGCATCTCATGAAAGCGACTCGATAGCAGAACCTCTAAGGGGACATAACTAACGTTATTATTGACGACAAGGCACATCTACTCGTCGAGCCAGTTAACGAGTACATCCCTAAATCTTAGCAAATCGCCGTAGTCGACTACAACCGCCCCGAACCTCACATTACACATAAGAAGGTCGCAACATGGAAGCGAGAGAGAGAGAGAGAGAGTATGAGCTTAGTTAGGATAGTGATTGGTGTCTGATCGGGAGAGAGGTCTCTTAAGTAGCCACCCAACATGGCTTGGGCTTCCAATTCATGGCTGCACCTTCCTTGCACCTCACCATGCTTGGCCTCAAGCACTTTCCGTTTCCGATTTCACCCCCGGAAAACCCGCTATTTCCCTCCATGCCCTTACCTTCCGCCTCCTCCTCCTCCTTCTCAAACTCTTCATAGTCAAAGTCTTCTCCTTCCAACGTCACATTCTCTTCTTCTTCTTCTTCTTCTTCTTCCTCTGCCTCGTCACTCTCTGCCTCCACTTCCTCTTCTTCCTCGTCCTCGTCGTCCTCCTCTTCTTCAGCTTCGGTTTCGGGGGCATCACTCTCCTCCGAGAAGCGAACCCTGAGACGGCCGTGGCTCCTCTCCACTTGGAAGAAGTTGCAGGGGGACGACACCACCACCGCCTCCACCACCAGCCTCCTCCCCCCCTCCCGGCGGGACCGCACCTCGACCCCCATGGAGCCGCTGACAGACGTGAGTGGGGGCGGGAACGAGCGGCTCTGGCTAGGCTTCTTCCTCGCCGGCTGAATTGCCGGGCGATGGTAGCCATCCCTGCCTCCTCCGGGCGAGAGGAGCGGGGCATCGCCATTGCTGACGTCGCTGCCGGTCTCGCTTCCAAGGGACTCGGTGCACATCTCGAGGCTCCGGTCGCTGAGGAACGAGGAGGAGCATTTCACAAGCGGGTGGACGTAGACGGCGCCTTGCTCGCCCTCGCCCTTCTCTTCCGCGTTGGCGAAAGCGTGCAGGAAGCTCCAGTCCGCGGCATCAGCGCCCGGCTGGGCCTCCGCCACTGCCGCCACCTTCATCTTGGCCGTGGCGTCGGAGTCGGTGGAGGGTATGCGCGGGGCGAGCTTGAGCCTGAGAACGCGCGGCTCGACGCGCCTTGACTCGAGGCACGATTGCAGGCCCTGGCACACGCTTGAGGACATTTGTTCTTGTTTTTTTAGAGGCTCTGTTCTCTCCTTATCCACAAAACTACTTAGTCTGGTTAACTGATGGAAAACTAGAGCGTGAGAGAAACAGGGGAGATGCAGAGCAGGCCTTGCGGTTGGAATCGGGTTGAAAAAAAAAAGGGGTTGTTTGGACTTATGTGATGGAAATTGAAGTAAGACAGCAGGGCATTCTTTAGAGAGAGAGAGAGAGAGAGGAGAGAGAGAAGAGGTGGGTTGGGGAAAGAGAGGAAGGAGTGAACATGAGAGAGGAGGGAAAGGGGGTGGAGGATGAATTTATAGGTAAAAGACGGGGAGGGAGAAGGGCGGTTGCAATGGAGCTCCTTTTTGGCCTGTTGCCTCTCCAGCTCTCTTACCATGGTCCATGGTGAATGGAGGAGGAGAGAGGCTGAACATTTCATGGTAGCATTCATCTATGTGTTCTAGCCTATGCCGTCGAGTAATCACGACGACCAAACAGCTCGTAAAGCGAGTATCTCTCCACTAGATTTGCCGCGGCTCGAACAGATCCTTGCTTGTTAATCGACCCGAAGTGAGCATCGAGGATCGCGACCTTTGCAAGTATGATTCGTTGTCGGAATCGGTAGATATCTCGAGTGAATTTAAAGAGTTCACACGATATGAAATTATCGTAAAGGTAAAAGGGTAACTCTAACAGTATACAGGTTTTGATCTACCACCTTAGACCGGGAGTAGTGCTACAATTGCTCAGAGCATTGTTTGGTATTTGGGTTTGTGCGGTGGTAAAGCGGGAACATGATGAAGGTGGATCAGTTACTGTTCTTTTCTTGGAAAGAAGTGGGGTTAAGAAAATCAAAAGGAAAACAAAACCAGCCTTCGACAGAACTTGCCTCTTGTTGAAAATAACTTCGAGGATTCCACATCAATTCATCTATCAAACCCAAATAGTTACCATGAGAAAAATTCTAGCAGTGGTGAAATTGTCTGTGTTTTATTCTTCTGAAGGTGGCAGAAAAGTTAAAACTGAGCACACCGATTAATTAATCGAGTTTGAAACTTTATAAAGTGAACCTCTTTTGCTTTTTGGTTAACTTAAGAAGTAAAAAAGGACATCCCGAGAATGAGCACTGGGCGGGAAACTCTTTGGTACGGATCTAAGGGAGTGAATTGACCCACCTCTTTTGACCGCGGTAGAATAGAATAAACCACCTCTCTCTTGGCCGCTCTCTTAGATGGGTGATCCATAGAAATGATCACAGGACAGGCTCGAACGAGGCCTGAATGTTGTGCCTAACTTGTCGCCCAATCCTGCCCGCTGCGTAAAATTTACATAGAAGTTTGCAAGCTAGGTCAGGCTAGGCCTTGGCCAAAGTTGGGCAGCCGAGGCTTTCTCATGTAAAAACGTTGCTTGAGCATGTCCATTTACTTCTCAGGCTTCGGAGGGCCGACCCCTCGTCGACCACCTCTTGTATACAAACTTACCCATATACTAATTTATACCGTGTTTTACTCGGGGTCATGCTCTCTTTCTTATTTTTTCTCAATATCTTAGACGAGAAAAAGGTAGATGTTATTTATATATTGATCCATGCTAGGGCTAGATTAAGCATGGAGAATTGAAAACTTTGAATAAGGCTTATCATTTTCCACGTACAATCTTGGCAAGAATGCCTGCTTCGGAATTCAAGTGTTGTATGGTTATGAAAAAGTGTATGTACAATTGAATCGGCAATCAGGGCAATAGGCTGATAACAATTTTGGAAAAACAAAATTTTATCTTAGGCTATAAAGTTTGTAATTCAATAAGGTAATAATTTTTTTATTAGCTAGCCTAATAATTTTATGCATGTAAGTGCATTCCGGGTACAATTGAATACTTTAAATTTTGGCAGCAAAGCCAAAAAGTATATTTTGTTTATTTTTAATTATAAACAAAGAACCCCTTAAGTTGATTAACATCTACTGTATCTTCATTAAAATCATTCATGTGATTAATTAATGTATCGTTTATTATACTAAACAATGATACTTCCTGGCCAGTACCATCGGTATCATTCTTTTAGAAAAATTAACCATTTCGTCCTTTTATCAGCCAAAATAATTGTAATAAAAATGCATCACACCATAGAGGGATGATTTCTAGTTATGCAGCGATAGGTTTGCATTCTTACCCAATATCGAAAGCGACATCTCACCCGCCTCGTGACATCCAAGTTAGAGAGATATAAATTGAACAGGGCAATCGATATACATCTTTTCCCCATAGCCCCGAGGCCGTGCCTAACATATATTACAAAGATAAATATCTTTGACTCGAATGAAAGATGATCGGTTAAAACCATAGAGATTATTATGTTGCCGAGAATTTGTTTTGAAGGACTCTTGGACATCCACAGTTCAATCATATATTTCATACTGCCTCGAGACCCGACATTAAATGTTTTTGTCATGTTAATGAGGGCCGATGAAGCATAAATTATAAGGAGAAACTTCCAAACCCTAATTACTATGCCCATCACTGAACCCTCATCTAAATTGACTCTCTCTCTTTTTGTCAACTTACGTTGGGTCGCTATCTCATGGTCCTATGGATCGAAACATAAGATTAAATTAGCCTTCCAAATTTAGTCAAAGACAAAACATTAATTAACGTAGGGACCAGAAGAATAACTTTCTTGATCGTACACACCTTATCATAGGTTTGACCACATGCCTAGGGGTCGAAAACCGTTCTTAGAGGGGGCAAGCAAAGCCAACTAGCAATGCGAATGACAATGGGGAAAAAAACTTGGATTTGGGCAAACGAGTCCTATGTTGGAAAGAAGACAAGAATCTCTCTCTCTGTCTCTCTCTCCTTTAAACCAAACATCATGTCATAAACCCTCTAAACCTTCTCGTTTCCTAGTATGAAATAAGAACTTCAGCTCAAAATCTATGTACCTGTATATACTGTCTGCTGCATTGGGAGCTAATGCACTGATAATGGACTAGCTTAGCTCTTTGGCCCGACAACACTGCCATGTGAAGGTAGCAAAAGCTCCCTGACAGATTTCTAAGTATAAGAAAGTGGTTGCACCCCCATTGAGCCAATGAGCACTTTAATTTCCATCTTTGTATGCAACTAAAACTGGGTCAGGTTAAATTGTCCACTGGATTACCGATATCGTATCGAATCTCGGCCGTACATCATTGACATGTGAAATTTTAAAACCGTGATCCAACATTGTTAGGAGGCGTTTGACAACTTGTCAAATAGTGAAAATTTTTGTTCTTTTGTTTCCAGAATCAATTTGGGAACAAAATTCCGTTTGTTAAAATTTTTGTGCCCAAGCACAAATTTGCAAAAAATTGTTCCCAGAATCATTTTTGGAACAAAATCAAGAAGCAAAAAAAAGTAGCTTCTTAATTCTTGAACAATTTTTCCATTTCCAATTCTTCTTGGTTTTCTTCTTCCTTTTTTATTTGTTCTTCATCTTCTTTCCGGTTGGTTGCCGGCGACCAACTAGGGCCGGCGAGGGTGGCCCTCGCTGCCCCCAACAATGGCAAGGTCGGCCTTGCCAGATTTGGGCGAGATCGAGCCTCACCCGACCATGGCGAGACCGACCTCACCTTCATCGAGGGTGGCGACGGCGAGGTCGGCCTCGCCGTCGCGACCGACAAGGGCAGCAGTGAGGGCCACAACACCTCGCCAGCCCTAGCCTGTGGCCAATCGTCGGTGCCGGCAACCGGCCATGGCCAAGCAAAGGAAGGAATAAAAAGAAATAAAAAAGAAATAAATATTTAAAAATTTAAAATATTATTAATAAAAAGAAACTTGATGTAGTTACTAAATGCATTTATGTTCTTTTTCTATTCTAAGAATAGAAATTTTGGATAGTTACCAAACGCTTTCAAATGTTTAAAAATTGTTCTCGGGCACAGAATCATTTCTAAGTAGAATCAATTTTCAAATATAGAATCATTGTCATGCGTATCCTTAAACTATAAAGACATAATGCCGTCAGGGAATGATAGACTGTCAATTTAAAAACACCCACAGTAGAACGTTTAAAGGCACCGACCATCTGCAAAGCGAGCCATAGCTGCACTCCAATGTCTAAGAATATCTCTTGCTTTTTGGATGAGCCAGTGCACGAAGTTTCGCCACATTCTTTAAATAATGATGGGTCTTATGAGGACATAATGTAACTTAAATTCCAAAACTTGCACAGCATTCTATTAAGAGCAAAAGTTGTCGGCCTGCACTCTTTCTTTAGTTTTATTGATGTCTTTTTTGAAATAGAAAATTTCTGTCACCTGATGTGATAATAGAATGCTGTGCAAGTTTTGGAATCTAAGCTAAATTATGCCCTCATAAGGCCCATAATTATTTAAAGAATGTGGCGAAACTTCATGCACTGGCTCATCCAAAAAGCAAAAGATATTCCAAAACTTGCACAGCATTCTATTAAGAGCAAAACTGATCAGACTGCCCTTGTTCATTAGCTTTATTGATGTCTCTTTTGAAATAGAAAATTTCTCTCACCTGATGCAGAATGGCTAACTAAATGCCAAATGTGTACGGAACAGCTCATTAGTTGAAGATATTCAAAGCTTCGTTTGTCTAATTTATGGATGCCAATGGTTCTTACACAATATAAATTTCCCACTAACAAGGGATTTTTCTCAGTGTTGGGCATATGGAAAGTGCGTTTTGTTCCCACTTCCAAGCAGCTATGCAGCTAGTTTGATATTCCCAATTTTCAAAACCAAAAAAGTTCAAGAATTGCTTGGACTACACACGTGTCAGCATTATAAAATAATCTCAATCGAGTTTGGTCGTGAGCATGACTTGGCCATGGTACACCTGACACTATTTCACGGTCCAAATCATCAAAGATATATGTAATCCACATTGGGATTGCCCTTGCCCCTGTGGTAAAGGTGTTCTCATGCTTTCGACGAACGAACAGATGGCTGTCGTTTCGATTCTTGCCTTGGCTAACTCATATTAAAGTAGGGGGTCATGACGATGAATTATTTTGGATCAAAATCAACTGCATAGGTCAAAGACCTAAGCTTAGTCATGGTCACGGTTTAGGAACTGCCGGTTCCGGTTCGGAACCGGCGGTATGAACCGGAACCGGAACCGAACCAGGGGGGCGATTCGCCCTCGTTTGAAACCAACGGTTCCGAGCCGATTCCGTTCGGTCGGTTCCTTATTTAAAAATTGATAAAATAATTATAAAATAAAAATTGCAGGCCTGGTCCTCTGTTGGTCGTCGCTCGGGGTTCGCAGCCTTGGCCACGGTGGCGGAGGCGGGGTTCAAGGCGGCAAGGAGATGAAGTGGGAGACGAGGGCGACGAGGGGGGAGAAGGAGGGGCCGGAGGGGGACGGGACGGGGACGGGACGGGAGGAGGAGCGAGGTCCTCCTCCTCCGGGTTGGGAGGAGGGGAGGAGAAGGGGGGGCGTTGCGTGGGCAATTGCGGGCCATGGGGGGGGCAGCTGTGGCGAGGGCCGATCCGGGGAGACAGGGGGGCGGTGGAGGAGAAAAGGGGAGGAGGAGTGGTGGTAGCGAGGGGGAAGGAGGAGGAGGGGGGCTGGGCCGGGCGCGATCGCGCCATGGGTGGAGGCGACAGCCGGGCGAAGGCGACGGGGTTAGATCTGGAAGACAGGGGCCTGTGGGGTGGGCGGAGGAGAAGAAAAAAGAAAAGAAGGAGAAAGAGAAGGAGAAGAGAGAGAGAAGAGAGAGAGAGAGAGAGAGAGAGAGAGAGGGGGGGGAGGGGGGACTAAAATGATTTCCTCACCAGTCACCACGACGGCAGCAGTAATTTTTTTTTTTTTGGACCGGACCGGAACCGCCGGTTCCCGACCGGTTCTGGATCCAAACCGCGGGCCCGGTCAACGGGCCGGTCTCGAGTTTGACTCGGGCCAGTTCCAGGTCAAAACCGGCCCCTGGCCATGACTACCTAAACTTAACTAGTACCTAGAGTTTATAGGACGTTTCATGAGCCTCCAAATAATTGGATCTCCGTGCCGGTACCCATAACTTATAAAAAACAATTGGCATCTAATTTCTCAAACCATATAATATCGCATTCGAATTCCGAAAGCCGAGAGGAAAGTGCAAAATTATGCATGAAACGAGTGGAAGTTGCAAGTTCGATCATACACTTCCTAGTGCATTTAGTTTTGCTCTCCCATTTTTGTTCTTGCCTTGATTCTACCAAAAACAGATGGTGCTTCGTTTGTTTATGTTTCCTATGGTGCCCATGGTGTATAGTGCAGGAAACAAAACACAGGTGTTTACTCGCTTTGTCTTATTTTAAGAGAGATATAAAGAAAATATGCAGCCCCAGCAGATATATAGTTGCACCAATGTAACTGTAGGGACCTGTCGAAGGAAGTATCATTATACAGGAGAAAAAATAATTTCTATAGATAATGTAGTGAAATTGAACTAGCCATTTTGTAGGAAATATATTGGAATTTAGTTTTACAAATTCTGATGTAGGCCTCCTTTTTTTTTAACATGATTGGTGTTATTTAATAGAAAAATAAGAAGTTAAGATATGTATGATCAACGAAGCAAAATGGTTCTTTAAGTTGATCAGAACTCGAGTTCGAGTTCGAGGTTTACTAAGCACAAGCTCAAATTATAGCTTGAGTTCCGTGCAAACTTAGAGCAGAATTTACATTATGGTGATCAAATTGAGCCGAGTCGACCTTTAGCGGATCATTTATAGTTTAATCGAGCTTGACTTTTCATGCTTACATAGGGTATCCAGCTCTGAACGTTCGAGTTGAATCAAGGGCGATCAGCAAATTACATCGCATCAGCGCGACTCAGCTCGATTACGCCCATTGGTGGGAATTAAAGGGCATGCATGTAGTGTTGAAGAAAGTGAAAGGAGATTGGGTGCTTTTGGAGGGAGAAAACAGTGCAGACAGGAATATGTGCCTCTCCCTCTCAGCGCAGCCCTGGCCACCGATGGTGCTTTCACAATCCACTTTTTGCTTCATTGCTTTTGTCATGAAAATTAGCCCAACCATTGGAAAAGGGAGACCCTTATAGACTAGGGAAAAGGGACTTTTTTCCTCTGTTGCCACCGTCTCCCCCTCTTTGGTCCAAGATAATGTGACTAAAGTTGGGTCTGATTACTCATTCCATCTTCTCCTTTTCTTTTTTTGTGTTTTTTTTTTTTAACGTTATAGTCCATCTATGAAGAAAGAAGAATATCTACAAAGGCCTGCATCGATGCCTAATTGCATACGGACCCCATTTGGATTTTGTTCAAAGAACCTGCAAAATTTTGCAAGTTAGTACACTGTTGATCCCAATCTTCTATTCTGATAAGAGTCCAATTACCAAGAGAAACGGACTGACAAGAGCACCTCTCACCAAAAGGGCAAAGCATCATCTAACAATAATAATATATATAAATAATAACGGTATTAACAGTTATAATAATACTGATGATAACAACACGAACAACAATTATTAATTATTTTTACCATTGCTGTTGTCATTAACTATGTGAAGTGGTCGAAGTGCTTGCTTGCAGTTCTCTCTCTCTTCTTTTTCCATGTTTTTTATTGTCTGTTCCCGAGTTGCGATGTTCGGGGAGAAAGGTGGTGGCATCAAATTCATGGCCTACCCAGCCTACAGGACATGTCGAGAATGCAGCATTTTTTTCTGTTTAACTTTTGACCACCATAGCTTATCTTCAACCTTTTCCTTTCGTGTTTTTCTACTGATATGAATATGAGGGATTCATTGAGAGCTCTAGGTTATTATGCAGACATGTCGTGACATCAACGGTCGCTCCCTTGTTAATTGCAAAAGGCAAAGGAGGGACACAAAGAGACCAAGCACAAAGTCACCTTTATGGACGGTACATGCAAATTTTTCGCAACCTCCGCTTTTCCGAATGGTGTCCGGACGTGGAGAAGAGAATCTCTCCATCGTGTCCCATGTTTGTTTACGATAGCGATACGCTAAATGATGGGATAAACTATTATCGGTATTTGAACATGAGCGAGATAATGTCTCTCTCGGTGACTACAAATTTCGAGAGACGGGCCGCCATGTTCTCTGTTTTTTGCATGCTGACGATTACATCTTCACGTAATTGTTTTGGTTTATAACCCAAGAGGAGGCCTAATTACAAAAAGTAAAAAAAAAAACACACCAATTTTAGCTTGAGTGACACGTCTGGCCCGAAATTTTTTTTGTCTTGTTAAAAATCACTAACTTTCACTTAAATTCCAAATATGGCCCCTTTAATTTGAGAATCGTTAATTGTCCAACGTGATTATTAGCGATGAGAATGGTTCCAAGGTAGAACCTAGAACCAGAGGATTGGACAAGTGGGTCCAAGATATATAGGGTAAGTTCCAAGTTCCAAAAATTGGGAAACTTGTTTCAACAAGTAAGTTCTAGTATCTAGGTAAGTAGAACTTAAAACCTGAAATACGTATTTGTGTTTTTCCTAGTCTATGTCTTCGTGTGATCCTGCAATATTTTATTATATCTGATGATGAGTGTATAATTTGAAACCGCTAGTCTGTTTTTCCAATTTATTACTAGGACTCTTACTTTGTTAATGTTTTATATTTTTTTGTGTCTAAATATAAATTGTGATCAGTGCATTGTAGCAACAAGTAATAGTCATTGAAGGTGAATTCACTCCAATCGTTCAAATTATAATACAAGCAAAACTTAGGTAGACCCTGAAATCGACCTTGAAATTTATGACAGGGTAGGTATTAGGTTTCAAAAAATAAGGAACCTGTTTTAACAGGTAAGTTTCAGGTTCTAAGTAAAACTTTTACGGAACTTGGAACCGCTCACCTCTAGTGACTATTCCACCTCAATAATAATTTCACGTCTCTTGTAAGCTAAATTTAAAGCAATATTTATTATCTTTTTTTTCTAAGCCACTCCTTCACTTCACTGGTAAATAAAAAATATCTCCAGATTGAATTTCTCCGACCATCCTCCAGCATTTTGTCATAATCCAAAGTTGTAAACCACAACCCATCGAGACACGTCATGTATGAGAATTGCCAAGCTCATGAGTAAGAACTTTTTTCCTGAAATTCCGAAGTCTTTGTCAAATGGACATTAATCAATTGATATCATTTAATATATCGGGCTCTAATGATGGACATTAATAAATGGATTTGTTGCAAAGTATAGTGAAGGAGATTTTAAAGTCGTGGCTTGCCAAAGTGCTTGTAACAATCTACAAGATCCCAAGCTTTGATTAATAGGGGGTCAGATTTGGAACTCGAGTAAAAGTTAGTTATCTTATTGAGACAAAAAAACGTTCGGACCAGAATTATCACTCAAGATAAAATCAGTGCTTTTTTTTTAAATTAGCCCCCCCAAGAGGGACATAAATCTTTAGGAAGCAAAAATAGGGTGTAAACAATTCAAGCCAAGCCTACGTTATTAGTCCAAAGAAAGAGCCGATGAAGTGCCAAGCAATAGCTCGATTGGACAACATACTGGTGTAGCTCGAGCTCGACTTCCCTCGAGCTTCACGTAAAATTAGGGAAGTCGAACTCAAGCAATGATCAAGTCGAACCCGAGCTACTAGCAAGTAGGGTTTCGACCCCGCGCAGGATTTACTCAGCTCGCACAAAAGACCTGATGCAGCTTCAGGTTTGATGCATCAAGGAAAGGCTCGTGTAGAAAGGAAGACCGACAGTGAATTTGTGTCCTGCCAATCACTACAATGATTCAAACGTCTCATGCTGGTCGATAACTCCCTCTCACTAGTAATGACGACGTAACAAAAACGAGTGTTTTTTTTTTTTTGGTAAGGTAACCAAAAAAAAAAACCACAATGTCCAAAACCAATTTCCTTGAACATTTCAATAAATTACATGAATATGCTGATATTCATCCATTCAGAAGGAAAAAAATTACACAGCGGAGTAGTTCTTGAATGCAATGCTCAAATACAATGGCCTAACTTCACTTCACTCCAGTAAAAAGAAAATCTCCGTCTTCGTTGCAAATCGTGCCCCCCTCTCGTGTCTCGAAATGTGGCAAACAAAACCCGGAAAAATCTCATGATGTGTGAAGATTTTGAATTTCTACTTGCAGCATGCGAAGTCTATCCTGAACAGCCGACAGTTCATCCTGCATTTTTAATATCTTATCCAGTCTACTTTGTGCTGCCTCTTGATGAGGCTTGCTGACATTGTTTATGAAGTTCTCCATATTCATGACGGTATCGAGGAGATCCTTCTGCATGGCCTCTTCAAGATCGCGTGCCAAAGCATCGACAGTCTTGTTCACCTTATTCACCACCGCTTGCCTGCGGGCCGGGAAGTTTGAAATTGCTAATAGCCTGTCATTGAAAAATAAGATTAGATAGAAGATAAAAAAAGGAATAGAGGACTACAATAATTTCAGAACTTCTGTTTCAGCCAAGAAAAGATGAGTTGCAGACACACGACAACGACACCCAGATGATACAGAATTCAAAGGCAGGGACATCATTTTCACGCTATCCAATTCAACATCACCCCTCTTTATCAGTCCATGAGGAACTACCCCCAACTGATTGATACTTAAAGTCCCGCATTACCACTTTTCTGAAATAAGGCATTGATTTTTCGAGTAACGTCGCAATCATCCATACTTTGTAGTTCAAGAGCTTTATGAGCTGGGCATGAGTCAATAGGAATACCTCGCATTGAATAAACATTACTTCATCTCATATGCAAAATAATATATATATAAAAGTAAAATATAACTAACATGTGTATCCGCAATGGAAAGTCCTAACAGAACACAAAATTTTCTAAATGAGGGAGTGGCAAGGAACTTAATCTACGTATGCCTTTCTGAGATTAGGTGGAAAGAAACTTCCAAAGCCACATTACAGACAAAAAATGAGGTGCAAGTGATATTTTAATGTTCGTGGCCGAGTCTATAAGAGGGACAAGAGTGAAACATGAACTGTCAATCACAACAAGGTGCTGCCCACATTGAGAAGAGAGTCAAATGGAACTTTGAAAAAGAGAGACTGAGATTTTGAAGACAAAATATAAATGATGTGGTTCAAATTGGAAGGAGATCCATTACCCGCCAGCTGAGCAAAGGCCAAGTGCCAGAAGATCTTCCAGAGTTGTAGGTAACACAGATGTCAACAGGGAAGCAGACAAACCTGCTGCTCCTAGCCCACCAAAAGTCCCCAGAAACTGAATCAAAGGCATATCCCACATTAGCTTAAGTGTATGGCAATGTCAAATAAAATGAAGAAAATGTTCTTTTTTATGGTCAAAAAATGAAGAGAAACAAATGTTAAATCACTAATTTTGTGACATCCAGTCAATTAACAGGTATTAAATGTCAAAAAGTTTTTAGGAGAGGAAAGGAATCCCAGTTTAATTAAAGGGTATTTGCATCTGAATCAGGGAGATTCTCCAATAGGAGAAAGAAAGGTTCAGCAAACTGATTATGGCGGAACTGCCAAAACAAACTGATTACTAGGGAAACTTTGAGATATGCTTCCCTGACTCTGAATATCCGAGAATAGTACATACCTATGCAGAAATACTAATTACAGACTCTGAACATTCGGTGATTAGATATGAATGAATTGAGTACCAATTACACCGCATTTTTTCAGGTGATTCATAAGAACATATAGCACTTGAACAAAAGGTATTGCCCACCAAATCTAGCAGTCCAGTAGAAAAAAGATCCTCAAAAAAGGGCATTGGGATAGATGAATAGCACAACACATCTAACTATTGACATGATCCGAGCTAAATTTCCATTTGCTTGGCAAAAGAATGTAATACGAGTAGTCGCAACAACCCATTCATGCAGGTGTTGAGCTCAAGAATAGTGGGAAACAGAACTCACCACTTCTCGAATTTCTTGGTCGAACGTCTTAGAAGCAGAACTGGCACTGAAATTTTCTATGACTTCAAGACACTGTTCGTCTAACTTCCGCAGCAAGTCAAACCTCTCCAATGTCGTTTGAGTGTTCGAATATACTAACGATGGCCATCTTTTTTCAAAAGATTCCCTGTAAAGCCTGCCTTGACTGTCATTGCTTGAGTGTAACCAACTCACATAGTCTATTAGAAGTTTCTACACAGTAAAACATCCAAAGCACACCAATAAATGCTAATTTGAGCCAGCTACTCCTACATAAATAAGTAGAAACAACGGCAGGATATATGTATGCTTTACTTCATCGTTAAAATAGTACATTAGTTAAATTACATGAGATCAAGCTGAAAAGCCGGCACCTAGATCTTCTCAGACTAAAGAATTTAGAATAATTAAAAAACTAAAAGATAGATGATCCTAACAAAGAGCTGAAATGTATTCTGTGATCTAAAGGGATCCTCAGCAGAGAAGATTTAACTTACATTTGCATCGAGTAGAGCAGGGCCGAGTATGTCATTTTGCACCCTAGAAGTTGCTGGCATTGTAGCTGATTTTTCTCCCTTAAAAACATATGTTGCGACAAGATCTAAATTTGATAACTGTAGGCTAGATTCAGTCAGCTCCACAACACGTGCTTTTGTTGTGTCAACCTGCAATGTGACATACGGTACTTATAACAGAAGGAATAACATGATAGGGTAATAAGAAAGATGGGTTTCTGTGGGGGTACCAGTGACAAGATTTTTCTTCTCCAAGAGATGCTATCTCTTTCCATTTTCATTGCATACTCTTTAACACTACTAACTATGCCAAGTACGGTGTTCATATCCTGGTTGGTATCTTCAAAGTCTTGTCTCAGAACAGTTTCACATGAAGAAACTAACTGCTCAGCAATTCCAATTGGTGTTTCTAGTTTAAGCTTTATTCTTTCCATTCCCATGCTTGTTGAACCATCTAAGAAACTGTACAAGAAATTCTCGAATTTGTAAAAGCTACCGACTCTCCATCGAGAATCAGAGACCAACAAATTTGTATACTCTTTGGCACTCTCATAGGAAGCCGAAAGCTTTGATTCAAGAGCAGATCGTGCAGATATAGGATATAATGCCACATTCTCTGCATTAAGTAACTTCTGCACATTTTCACTGATGAAAGACATAGCTTCCTGAAGCTGCTCCAGAAGCATAATAAAAGTAGTCCTCAATTAGAGAAGCATAGATTTTACTAAAGTGTCACTGAAATTAAAATAAATAAATGCATAACAAAAAGTCAAGGCATTGAATGGACATTTATACCTCAAGATCATTCTGATAAATGTCAGATTTATTCAGAACAAAGACAACTTTCTTCCTCCACTGCTGAGTGTACCGGAGGAAAGTTACCTAAAAAACATGAACAAAGCATCAAGTCAGTTATTGTTGCAGACTAACATTATAAATAAGTATCTAGCTGTTAAAGTTGCTAAGAAAGCCACTACAAAAGACTTATGAGAAAATGGATGTGCATATTACAAAGAATGACAATGACTACAGAAATGATTATCAAAAGCTGAAATGGCTAACATAAGAATCTATCAACCGACCAGAAAATTAGGTATATAGAAAATAAATGGGCACCTTAGTGCGATAAACCTTGGTTTGTTGTTGTTTCGTTGTTACGTAGACAATAAATGATCAAGTAGTAAGTTAAGGGTGCTGAGAACAGTACACACAGTACAGAAAACTAATTTTCTTACAAAGATCTATCCCAACACTCTCATTGACTTCATTCCTGAAAAGCTAACAGATCCAAATGACACATGCTATTTTCCAGACTGCAAGGAGGAGGAGGTTTACTTGACCCTTCAAAGAGCCTGTTGCTTTCATAAGATGCTATAATACCATGATCAGAATTTAGAGTGACTATCGTCTCCTACATGACTCACAGACACATCAGAAAATTAATTCTAGAACCAAAGTTCAAACTCATCAAAGACAATCATGACATCTTTTTTCAATGCAATGATGAACTGTACGAAGATAATTACTTTATCTTGAACTTACCTCACTTTCAGTCAATGGACGATCAGCAGAGATTACGAAAATTAGCAAATCTGCACGAGGTATAAATTCCTCAGTGAGGCGTTGCTGTCTTTGGAGAATCACATTTGTTCCAGGAGTATCCACAATAATCATCTGCACCCAAAATACATGGATAAATTAGTTTAATGAGGTAAATAATAACAACTGTGAATTATTTGATGAGATAAATAAATCACAATTGTGTGAATTTCTAATTAAATCACAATTGTGTGAATTTCTAATTAAATCACATGTCCGACATGGTAATGAGAAAAAATACACCAGAAAATTGTGGACTTTTGGTGGGTGGGAGGGGGGGGTGTTAGGGTAGCACTGGTGCCCCCTGCCACCAAACTTTCTTTAATTATCAAGAAAAAGTTTCAACTGTATACTTGAAATTTCAGTTGAGATTTTTCATCACACACCCACAACCTAAATTCTGCGTCCCTCATTCCACAAGATCTGAGATAGCCGCAACATTAAGCGTTTCTTTCTCAAACAATCAAACCAGCAGCTTTTCCTTTTAATCAACTGCTCTTTATCTCCTGATCATTGACATCTGATATCAGAAAATAGATCTTGATTTCTCTCAGATTTCTTGGAAAAGAATCTTTATTTTATATAGTTGGATTTTGAAACGATGGCCCAGGGCACTTCATCAGTATCCAAAGGAGGAAATATTACAGCTTTCGATACCTTAACTTTTCTTGTAAAGTGTGTAATTAGAGTTTTGAAAGTGAAACTTTCTTTACAAAAATATTACCTTATTCATTTGGCAGCCACGAAGATGACACTAGCAACCGATGCACTGAACATCAACCCAGCTACCATATTTTCATAAAATACAACACCGAATTAATTTAATAGGCATTAATTGACGACTTTATGGAGTGTCGTTGGGCGAGAAATTGACTTTTAACTTTGGCTTTCGGGTCTAAAGTTTTACAGCAAAAGATTGGAAAATGACCAGCATAAGTACTTAAAATTTAAGTGGGAGAAAATTAATAAACAATAGAAATCATTTCTCACCATTCGGAGCCACTCAGCAGAAGAATTTTTTAATGAATAACACATAAAAGTATTATAAAAAAAGATGGAATGTTCACATAATGCACAGCATTAAGCATATGATGAAGACAGATTAGATTTGCTTACTTCTTTAAGGATACGAGCAGGAATATAACATATGCACTGACCATCTGGATGCCTCTCGCAACGCTGTGTCTCATCAGAATCAGATTCGGAATACCGTAAAAAGGTGATCTCATTTGTTGTGGGAACAACTCCCTCTTTCAGAAATCTCTTCCCAAGAAGTGCATTGATAAAAGTTGATTTACCAGAGTTAAATTCACCCTGGTGATAAAACATGGAATGAAGAAATCAGAACCAAATCCTCAAGAAAGACTCTGATATAGTCTACAGCACAATGGCCAAGCCAACGTATACTATGAGGCTTCTAATTTGGAATATAATGTTATTAATTTTTGTAAGGTAAGCGCTCGTACTTCCAGAAGATCAAGTTTTACAATCACCTTCCTCATCAGGTTTCTTTTTAAATAGTTGTAAATTTTTGTCGTCTTATTTTGTGGAGCCTCCATTTCATGCCACCAGTCTGCTTGCATTCAACTTTATTTGCGATGCTTACAGAAGTTCTCATTTGCCAAGGAAACAAAAATACAAATTTGAATAGCATTAAAACGTATTAAATGTAGGTGCTTTTGGTTGGCGCGTTTGCCACTGTAAAACAAGTAAGACTTGGGAAAGACAGAACTGTGGGAGATAAGGGTGCAACACAACCCCGGTATAGAAGATTTTTGTGATAATAATGGAAGTACATTGTCGGCTCCAAGTAAAATTATTCTCAAGATCATGTCATCCGGACAAAAAACATCAAATGAAATGTGCAAAAAGACTCTGTAAAAAAATAGCATATTGGTCCTACAGAAAGAAAATTACGATATGAGCAGCTTAATCAATTTATAATTGATTGCATGGTTAGCATATCTCACCATTCCCTTTATTTTGCAATTCGCACTACTATTTGCTAAGACAACATTGAATACATTTGGATACAGCAACAGTAAATTACTAAATTCCAACAGATAACGGTAACTTAACTTGGAGTTTAGTATGCACTGATTTAAAATCAGGATTTCTTTTAAAGTGTTGTTATCTTTGTTCATAAGCAAACATTTGTACTTATATCACTCTTATTCTCTTCCAAACTGCAAATTTTAGAGCTAAAAAAAAGGCTCAGGCCCCCCCAAACCGCAACTGAAAAACAGTGCCCCCATCAGCACCATATAAATCTACTTCAAGTTCAACTTCACATCTTATTACTAGCTCAATGCAAAATTAAGGCCAAAAGTAGTGTCACAAAGAGTTCATAGCTAGCCAGACGTATTCACCTCTGTTATATAATATCATTTATAACTCTCCACGGAGAAAAGGCCAACGAAATTCCTCAACCAACCCTGATAATCAGGACAACTTCAGTTGACTTGGTTTGCTTGCATTTTATTCATCAAGCAGCTTTGTCATGCAAAATAAAACATGACCCTGACAAGCCAAGAAACCTTGATGCCCTGTTGCATTTACGTACTTTTATTTAAGTTTAAAAACTTGTAGAGCAAGATGCAGGAAAAACGAAAAACAATATTAAGCAAAAAGTCTTTCAAATAATAAAATAACTTGTTTGAAATTAAGAGCTAATACCAATGTATACCGTGGAACCAGAATTTGTCGGAAGTTCAGCACACAATTACCACTATAACCAGCAAAAATGGCTCATCAATTTGAGAAGTTGCATCAACAAGTAGCGAAACCTCCTCCATCTGTCATTGACAACCAGCAGTATTAGCTTTAGGCAGATACTGGAAAACTGTAAGAACTGATTATGGCTGTGATTATTTAAAGAGTGATATCAATGACTTTGTTCATGTTTTGGCCATAAGCTTCCTTCTAATTATCAAGAACCTCACCTGCGGAGCAGCTTTCTGGATAACATTTACTGCTTCCAGCAACACTGCTTTCTCGGTTTCTATTAGCTGCTTTTCTTTGTCCTCCAACTTCAAGAAGCCAGCAACTCTCTCATTTCTGAAAAAATCATTCCCCATATCCTCCAATCTGACCTTATTGGTGATGCCTCGTTCAACTTTTGTGTCCTTTGTCGATGCACTTACAGTCCTGAATAATTGGTTCAGCAAGCCATCAGTAAACAAGTCCAAATCTTTCAATCCAATCACCAAACCACTGGCACCATATTTGATCCACCTCGATGCCTCATCCAATGTTATGCCATTACCACTAAAACGAAGCTTAACGAATATCGGTATCTTGACATCTTCAAACATGGATGACCCAAGGTTATCCACGTGCTTCCCTTCACCAATGTCATACATAATAAAATCAGCACCATCAGAAGTAGATGCACTTGATGCAGCACTTGCAGTCTGCACATTCCTTGCCACCAATGGGAGAACCACTGATTCAGACTTAGAATCTGCCATCATGCTTCTGGCCACAATAGCAGGAAGTCCTGTAAAAAACGACAGAAACAAAACGGACCTTGTTCTATGATGATTTCCATTGGTATCCATATGTCAAAACACTTTAAAGCATGATGCAGTTAAAGCATAGGTCATAAAAGCACCAGTGTAAATGTCTTCAAAAGATGTGTATATTTATAACAAAGATGTTTCCCAAAAGGCAAAAGTTCAATACTGCCCAAATTATAAAGTAGGTCAACATTTTGTTAGAAGCTGAGTCAATACATGTGGAAAAAGATAAATAATTCTCTGAAATCCCCTTTAAAATCTGGTCAACCTTATTAAAGACCAAAGATCAAAAGAGACCTCTTCGACCTCTTTTTGACCGAATACAATCATCTGCCACGAACATTTTAATGAAGCGAAGATAAAGAAATAAACCCTACTTCAAAGAATTGCAATAATTTTGTAATAGGCTTCATTAACGTCTCTACCTTCCATTCAAAAAATGATGAATATGCACAATGCAAGTGTAGAAAAGAGGATAACTCCCATCAAACCACATTTTCATGGCAAAGCAGAACTTTCCTTTGGGCTTTACTGATTGATGTACAGCTTGTGAAGAAAAAGGGAGAGAGAGAGAAAGAGAGAGAATAACTCCCATCAAAACCCAATTTTTATGACAAAGCAGAACTTTCCTTTGAGCTTTACTAATTGTTGTACAGCTTTTCAAAGGATTAGTATCATAAAAGGCTGAATATTTTTGTCCTTGATAAATATCTTTAAAAGAGCAGTCAATGATCACTGCAGTGCATATCATTGTGCATAGGCGTGTAAGAGTGTGCTTAATAACCTTGCTTTTCCAGTCACCAAAGAGGGCGGTCAATTCACCCACCTTGGCCAGATGCATCGGCCCATCACAGACGCTAACACCGAGGCACTAGAGATACGGAAATCAAACTATCCAGGTTCAATTGCAAAAGAAACATGCTGCCCAAACACGCTTTGTATAGCCTAGGCTAAGTACAACTTCAAGTATTCTGGCCTTAAATTAACTTCTCTTGAAAAAGCGCAGAGGAAGAAAGCATAAGGAGGCCTTCATAGCCGACCACAGAACAGGACAGACCATTGCAACTAGCTAACTGCACTAACTCACAGATTAAGCATTTCTCTCAACATTTCCACCTATTAAAAAGCCACTTCGTGAGGATCTCCAAGCAATAGTACTTCTACAGCGTTCTTACACAAAATTCATTGTCCAAGTCCTAAACCACACTCTAGGACTATGAATTTCAAACGCCGACACCATGTTGACCACTTCTACCAGGACCAATTGCTAGGCCAAATCAAATTCAAATGCACAACCTCTTCAGCAACAATTAAAATGGCCTCATCAGTCAATCACTAACCTTGATCAGACAGCAGAACACCGCTGGCATTGATCGCCGAGACGATGTCGACCCGCTCAGCGATCAGCAAGTAAGCCCGGTCCCTCACGACCGACTTCAACAGGCAAGCCGCCTCGTAGAGCCTCTTCCCGGTGCCCTCGCCGCCGCCGAGGACGACGATGCCGACCCTGCCCGACACCGCCTCGTCGATCGAGTCGAGCGCCGCCGCCGCCGCGGCAGAGGAGGAGGAGGAGCCATCGAGGACGTCGTCGGGGTCGAGCTGGAGGACGAGGGTGGGGACCTTGATCTCCGGCCGCTTGTAGCCGCCGGGGAAGAGCGTCCGGGGCTGCGGGAGCTGGGACCGACCGCCGACCGATCGGAACCGCTCGCTCGAGAGCGAGCTGCTCGCGGGGAGGCGGCGGCGGGCCCCGCGGTGCGCGGAGAGGTAGCGAGAGAGGCGCGAGGAGAGAGAGGGGGATCTGGGGAAGAAGACAGGCGCGGAGGCGGCGGCGGCGGCGGCGGCGGAGGCGGAGGCGGCGTGGAGGGATAGGAGAGGTACCATCGGAGGAGTGAGAGAGAGAGAGACAGTGGTGCTCTTCTGCTTCGAGGGTGTGTGTGGCTTTCGCCGTTTTATCTTCTTATCCATCGGAAGTCGGACGACGGGACCCGCCGCCGCCGCCGCCGCCGCCGCCGACGCCTCGTCTCCCGCCGGCCGCCGCCGGTAAATATTACGAATTTACAGCACGAGGGGGTGATTTCTTTTCATACGCGGCATGAAGTTAAAACACGAGGTAATTGGTTGATTATTTGACCGATAAACGTGAAAAAAAAAATTTGAATTTTGCTAATGTAAAGTCAATCGCCGACTCGCGACCGTAAGAATTTATTCGTGCTAACGATCTGCCTGCTGCTACATATGCACGACAAGGTCATCCACGACAAGGTTATCGATTTTCATTCGACTTATCAATGTGGAATTGACAAGCTTAACCTCAGCGGTGGCTATCAACATTTTTTTGGTATTGTTTAAGTTATATCAAAGAATAAATAAAATTTTAAAAAATATGAAAAAGAAAAAACAGGCCAAGTCCTCGTCGCCACCGCCCTACCATCGTTGAGAAGGGTCGATAGACCCTCGCCTGCATTAGGCCCCGAGGTGGGGCCCACTGTCGCTGACCCCCGCGTACCATTTCCCCGGTATCGTTGGCCTTTCCAGGCACCGGACTAGGGGTTAACCCTCACCTGAGTTTTCCCTTTTTGTTTTTTTTTTTTAAAGGTTGATCAGTTTTAATATAATTTAAATAAATTTTGTGTTAAAAAATTATATTTGGACTAAAATGACATCATTTTACCTTTATATTTCATATTTTAGGCTTCGCTCGTTTGGAAAATATTTTTAGGAAAACAAATTTTCCACAGAAAAAACAGGCCAAGTTCGTCGGATCGAAATCGAGAAGGGTTAGACCCATGGAAAACATTTTCCTTCCCCATTCCCTCGAAATCTTTCATTGATTTTCAGGAAAATAGTTTTCCTTTTTGTGTTTCTTTTTTTAAAGGTTGATCAGTTTTAATATAATTTAAATAAATTTTGTATTAAAAAATTATTTTTGGACTAAAATGACATCATTTTACCTTTATATTTTATATTTTAGTCATGTCATAGCCACATATGAGAGAGAGAGAATAATACAAAAAGTTATGTTGACATTTTTTGTTAGCCGAGTTAGATGGAGTTAATGGAATAACTTGATTGCACCAATTTGATAAATTTTAGAACTTGATTGTATTTTTTGAAAGTTTTAATACCGGATCGTACTTTCATAACAAGTTTAAGGACTTAATTATACTTTTTAAAAGTTTTGTGATCGAATTGCACTTTCATAACAAGTTAAGGGATTTTGATTATACTTTTTGAAAGTTTTATGACTGAATTGCAATTTCATAATAAGTTTTAAGACTTTTTACTTGGAAAGAGAGAGATGGAGAGTTTGAATCTCCACCTTGTAAGGGAATTAGAAGGTAGGGACGTTTAATTTCGATGATAGGTTCAATTCTTACACTCTGCAAAGAGGCAAAACAAAAATTTGAAAGTAAGATGAGAGTTAGTGTAAGATAAATAAAAAAGTAAACAAAAACTATCAGAGAAGAAAAGAAAGGGATTTTGGAAATCTTGGCAGTTATTTTGAGTTTATTAAGATTTTATCCAAAAAAGTCCTAAATTTATTATAATTGTGTTAATTCAATCATAAACATTTTGCATTTATTCCAATTTAGTCCATTCGGTCAATTTTTGCTAATCGACGTTAGTCGTTTGGCCAACGTTGACATGACAATTTAAAAAAATTTTGATTTTTTATTTTTCTTTTTAGTTTATTTCTCACTTTTTTTCCTTCTCTTTTTTTTTTTCCCCCACAAGCTCACTAGCCACCAGGCAAGACCTAGATGGACCTAATTGACAAAATTAAAAAATTTATAATTAAATTGATAAAAATGCAATAAATTTATAACTTTCGGGATAATTTTAATAATATATGAAATGGCTTTTCAAGGAATGGTTTTAGTAAAAGTGTAAAGTTGAAGTGATCATCCCGTTTATTCAATCATTAGCATAATTTAATAGCGTGCATATAGATTAAGATGCAAATTAGGATAAAGAGAGTATCGAGATATTTTTTCAAAGGGCTCGATTAATAAAAATCTTGAAAATACTTGTTAACCAAAATTAATAAAAAAAAATATTTCTATGTTTAATGTATAGTAAGACTTGTCAAACAGGTGGGTCAGTTTGAAAATGATCCAACCCAAATAGACCTATTTAACCGGTTTTGACCCATTTTCATGTAATACAAATTTAATTACTTATATCCGACTCGACCCATACCCAACCTATATCGGATTCATATTACTCAAACACATCCATATTTAATTCAATCTAGAAAAACTTTTACCTAAATTGAAATAAGAGTGCAGAGTAAGTGAGCGTGAGAATGAGTAAGGGTGAGAAAGATAAATTGAGTTTAAATAAGTTGTAAACCATTTACGACCCATTTATGACTCTTTTAATACCCATATGATATTTATTCCCATTTATGACCTATTTAATGAAAATAACTAATTCATTTATGGTCTATTTACTAATATATGGATTAAAAATAGATTTTGAAAGAGGTCGTTGTTAGTAAAATCTTTTTTTCTAAATTATGATTAAATTTCGTAATTTGATTTTATTTGGACCAAAGCACCGATGGTCAGAGAGAGAGAGAGAGAGAGAGAGCGGGAAACAGCCGAGGCCCAATCCAGCCTTCGAACGGAACCAACGGCCGAGATCATCGCTGGGGACCGGACAGCGGCAGCCACGCCGTCCGATCAGGAGAGCGCACGTACGGGGATACGATCAAGGAGACGTATCAAATGCCCGATGCGTCATGTCTGGTCTGGTTTCGTTCGAATAGCGCTCCGATACGTGGACGACCGCGATCGCCGTCGTCGCCGCCGTCGCGGTCTCCGAAGCTCCGCGAACGCCATTAAAGACCTCCCGGTTTTCGCAGAACGAGAGAGGGAGAGGGGGCGCCATGAGGAGGAAACCGAAGGTCGCGAAGGCTGGAGAGAAGCCTCAGCTGGTAAAGCGCGCTCCTTTTTAGCTCTGTGCTGCCGCGTCTTCTCGCCGTGCCGCTCGTCCGGTTCCTCGTCGTCCTCGTCCGTCGGCGGACGCTGGCTTCTCCGTTTTGGCCTTTGAGTGGGTCGAGCGCTCGTCTTCCCGACAAGGGTTTCCGACTCGCGTGTGCCGCCGTCCGTCGATCTTCCTTTTCGTTTCGTGATGTGGGATGCGCGTCGCGTCTCTCCGCCGGCGCCTGTCGGATCTGTTCGAGATTGCTAGGCTGCTCTGGCGGCAGCGGTGGGGGGGCGAATGTGTGTAGGTTTCGTGGGTCTTGGAAATAGGAAGTGAAGGCGTTAAGTTACTGAAGGAGGACGGGTTCTGCAGGGTGGCTTGTTTGTTTGTCTGTTTACTCGTGGTTGAAAGTGTGGTCGCGCGATGCTCGGATGGCTCATGCCTCCAAGGTCCTGTTTTCAT
This sequence comes from Syzygium grande, assembly GCA_024733475.1. Lineage (NCBI taxonomy): Eukaryota > Viridiplantae > Streptophyta > Magnoliopsida > Myrtales > Myrtaceae > Syzygium > Syzygium grande. The sequence goes on along the minus strand of JAMXDD010000005.1, from coordinate 38,068,553 downwards.
GTTCTTTTCTCTCTGCTCACCGTTACTGTGCTAAGTAAGTGTTGGTTTGGATATCGAATGGTGTTAGAGGCTGCTTGCAGAAATGCCCACATTTCAAGGCATGCTAAAATGGTTGTTGAGATTGTGTTTATAGTAAAATGAGAAAAATGTGGGCATTTCAAGAGGTCTCTAGGGAATTCTTTTGTCATCCACGCATGGGGAAACCCAAATCTTGGAGGATTTTGTGAACAGGTGCCCTCTGGTAACTGAATTTCCGAGCTTATGGGTTTTCTTGTGATATGTGCAATCAGTGCTTCGAAAAGTCGAGTTCTTCTTTGTCTAATATGCTTGGCAAGTGCCGTGGAATAATGAACTTAAAAAGTAGTCAACTTGTTAAGTTTTGCAGGTGTTGATTTGCTACAGTATCAGAAATTATCTGGTCATGGTAATCTGGGGCCTGGTCAAGTAAATGTTGTTAATTTATGCCAACTCAACCTCCGAGCTGTTTATCATGACTTGTCAACACTTTTTTTTTGCATGCATCAAATAAATTGCAGCACAAATCATATGTTAAGCGGCTTATTTTTCCGTGGCTTTATTGAAAGCTTGGAAGCAGAATTGTCCCTGAGAGAGAGGAAGAGTTGCCGCCTGAAGGTACAAAATCGCCACCAAATGGACTACAAATGCAGTCTGCAAATCCAAATCCTTTGGTAGAAAAAGCGGAACCAATGCCACCGAGTGCAGATTCTTCTGTGGAAAAAGCATCAATGCCTAAAAGGAAAGCGTCTGCCGGCTTGTCTGCCTATAAGAATTCGAGAGAGAAGTATGGTTCGGTCCGCCGATCTGGACGTCTTCAAAATGCTGTAGTTCCTGCTAGGAGTAAGGACATAGGACCTGTTTTCGAAGATATAACTGCCACTGACAGTGAGAACGAAGATGGGCCACCTTTACCTGAGGAAGATCCATTGGAAAAGTTAAGTTTGAGTGAAATGAGCTTGGAGGCAAAGTCAATTACCTGCTCAAACAAGTGGAACTACTAGCAAGTTTCATGGAACCTTCCAATTCTAAGGTCCAATATACCTTTATTTGCTTGGTCTTGCAGAAAACTCTTTGTACTTTTTATGCTGTCTTGTGGAATGATTCTGATGATATTTGTGAACATCATGTTTATTACAATGGTACAGGTGGCGGGGGAATTTTTTCCGAGTGGAAGTGCTTCCAATGCAGATCCTAAATACAAAATTTTGCATATGGATTGTGATAGGAAGGTTGTTGTGATGGCCGCATTGCCAATTCTCCTGTTTCTAGCAAAACAATAGTTCAACTACACTTTTGCTTTCAGCTTATTTATTCCTTTGACTATGAATGCAGATTGAAGCCCTACTACATGAGAATCATCTCCTTACCGTGAAGCTAGAAAATGCTGTCAGAAAACTTGAAATGGTATGGTTTGTGAGCGTCCAATATGCATGGATCTTGTCTTGTGGCTTGTTTGAATTTCCAAAACCTTGCTGCATATGATAAAATTGCTGTTTCAATTCATAGCTTTTTGAACTGCCGCCATTATTGAACCATGAGCCTTCCCAAGACACTAGCCTGTTTCACTGAAAGAGTCAGGTTTGTTTTGGTTTGCATTTCACTGAAAGACATGAATTTGTATTACGTCATTCCCCTTCTGACCATTTTAAGGTGACCTTAGCTTAAATTTGCATCTACTGAAATACTGAATTAGCATGCTTAATATCACATGGTGTTTGTTTGCTTTCCATAGTTTGAGTAGCATAGAATCTCGAACTGGGCTTCTGGTTTTTTCTTGTAAAGGATAGAATTTTCTTGATTTATACGTGCTTTTATAAAGTTTGGAAGCATTTGCTGACAAGTCAGCATGCTTCAGTGAGAACTTTATGACTTTGTACTTTTGATCTATTTTGATTTGAGAGCTTTTACGATATCAACTAACTACTTTAATTAATTTGCATATGAGATCTGCATATGGCATTGTTCTACTCGATCTCACTTGTGGAGTTGCTCTTTTCTTTTTCTTTTTATAGCGCACTGTTGTTAAGATTTCTCTTGTATCCTTTATGTGCTGCATGACTCATGCTCTGACAAAATTGGAGTAATTGAGCATTATGCTGGAAACTTGTCCAGTAATAGATTTTTCTGTTCATTTAATTTAAATTTTGGAATCACCCGAAAACACGGTTCTATCTGTCCTTTACTGATTGGGCTTGTTCTTGCTTGGTACTTAACTTTTGTTCTTCTACGTGCAGTATGAGCAAGGGAACCGCATATTCAGCGAAGTATTGGATAAACTGAAACAAATGGTTGTGCTATTCAATCTGACTAAACCCACTGAAACAGTTGCTCATGGAAAGCAAACCACACGGGATGGTTCTTTGTCTCCGGGTGCAGTCGGGAATGCTACTTCTCCTAAGCAGAAGATGCGTGATGGTTCTTTTTCTCCAGATGCAGTTGGAAATACTGCATCTCCCAAGAGGAAGAGAGGAGACCGATAGATGAAACCAAGAAGAGTTGAGTTTCTCAATGGCATGCCAAGCCAAAAATAAAAGAAGAAGAGAGTTCCTCAATGGCATTAGGTTTTTCCTACGTTAGCATGTCGGTTAACTGACTATGATACCTCACATTAGATGCTAACTCTATCATAGTGCAACTCGGTTTCTAGTTGAGATCTCTTTATGCTTTTTAGCTGTTTTGTTTATGGTACGTGCATTGTTAAGACATCTTATGTATCCGCCTTCCCTCAGTTTTTGGCTTTTCACTCAATTTTACTGTTTTCACCATGTCGACAAAAGTTCAGTACGACCTTACCAATTTGATAGGTCTTTTACGATAACCATAATATAGACTTGATCAACGGCTTAGCAAAAGGATAATGCCATTCATGATTTTGAAGGAAATATTCTTCATCATCTTTGTTGGGTTTACAATTTAAAAACCCTGCATATGAGATAAAAACAATCTTGCCCGCACTTCTTTGAGTAATATATTTTAACATTTGAATCTCCTATGTTAATTCAAGTGCCACAATTTGAAGAAGTCTTTGTAAAGGATGTAACGTAGATTTGGTTAATGAGTTGAGAAATGAAATTTTAATTCCAAATTTTATTATTTTTGTCTAACGGTGATTATGCGCTCTTCAGACCTTTGGAAAGTTATGTCTGTTCGGACATAACTTCTTTATATAACTTGGACATAACTTCTTCATATAACTTAATCTTTGAGAAGTTTATAAACATATTCACTATTATGAAATTCAAAACTTCCATCTTTGTTTCTTTCAAAAGATATACAGCTTTCTTTCCAATTGTTTCCTCTTTTAGAGTTCTTGGAGTACCAAAATTGCTATGAGACTCTGCTGTATATTGGAGAATTTTAGCCAGTAATATTAGCAATGTTGTAGGGCAGTTAATTCATTAATAAAGAGTATTATCACACCTTCCGACTCAAACGATTTTTTCCCCAACGCTAGATATGGCATTTCCTGCATTTGGATGATTAGTTGTCAAAGCTGGAGTCCAGAATGCAAGTGCTGATGTTGATCAGTCAAACGATGAAACAAATGCGCACATGCTTCATTATGATTGCAGCACTTATAACAGTTTGAATCACCAAAGCTTTGGCGGATATTTAAAATGTTTTAACAGCGCACGTATTGGAAACAAAACCAACTAAAAAGAAACAAGAGATGTCAACTAGAAACCGAGTCTGCTCTCATAGAGTTAGCATCTACTGAGAAAGTCAGGTGCTATATCAGTTAAACGATGCGGCAAAGGTCAGTCGGAGAGCTTACATGGAGGTAAGTCAGCTTGGCTCTCATGACTTAACAAATATCTGACTCGCTAACAGTTTGATATCCGGGAGATTCTCAGTCCATCTCCGCATCAAGTTCTACAGGATATAATGTATATATTGACGATGAGACACAAATGCCGAAACATTTCGCCTTTAAAATTTTCTGCTTGATTTGCTACATTCTGTGGTAGTAGATATATCCACCGGCATTTGGATTGGCTGGCAAAACTAGAGTCCGGAATGCAACTGCTGATGTTGATCAATCAAAATATGAAGGATGGTGCATGCGTACACTTCTCGTTCAAGTTCATGAAGAACTTTATTGATATTGCCTAGTACAAAAGTCTGACTTTATCACTTGTGGAAAGGGCGATCCACCAAATTCCCAATTCGAAATCAAAATTAGGCAACAAAAACCATTGTTGCCGCACTTCTGGGACTTCCGATACAATGAACACTTCACTTCCTACAACTGTTCCTGTTGGAAACTCTCGTGGAGAGAAGTGTTAAAACTGAAAACGTCGTTCCCGGGAGTTCCATCATCACCATCATCTGCCTCATCTTCGGCTATGGGAGGCGGCGGAGACGAGAAGTCTAAACACATGCCCTGCATGACTAGCTCATATGACTCCGAGAGGTCTTGCGAGGTGAGCTGGTGATATGCGACCAGCTGGTTGAGGCACTGGTTTTCTCGAATCAGATTCGCGTTTTCGTTCGCCAATCTGGATTTCTCGGCCAGTAGGGTTTCCAGCTGAAGCCTCACCTGCCAAAAGCACAATTCGCCATGTTTAGCAGCATATCAGCAATATCTGCGCTTGCAAATTCTGCTCTTTCTCAGCCTTTTCTTTTTCACCACTCAATGTCGATTGCAGCAACAAGTGCTTAAACTGGGAAGCAGCTCGGAGAATTGGTAGATGGCATTTTCTAACTCAAACTCATGTTTATAGTTCTAGCCGGGTCGATTTCCTTTTCTTATGAGTGAAAGAATCAGAACCGAGCAAGACCAAATCAAACTACATCTCTGTAATTTCTACTTTCATAAACAGACTGTATAACCTTTGGTTTTTGGTCCCAAGATAGAGAGACTCTAGTTGTGTTCAAGAGACTGATTGTGTGTGTTCAGAAACAACGGACAAGACCAAGCACTGTGAGACACTCGCATAATTCGAATTAAGATATGTAACGAAACCCCAAGTACCAGATCATCTTCCTCAGGCCTAATCCCCTTCGAAAATCCGTCTCTGAGCCTTCTGTTCTCCTCCTCAAGCAGAGCACATCGCTCTTGCATGAAGCACAGGTCCGACTTGATCGAGTCCAGTTCTCTCGCGAGCGAAGCTGCTTTTGTTGCCATAGACACCGCAAGCTGAAGAAAAAAATCCCAAATCAACAAACACCTTTAAGTCCAGCTCAAAGCGTACCAAAAATCAGATGGTTCAATTTAAGATAACGTAGGCGAGGGGAAAAAATCGACATTTACCGACATTTTTGGCTTTCTTCAGCTTTGCGAGTTTTGGGCTTGGACCATTTTCTCCCTGCGAATCGCCTTCTTCGGAGCAATTTCTCGGATCGAACTTTCTTTTCTCTGCTCTCTTCTTTTCTTCTTCTTCTTCTTCTTCATCTCGGGAATGTCGTTTTATTTCTCTGCTGTCGTCTGAACTCTTCTTCAGATTGCTATGGAAGATGGCCGTCAGAGTAGGTGGCTTTGCCAGATCTCTAGCTCCCTGATATAAAACAGAGCAAAAGCAGAGGGAAGAATCAGCTGTGAAAGCCCCCAAAATTCCACACAACCGCCATCGTCGAACGCTCCGAAACTCTTCAGACCAAGAACGAAAACGGTCCAAAAATTTCACCTGAAGGGCGTTGTCGATGTTGTCGGAGAGCTGAGACAGAGCGTGGGCGACGGAGTCGAACCCTCTGAGCAGGAGCAACGAGTCTTCCTTCATCCCCTCGCCCCGCCCCGTTTCCCCGGCGGCGGCGGCGGCAGCCCCGCGGTCCCGATCCGCGAGGATAGCGTCGACCCGGCACCGCAGGCTGCTCCAGAAGCGCTTGTCCGAGGAAGGGCTGAACAGGGCGGAAGCGGAGAGGAGGGCAGCAGTAGGAGAAGAGCCGCCCGCGAAGCCCGCGCCCTCCTGCAAAATCAATCAAACCGACACGCCCGGTTCAGCGAAGCGCTCGCGACACGAGAGACGGGGACGCGAATCCGCTTTGGGGGCGAAAAAGGAAAAAAAATCACGACGAGAAGGACGAGGTGGGAGATACGCTGATGATGCGCGGGGAGGTGGCGGCGAGTCCGCTGAAGCAGCCATGGGAGCGCTAATGGGAGCGCTAGAGAGAGAGAGAGAGACGGGGAGAGTAACGGCTAGTTTCAGCTCGCTTGACTTGACAGAGAGATGAGAGAGAGATTGACGAGGAAGGCGGTTTTTAAATGGAGGGCGGCGCCGATTTGGGTAACGTTCCGAAATCTGAAATTCCTTTAAAAAAAAATGAAAAATTGCGTTTTCTTTTTTTCTCTTTTATATTAAATTCATCTAACCGAAAGCCCCGTGAATTCGGTTATAAATCAGACTTCGAAAACAAAAAAAGAAATTGGTTATAAGAAAATTCGGTCCAAGTCTCAAAAAGTCTCTGACCAAAAAAAAAACAGAAGTCTCAAATAGTCAAAAAGTCAAAAAGATAAATGAAGTAGAAGGTTCACTTGTGAGCGCGCGCCTATGGAGGGAAGCCTTGTTGATCCAACGGGCTACAACCTTCTCTCGCCGTAGCTTCGTGGGTTTTCTTTTGGGTCGATTGTCACGAAAAATGCATATATTCTAAAATAAATTTTCTTGCCATGAAAATTCTAAAATTGGTACCTGCGTGTCGCATTTACCTCACCTTTGTCCGAGTACTCATGGTGGCGCAGGTACAATTGTTTTTATTTGTCAGAATGTCGGAATCTGTGCCGGCTCATTTGGTCGGAGAGTAAATCATTTTTTTACAAATTAGTATATTTGTGACGAACGGAGTGTAAAAGCCCAAATCAATACATCCGTCAATTGCCATGTTTCATCAAATTCAGCAATTTGACGATAAAATTTAACGGAAACTAACATAGCGTAAATTTATCACGGGTGTACCAGTTTGAGGCTTTTGGTGGTCCAAAAATCAGTTTGAGGTAAATTTGTCATATATGTACCGGTTTGAGAGTTTTTTTGTGGTTTGAATTCTTAATAATGCGGGTGTTTCCATTGAATTTGTTCAGATTAGAGTAATTTCTTGGGTAATTGGGATTCTGAAAACCTTTGATAGGGTGGAGAAAGAAAAGAATGGAGAGAAATTTTAGGATATGTTAAATTTTCCTTTCTTTTACTCATACGAAATTTTCAAATTTTTTTCAACTTCCCACCCTCATTTGGTTCCCCCCACTTTCTCTAGTTTCCCAAACAGAGGGAAAATCGAATTAGTGACTGTGGGCAAAGTTGAAGATATTTTCTATACAGATTTAGGTATAGTCTAAACCGTAAATCCAACAATATACATTTAAATAAATTCGTCAAACCCACTTAATCTACGCTAACTTGAACCGACATATTTAGGAATGACTAATGCTAGACTTACTAAAATTGTTGACAAAATCGGTTTACTAAGAGATGTGTCGGACTGCAGGTGACCCTCCAAACTAGTGGGGACATGTTCACGAACCAACAATAACTCATAACACATGACCCGATAAACCAATATTTGTAAACAAAATTTAATATACGTAGCTTTTTCCTTGAGGAAATATCCCTATATGTAAAATTGAGTTTCGACCCAAACTTGACTCGATCCGGACTCGATCTCGTAACTGAAGTGTCAACTTTTTTCTTACAATAGGCGGACTCGGAGTAACAAAATTAGGGCCAATGACAAGCCCGGCATGGCCCTGCTCAAACCTAGGCGGGTCTACTTTGAATTTCTTAGTGAAACACGGAATTTACTGCTTTCGAAGATTTTTGACACCGTTTGGACAGAAGCGAGTGATGTAGTCTTGGAAAGACAAAACGAGAACGAGGCTAACCGACCCGACCCGAAACCATAAAGAGATATGTGTTCTCTGAAAGTTTGGAGGAAGGGAAGAAGATTAGCAGAAGTTTCTCCTTGAGTAAAGGAGACGAGGTGGGGTGAATTGGCTCAATCGTTTGTGGGACTAACGGTTTCATTTTGGACGGCGCAGTTATGATATTCCAAGAAAGGCAGACATTCGCATTCTATGAGCTATGGTAAACATCGAGCTCAAGGTCATCTAGCAGCTTTGCTTGATCTGTATGTTCGCGCCAATCTACTTCAAAAAAAAAAGGTCAGTAGAACACGGGCTTACTATTTTCAAAGATTTCGACACCACTCGAATAAAGTGTGTATGTGTAAAAAGATAAAACTATCGGTCCAATCGTTAACGATGCTAAAGTCTCTCAACTCTGTTCGGTCAAATGTCTAATGTCGTCTCCTACACTTTATGTGAGTTACATTTGAATTGTCCAATAATGGGTAGTCACGACCCGAGTGCTTGGAGGTAGCTACAACAGCTAGTCAAAGTTGTCGACACAAGGATCTGAATTGGGTCTTGCGAGCCTCTCTTTCTTCATTTTCTTTGTCTTATGTTTTCCTTCTCTTCTTCTGTTGATGTGGTGCGTGAAGCACGACATTTAGATTTGTCACTGTCGCACAACGTTCAAATTCGTCTCTCGACGGTTTTTCGGGCATAAGTAATCAGGTACCGAACAACTCGATCGCGCAAATCGAGTGGGTTAGAACTGTTGATTGCGAGAACAAATTTGAGGAATTAAAATTACTAAGATACAGGAAATTAGAGGACCTGAATTAGAGGTCACTCCTTTTCGAAAATGGAAAAGCCTACAATTTCCTCAATTTTACGTTATACATAGATAAGGAAAAAGAAGAAGAAGAAAAAAAATTTGACATTCTTTTTGCTAGAGGTGATAAAGTCGTCCATTGGGACTAATTGCCCCAGCTTGACCTGCTCAAGTTTGTCCATGCCCTTTTTTTTAATTTAAAATTCAACTTTTTTTTTTCTAAATCACGGACAAGCTCGGACAATGATTTTTTAAGATACAATTCTCACGTTGATCGATTCTATTTTAACACGTTCGATATCATTGCACGTATAATCTTAGTGCAGTGCTGTTTGACAGCTTTTGAATATAAAAAACACAATGCATTTCATCTGTGCTGTCATTCTTATTAGAACTTCCTTTAAGCATATCTAGTCTCGAGGATTGTCCAAGATCTATTTTCCAATGATCAGGAAATAAAGCGCGGTTGATTCAATGGAAAAACTGCGGAGATCTCTTGATGAAGATGGTTGATTTGATTTGTATTGAGAAGGCAACGCTTAACGTTAAGACGTTGCAGCTGTCTCGAACGGTATGTGGACAAACAAAGTTATCCAAATACTCATGGTGGCACAAGCGAGACTTTTGGATAAGTGCACTGGAAATCCTAAAATTTATTTTGAAAGTGCAATTGAGTTCTAAAACTTTCAAAAATTGTAATTAAATCTTATGACTTGTCAAATTGATTCGATCAAATCCTTCCATTAACTTAGTCTAACTGGGCTAACGGGAAATATTGACGTGACATTTTTATTACTTTCTCTCTCCTACATGGCATTTTTTATTATTTTCTTTTTCAGATTTTACTTAAATTAGATTAAATCAATTAAAAGGGATAAAAAAATTTAAAAACCAAGTACCAAAAAAAAAAAAAGGGAGGAACAAGCCCTTAACAATGGCCGCCACCAACTATAGCTCGAAAGGGCCAACGGAGGTCACCTAGCCCTTGCCAGAGCCCGACGACCCTCGCAGGCCCCGAGCGAGTCCTCGGCAGCCCTCAGCAAGACCTCACCTAGGGTCGGGCGGGCATCACCCATCCCAAGCGAGGTCTCATCGGCCCCAGCAAGGGCCTTGCTACCCTCACTTAAATCGAGGGCGAGAGTCACGCCCTCCTTTAGATCTAGATTACCAAGCCCTTGTTGGGGGCTATTGAGGCCTCGCTCAAGGCCGGCGAGGCCCAAGCAACCTCCGCCGGCCCTTTCCGGCAATGGGTTGCAGCACTAGCAGTAGTAGGAGAGGGCCTCAGTTTGTCTTTTTTTTTGTTTTTTTTGTTTTTTAATCTAATTTAATTTAATTTATGTGTTTAATTTTTAAATATTTTTCTGAGATGGCGTTTGGTGAGCACCACAACATCACCACTGATCCTAAGAAAATAATAATAAAAATGTCATGTTAACATTTTCCGTTAGCTTAGTTGGACGGAATTAATAAAAGGATTTAATTGACCTAACTTAACGAGTTTTAGGACTCAAATACACTTTCGTGATAAGTTTTAGGACTTTCAGTGCACTTATCCCTTTATTTTACCACATAATTTAATAATAGATACCGAGGGTCAAAGCTTCTAACACGGTTTTTTGATTGATCCCATTAAATTGCCTAAATTGGAGTGAACTTTTATTTGAGAAGGTAATTCAAAAACCTTTTGATAGGGTACGGAAAGAAAAGAAAATGGAGAAAAAATTTCGAGAATCTATGAGTCATATTCAATAGGGTTAATATCACCAAAAACCCTAAACTGGTACATGTGTGACAATTTTACCCGAACTTTTTTTTTTTACCACCAAAAATCCTAAACTGGTACACATGGGACAATTTTACCCCAAACATACCTTAAAAAATCCCAAACCGGTACATTTGTGACAATTTTACCCTGAACATCCACAAAAAATCCCAAACTGGTACACATGTAATAATTTTACCCTGAACCAAAAATTTAATATTATTTTTTTTATTTTTTCGAATTTTTATTAATTTTTTTCTTTTCTTTTTTTTTCTTCATCTTCTACCTTTGCCGATTCTTGCCTTTCTGCTACCGTAGGTGGAAGCCGATGAGGTCGGCCTCATGGGCCGGGCGAGAGGGCCCCCTTTGCCGGCATTAAGCGAGCCGACCCTCGCTGGCGGGCAGGCAACCCCCTCGACCCGCCGAGGGCGGTCCTCGCCGGATCTGGCAAGGTCGGGCGTTGGCGCAAGGGGCCGCATCTCGCCCGCCAGTGAGGTCGGCCCTCCGGCGTCGAGGGAGGCGACCCTCGCTCGATGTCGGTGAGGGCACCCTCGCTCGACGCCGCAAGGGTAGCCCTCGCCAACGGTGGCGGGGCCGACTGAAGCTTCCTCCTTTGCCCGATCGCCCGGACCGTGAAAAAAGATGAAGAAAAAAAAAAAAAAAAAAATTAAAAAAATTCAAAAGAAAAAAAAATAATTAAAAAAATTATTAGTTCGGGGTAAAATTATCACAGGAGTACCAGTTTGAGGTTTTTTGTGGTAAAAAAAATAGTTTGGGGTAAATTTGTCACGGGTTTACCAGTTTGGGGTAAAATTATCACAGATATACCAGTTTAGGGTTTTTTGTGGTAAAAAAAAAAGTTTGGGGTAAAATTATCACAAGTGTACCAGTTTAGAGTTTTTTGTAGTAAAAAAAAAAAGTTCGGGGTAAAATTATCACACATGTACCAGGTTAGGATTTTTGGTAGTATTAACCCTATTCAATAAAAGGGAGTAGGAGTTAAGAGTTTGTGTCTTAATGTGATTCGCCCTTTAAACAAATGAATCATATTTAACAATTTATGACAACCTAATACATTACTTATTAAATCATTATGTAAACAGACATTAATAAATGTACCATTTTCCTTTAGGAAATATCTCTATATGGGCCCAAAGTGAATGAAGTTAATAGAAGGATTTTATTACACTAATTTAACAAGTTTTATGACTCAATTACACATTCGCAATAAATTTTTCGGACTTTCAATGCACTTATGTCTCTAATTATTTTTTGGGTCGAAACTTATCCATATAATTAAAGGGCTTGAGTAAGATTTTGACTCCGGTATGAACAAAGTGAGTAATGTGGTTTTCAAAAGAGAAAATGAGAATGAGGCTAATCGGAACAAAGTTTCTCTTGAGTAAATGAGATGGGATGAGGTGAATTGTCCAGATTGTTTGTGGACTAGTGGTTTCATTTTGGAATAAAGTGTGTTGCATTGTGCTCGAAAGATAAAAGCTGCAATTGTTGATGATACCAAGATCACCGAATTTTCTTTTCTCGAATATCTAATGTCGTCTTTATACTTTACACGAGTTCTATTGTGTCCTCGAACTATTCTAAACTTTTAAATTCGTCACTCAACAGTTTTTTCTGTTGCGCAAGTTATCAAGCGACCGAGAAATTTGATTGCACCGACCGAGAAATTTGATTGCACAAACCGAGTGGCTTAGAAGTGTCGATTGCAAACGACAAAAATGAGGAACGAAACTTACTAAAATACAATGAATGAGAGGACCTGAATTTTCTTCTTTCGGTCGAGTAGAGCACTGAATTGGATGAAATGCATAACTTTTTTCCTTTTTTGGGCGAATATCTTAGCCTTTGCCCGTGATCTTTTAGTCGAAAATCCAGATTTTCTTTTCTTTTTATAAATCACAGACAAGCTTGGAGAATGATTTTTAGACATAATTCTGTCAAATATTATTGTTTTAAAACGTAAAATGCGTTTTATTCGCGTCGTCGTCATCGGAACTTCCTTCGACCGTATCTGATCTCAGGAATCGGTTAAAAAATACAAGCCTATTCAATCATCGCGGGTTCAAATGGTTGCACTAACTCAATCTCTTGAGGACACTTGCGTATTTAGTAATCAGCAGCCGCCACATCCCTGACCGCGTGAAATGTGGAGATCCTCACTTTCGGTGCAGGATTAGCTAATCACTACCCGACATCGAATGCCTCAAAAATACACACACACACACACACACAAACACACACATATATATATATATATATACATATATATATATACGTTGCCAAATTGCTGAAAGCTTGATGGAGCTAAAGCTAACTGACACATTTCTATGTGATTTTCAAACTCCCAAAAAAAAAAAAAAAACAGAAAGAAAGAGAGAGAGAGAGATGGGGGCAAACTGTATTAACTGAACCGGACAGGGAGTTAGTTAAGTCAGGTTCCGTTCCGGTTCGCCAACCGAATCACTCCTCCTATCTATCCAGAACAAACAGAAACCGCTGGCTCTGAATTCTCCGGAGCAGAGAGAGAAGCAGGAGGGAGAATCATCGTCAATGGCTGCTGCTGCTGCTGCTCTCGCTTCCTCATCCTCCTCTCTCCTCTTGTCCTCTCCACCTTCTCTCTCCTCCTCCTCTCCTCACCATCCTCCTCCGCGCCTCTTCTCTCTCCCGCGCTCCTCTCCTTCTCTCTCCTCTCCTTCTCCATCTCCATCTCCATCTCCACCTCCTCCTCCCCTTCTTTCCTCCTCAAGCCTCGCTCCAGTCCCCACTCTGCCTCCTCCTCCTCCTCCTCCTCCTCCTTCTCTGTGAATAATGCCGCCGCCGAGAAGAAGAAGGTGCTCATCGTCAACGCCAACAGCGGCGGGCATGCCATCATCGGCTTCTACTTCGCCAAGGAGCTCCTCGCCTCCGGCCACTCCGTCACCGTCCTCACCGTCGGCGAGGAGGGCTCCGACAAGATGCGGAAGCCCCCTTTCACCCGATTCTCGGTCTGGTTCAATTTTCGCAAATTTCGACGCTTTCCTCAATGCCCACTCACTGTCGGGGTCACTTGGTATTAGCAATAGCCGGCACTTGGTGCTAGCAATAGCGTTGCACTGCTCCTGCATAACTTTGTGCCAATGTGTGTTGTGCTGCAGTGTCTGTGCTTGCGGGACTTCGTAATGAGTTGTGATCTTTTGGATATTCTTGATTGGGTCTAATCATTCATATGTTGAATAGCAGGAAATTGTGAGTGGAGGGGGGAAAACGGTGTGGGGAGACCCAGGGGATGTGGGGAAAGTGGTGGGAGGAGAAGGATTTGATGTAGTTCTTGACAATAATGGCAAGGACTTGGATGCTGTCAGGTTTGTTCTTGTTCTGGTTATGATCTTTCTCTTTTGTAGTTTTCTTTGACATCGAATTAGCGGTGTCGACTGGCTCGATGCCTGACTACTAACTAGTCATCACCAATCATCACTTTCTCATTTATCTCGAACATTGATCAAATAAGTGAAAATGGATGATTGAGAATGACTGATACTTTGAAAATTGCTTGCACACGCTTGTCATGCTTCGTTTCCCCTCTTACTTATCACAATATCTTTGATGAAGTTCGATGCTTTGAATGCTGGAATTTCGGTCTACTGCATTGCTGTGCAAGCATTTGTAAAAGAAGTCAGAGGGATACGATATCACTATAGGCAGACGCTCTTTCACAATCTATAGGACCCAAAGCGGTATTTTCTAAACAGCTCTTCTCACGTGCGCATATAGGCCGGTAGCAGATTGGGCAAAGAGCATCGGAGTGAAGCAATTCCTCTTCATCAGCAGCGCCGGAATCTATAAGCCGACTGATGAGCCGCCTCATGTTGAAGGGGTATGTTCAAACTTGGGGATGAGGGCATAGATTCACATACGAGACACAGGATATCCCACTGAACTGATTCAAACTGAACCTATTGCAGGATGTTGTGAAAGCTGATGCCGGTCATGTTGGAGTAGAGAAGTACATTTCAGAGATTTTCGACAACTGGGCATCATTCCGTCCACAGTACATGACTGGATCAGGCAACAACAAAGATTGTGAGGAGTGGTTCTTCGATCGTAAGTATCTCAAAGACTTTGTTCAGAAATTTATAAATGACGACATTTCTGTCATATTTGGCCTAAAAAGGAGTTGTATCCACGTACGAAGCATCCAGCAGAATTATTCAGACACTTTTTTTAACCACCCCCGCCCTGGTTTCTGTTGTATACTTGATAAAAATACCTTTGCGATATATCTATAATCTAGATGAAGATAAAACAATTCTCTCTGGTGTTTGACAAACATGAACGTGCCGGTTCTTCAAAAAGACCATGCCTAGACTCACCAATTAGCTCTTCTAGGGGATGGAAATGTAGATTTTGACAGCAAAAGAGTAGAGTCCTGTCACTTAACGGTTCATCCCTGCATCTATTCTCTCGTTTGTCCAGTGCTCATTTTGGTTAGACTATTTTCACGTCCAAACGTCATTAAGACTGGCTAAATTTTGTTAAGACCAATCCTGCTCCAATAGCTAGCTGTACTCATAGGTTTCAAACACGCACAGATGAAATCAGAGGCAATGCCGACACAAGTAACCACCTTTTTTTTGGTTGTGCTCGTATACTATTTATTTAGTGAGTGGCGATTCTGCATTGCAGCAAGTGAAATTTTATGTCGAGAATCTGACTTTCATGGTGGTAAAACAGGAATCGTCCGAGACAGGCCCGTACCGATCCCCGGTTCAGGGATGCAGCTGACTAACATTTCCCATGTTAGGGATCTCTCATCTATGCTCACTCTAGCCGTTGAGAACCCAACTGCTGCATCTGGAAACATCTTCAACTGTGTCAGCGACCGAGCTGTTACATTGGACGGAATGGCAAGGCTATGTGCTAAGGCTGCTGGCCGAGAAGTCAAAATCGTGCACTACGATCCCAAGACAATTGAAGCAGATGCCAAGAAAGCCTTCCCCTTCCGTAACATGGTATGTTGCAATAATTATCAGAGTAGCCCGCTTTATGCGATGATAGGAATGTGTGCAACGAATTTTTTGTACGAATTAATTAGCATGTAGTGAGAGAGACCTCGTCCAGTGACGAATATACTTCACATGAAATTGTTTACAGCCTGACAATGTCGCCAGTTCGGAATCGCAGCCTGTTTGTGTCCTTGATTGTGTAATTATCTGACATTGTCCCTCATTGTGCAGCACTTCTATGCAGAACCGAGAGCAGCAAAAGAGATTCTGGGGTGGAAAGGTACCACAAACCTTCCTGAAGATTTGAAGGAACGGTTTGAGGAGTATGTGAAGATCGGGAGAGACAAGAAGCCAATGGAATTTCCGATAGATGATAAGATACTCGAGTCTCTTAAAGTTCCAGTGGCTGTGTAAAAAGGATGCGTCTCGCGAAATTTTCGCCCTAGATGTCGTATCAATTTGCAGAAAGTACCCCTTTTCGGCTTCGACCCCACCTTGTAATTCTTGTATTGGCTTATTGAAGACGTGTGTCACTTGTTAAGGTCGAACTCTGACTTCTCAAAATAGCGCAAGACTCCAAGTGAGAACTAAAAGAACATAGACACTTTATGGTTCGCACTTATTTCTTGCCTAAGGTTCCTGCATGTACACTCTCACAGGTGACAAAACGCTAGTATTTATGCAAATATTATCCCATCCAAATCAACTTCCTAGGATTTTAACATGAAACTACGGTCAATTAGATTTGCACATATAAAGGAATCTACACAGAGAAATGCACATGGATATCCGGTCAATTTAAGCTGCCACAGTTCGACAAAATGAAAAAAAGCTGCCACAGTGCCAGTACCACTATCTTTTCTAACTGTCGACCATTTTCACCATAGAGAAATGCACGAGGATATACAAGACTTCAGAACATGCTTGAAAAGTTTCCCGAGTGACCTTATCAAATACCCTTCAGATGCAACTTTGCTATGATGATCTGCTAAACTTAACAGCAAGAAAAATGATCATCTTACATGTCTCTTAACTTCACATGAAATGACTGACTTGACAAGAATATCGCCTAACTAACCTACAAACAAGCAACTAGACATTGCAAATAGAGCTGAAACAGTTTAAAAATTACTAGGAACTCTCTCACTGGAGCAATCAGAGAATCAACAAAACTATTCCTCATGCTTTATTTCCAGATCCTTGAGCTTGGCTTCCAATTCATCCTCATTACCAGCACCTTCCTCATCAGCCTCCTCATCAAGATCTTCCCCTTCAGGGTCATTCTCATCAAGTGGACCAAGCATATTAGGAGAGCTTTTAAATATATCCTTTACCTCATCAAGCCCTTCTTCAGAAATGAAATTAGAATTTATATTCAGCATTTTAAATCCAGGTTTCTGCACAACAGCCTGGGCTAGGACTCTTGCTCCGACCCTTCTAATCGCATTTGTGCTGAAATCAACTTCAACCAACTGTCCATGGCCCTCTTCCAAAGCCTTACCGATCAATATTGCACCTTCATCCTTCAATTCATTCTCGGACAGATTTAACTTAGTCAAAAACTGCTTTGCTGCAATACAGGCTGCTCAAAGCGGCACCAGCTTTTGCAGTAATGTCATTCCCTGCCATTTCCAAAACTTCAAGGGAAGGTGCAGATTCCTTGAGAGCGTGGGCGAGAGCTTCTGTGCCCTCATCCTCCAAGTTTAGATAACTAAAATATACCTCTGTTAGGTCAGCAAATGAAGGGATAGCCTTGCTCAAAGCAACTCCAGCTTCAACACCAAACATGTTATCCCGAAGATCAAGGTTCTTGATCCGGGAACACGTGCTAAGTGCCTCACACAGAGAAACTCCACCATCTGAGCCTATCCTTGTAGAAGAACATCGAAAGTCCTCCAAGGCAGGGGAATGCTTCACAATCTCAGAAATGGCAAGCGCTCCCTCATCTGCAGTCATGTTATTATGGAAGTGAAGGATCCTAAGCTTCTCAGTAGAAGGAAGTAACTCACAAACTGCCAGAGCAGCTTCCTCAGAGATACCATCATTCATCAAATAAAGTTCCTCGAGATTATTTTGAGATTTTAAAAGTGCTCCAAATGCCCTGACGCCCTTTTCTCCCAATGCATTGTTGGATAGGTCCAGACACCTCAATTTGCAACCTTCAAGGGCTGACGAAAAAATATTCATCACTTCAAGAGCTTCTGCTTCCGGTCTTCCTGCAACAAAATCTGATAGATCAACTTCTGTCAATTTATCCTTGAGAGACAGTAAAAAAGGCTTGGCAACTCGGGCAGCATCTAAGCCAAAGCTTCTGTTGCTGAAGCATATTTTCTTGTAGGAGTTCCCTGGTGCCTTCAATGGCTTAAGAAGCTCCTCAGCTTCTTCCGCATCAATAAAGGCCCGTCGACCACCAGAGATATCAAAGACAGTTTCACTTGCAGCAATAGCTTTTTCTGGTAAAATGGCCTTGCCATCAATCTTCGTCCTAGGGCCTCTCTTAATGACTTCCAGCATAAGTTTACTTGATTGTGTAGCATAAACTTGTACTGCAGAACTCCCATCACCATCTGGCTCCTTCTCATAGTGTTGATTGGCGATAGCAAATGCACTCTCTTCAATGCGCTTGGAATCCTCCTCGGCCTCTTCCTTACTCAGAAGGCCATACTTTCTAGACAATACAGATGGGGCTGTTAGATTTTTTGTCATACGCTCCATGAGCATAATCCTGGTACTTTGGCTAGGCGGCCAGAGTTTTATCGAGAGTGGTCGACGCTGGAAACTCTGTGTGGACAAATCCATCCTAAGGAAACCTGCACAATGAGTCACAACATTACTACAATTATGCAAATCTAAGCTTTTCAAGCCAGATGCCATGGAATAAGATCAACCTGATCTGTTTTACCGGATTTACATGGATCAAAGATTGAAATGACTGTAGATGTCATGACTCTATTATTCTTACCAATTCAAATACAGGCGATTCGACTCAATTGACAATTTCTAATATCATTCAGCAAAACTTTTAGTGCATATTAGTGAAGAAATAGTTAAATGTTGCGGTGTATGCAAATGTTCTCAGATGCCCATGTGCAGTTATCCTTGGAAATTCTCAAACTAACCAGAGAAGTCTCTTGTTGACTAGGCCTACAGCCACCTAACCAAATGAGAATAGCATATCCTGGCTCTCTAAGATGCTAAAGATCATAATCCAATTATTCATTAGTCAAAAAGCAAACACCCCTGACCAGATATCAAGAGCAAAATGTCAAATTATTTCCAATGTTAATCCCTTTAGCTACATGAATGTACTCTTCTCAAGAAACCAACTTGGCCAAGAATAGGATCAAGTAGTTTATATAATGAGATATCCTTTATAGATCTTACAGGTCCCAAAAGGCCCATTCAATTGATAAATGATTTCCTCTACTCCGCCCGAGGCGAATCAATCCCAATAACACAGGTGGGCAAAAAAGACGTCTCTTTACAAAAAGCATACACATTAATTTCAAGTATTTGGAAACCAAAGTTACTCTACCCCGAGCCAAGTAAAATCCAATAGCAAACAACCCGTGCCATACATTCACGCGGAAATGTTCATAATCTTGAAAAACTGCATGTTCCAATTTCTTTACTAGAAAAGACTGTACAAATGCAATGAGTAGTTCTGAAATTAGAAGACAAAAGTTAACAATAGAAGACTCAACACTCATAGAGCAAACAAATAGAAGGAAAATTCACCTAATTTGCCGGTACACCGGGGACATAGACCGAGTAACCTCTAGAACCCCCCCCAAAAAAAAACCCTTTTGCCCAAACACCGCGAGAACTTCGCACCAGTACCGTAAACGCGTCAATGACAACATCAATAGCACCCCCCATAATCACGCCCCAACGAAAACTCTACTTGGAGTAAAAAAAAAACAAGAATCATTTGCTCATTCCACTAGCAAACCAGTCCCGGAAGCAACCCAGTTGCAAACAACCGACAGATCCGACAAGAACAGCCATGATAACCGCCCCCAAAAGAAAAAGAAAACGAGGAAATGCAAACCCTAAGACCGAGAAAGAGAGGGACAGAGAGAGAGAGAGAGAGAGGGACCTTGTTGGGTAAAGAACCGAGGCAATTCCAAGGGCTGGTCGGATTCGAAAGAGAGAGGGGACGCCCCCGGCGCTCGGAACGGTGGGTTTTGGGAGAGGGAAATGGAGGGAAGTCAAGAAAGCGGTGGAAGAAGCCAAGCCATCGATTTGCGCTTCTTGCCCCTTCCAACTTCAAAAAATTGGAAGATTGGGAGCAAGGCCATTGATTGCTTTGTCCGTTTCCTCGACGCAGTGGCGAAAGCATTGTCAATGGGCTCTCTCCTGGGCTCGAGCTCGGCCCTTCTGCTTTGCTTTCACCTCTGATGAGGCTCCCCTGGCCTTGGCCTGGGTCGGCCTCGCCAGATCTGGCGAGGGGGGACGAGGCTGAACCTCGCCGGAGCTTCGCCTTAGTGCCGGTCATGGCTTGTGGCCCATGGTCGGCGGCTGGCCATCGGCACCAGCAAAAAGAAAAAGGGAAAAAATATAAAAATTCGAAATTTATTTTAAAAATATATAAAAATTATTAAAATATTTTATTAAAAATGTTCATGTCAGCACCGGCCGTCGGCCATGTCACGTAGGATGACTGGTGTCAACATCATCGATTTCCAGCCTAAACTGGCCAGATGGGTTCAATTGGTACCAATGTGAAAAGGTTCGAGATTAAATTGGTTAAATTGAAAAGTTTAGAATTAAAATGATGCTTAGGTTTAGGACTTTTTTTATACTACTTTTTTAGTACCATGAGATAAGAGGTAACGAGATGCATTTGTTATTGGCAATTCAACATCCACCGTATACCATCACCGTGGTGGCAAACGGCCCTCAACATCGGGCTTGCTTTTTTTCTTTTGCGGTTCGAAGTAGATCATCCGAGCGCTAGAGACCCGGGATGAGATATCCGGGCTCTTATAGAACCTAACTCGGGCATACGCGATCCGAGGCGGGATAATAAACACGAGATGGAATAAATTATAATCAATCTTAATGCAAAGGATAGGATGAATTATATCCTATCTATTATCATAGGTCATCATCCTTGCTACCAAAACGAGGTCGTAGACAGTGTTTCTAAATGGAAAAAAAAAAAAAAACGTTACGTAAATAGGAAAGAAAAATGGGCTTCTGTGATGGGGGAGCGGAATGAGTGAAAAGCTAAAATGTCAAAATCTGCTTGTAAAAAACATATATTCATCTCACCTCATTTTGCAATTATATCAACCGGAAAAATTATCCAAAAAGTTCTAAATCTATACACTTATTGTCAATTGAGTTCATCCGGCTAATTTTGGCTGAAAATCTCTGACGTAGACACCGGACGGTGACGTGACGCTTGCGTGGACATTTTTAAATGATATTTTAATAATTTTCTAAATTTTTTTATGATTTTTTTTCTTTTTTTTTTTTTTCCTTTTCTCTGTTTCTATGGGTCTTTTGGAGTTGGCCAGCAAGGGTGGCTAACCGACCCTTGCCGACTTTGGGTGAGGGCCGCAACTTCCTCACCGGCCAAAGCGAGGGCGCACAAGCCCTCGCCTAGATCTCGCGAAGGCCACAATGCCCTCGCCAGATCTAGCTAGGCAATGGTCGCCAACCCTCACCAGCCCCAAGCGAGGGCGTGGGGCTGCCAAGCACCTCGCCAAATCTGGGTGAGGGCTCGCGTGCCCTCGCTTTGGCTGGTGAGGGTGTCATGGCCCTCGTTTAGAGCCAGCGAGAGTCGACCAGCAACCCTCACTGGCTAACTCTAAAATAAAAAAAAAACAGAGAAAAGGAAAAAAAGATGAAGAAAAAATCATAAAAGATTCAAAATATTATTTAAAAATATCCACATCAATGCCACGTGGCCCCCCGGCGTCTACATTAGCGATTTCCGAACAAAATTGATCAGATAAACTCAATTGGCAAAAAATGTAAAGGTTTAAGACTCAATTGACAAAAGAGCAATATGTTTAGGACTTTTTGGATAATTTTTCCTATATCAATTACCATCCCTAATTTTGAATCCTGCAACATTCAATCATTTAGTTACTATTCGACTAAATCCGTCGCTTATCAATTATCACCAAAAGTTGGCCATTTTTTGGTTCGATTACCTCCATAACTCACTCGCCTCTCCTCCTTTTTGCACGGTTCGATTTTTCCATTATTCCGTTCCACCAAACCGAAAAACTGATTTGGTTCGGTTTGGCCTCTCCTCCTTGTTCATTAAGCATAAAGAGAGAGGAGAGAGAAAGGGAGAGAGAGGGCAAAATAGCCCTAAACTGTGTTTATTTTTCCTTAGTTTGTCGAACCGAACCGAAAAAAAAATTAGTTTATTTTGATGAAGTCATGAAACCATTTAAATTTTTTTGGTTCGGTTGGGTTATCTCTATACACTGGTTCGACACCCCTAGTCTATGCTACCTTTCCTTAGTTTGTCTATGTGATGAACCTCTATCTCTACATCCCTCTCTCTCTTCGTCTTCCCTACCAAGCAGCTCGGTAGTGGTGTAGCTGAGAGAGAGGTGGCTCCCCTTGATCGCGACATTGGGGTCGTCGTGTCGTCGTCGGAGATGGCGGCGTTTGTTGGAAGCTACACTAATAGTGGTTGACGAGAGATAGAGAGGTGTTTAGAATTTGGAAGTGGTTGATAGTAGTTTGGTTTTTTCATTTCTTGGGGTTCTTTTCTGAAGATGCATTACTATAGATTTCAGAATTGGGGCATACGAGGAAGCTTGAACTCTTGCTCGTTTCTTCTTTATACAACAGATGGACCTTAACATCCAGTTTCAGCACAGGACAAGAAGTGAGTAGTTGAGTCCATCGAGCTTTCAAATGAAATGCATTTGTTATTTTATGTGCACGTTCAGAATATTTTAGGAGCGTGTAATAATTTATTAAACCTTAAACATTCATGTTGCACACTCGATCACGATGATCCTGTACATTTGTCCCTTTTCCCAATGTATTTCGAAATTGCCCTTTAAGGTCTCCACGATTGGATAGCACTCGCTTGCATTAAACTAAACTTTGGAATTTGATCTTGAATGTCTACCAGGAAAAATGTCCTCGATGGCCTGTGTGTGGTGGATGCACAAACTACATAGTTTGATATTTGTCAGTGCATGGATCGTGTGGATCTGGCATGGAAGCCACATAAAGCTTTAGTGCACGGGACTATTGCTCGCACGATATACCTAATAATAGTTTGAGAAGACAGCAACCTTGCTAGATGCCCCATGGAACGACGCGGTGGCGGCCAGAGGGCGGTCCAAGCATCAAGCAATTGGAGTCGACCGGGCTAGTCATTCCAACATGTCTTGAGAATTCACATGATTTACTCGTTGTCATGTTGTTTCTAAGGGGAAACAAAGAGGATGGCCGCCCTCTATGATTGAAAGATATTAATAAAAATTTGGAAAAATTATCCAAAAGGTGTTAAATTTATTTTACTTTTGCCAATTCAATTCTTAACGTTTTAATTTTGCAAATTGAGTTTCTGAACATTTTCACTTTTTTTCAATTGAGTCCATCCGATCAATTTTAATTAGAAATCGCTGACGTGAATAATTTTTTGTAATTTTTATTATTTTCTTTCCCTTTTTCTTTCTCTTTCTTTTTTTCCTTTTTTTCTATCAAGTCCTGTGAGGGGCGCTGGCTGACCCTTGTCGACCACAGGTAAGGGCCGCTAGGCCCTCGTCAACCGCAAGCAAGTATTGTGGCCTTGCCTAGACCCCGTGATCCCTAGTGAGCTTGGAAGAAGAAAACGAAGAAAAAAATATTCAAAAATTTCTCAAAATATTAAAATATTATTAAAATTATCCACGACAAAGATCATTCGTCTTTGTGTAGGTGGGATGGGGCATCCACGTCAATGATTTTCGGTTAAAATTGACCAGATTGACTCAATTGATAAAACGTGAAAAATTTTAAGACTCAATTAATAAAATTAAAATGTTTAAAATTGAATTGACAGAAGTACAATTTATTTAAGACTTTTCGAACAATTTTCCCCAATAAATTTACATGACTATTTATTTTAGCAATCAATAAATGCTATCCTCCTGATGTATATACATAATCATATCTTTATTTATTGGTTCGCCCCATAAAATATTGATGGACAAATGACCTCACTTAGGGTTGAGTCTTCCCAAAGCTCTGCCGACATAAATTAAGTCTCAAAATGCTTAGTGGCACGTTCTCTTGTTGCGGTGGAATGGGACAATTGTAAGGATGCAATGTCTAACCTACCATAAAGTCCGGGAGATATCTTATATGCCATTAAACATATGTTTATACATGTATTTCTTCTAATAAATCGAATTAGTGCAATCCTATGACAAGCCACCGCCAGGGGAGGGGGACAGAAAAGTGGTCCACCTCATTACGCACCCCAAACACGTCCATCCTCTCATGTTTGGTGGAATGAAGCTTTCATTTGGGTGGCAAATGATTGGACCATGATGGCGAAATTAAGCTTATATATTCAAGGTGGATTACTATAATCTCTCTCGAAAGACTGTTTGTCATGACTCATAATGGGTAGATCTCGGAGTAATAAATCTCATCTCCTTGAAAACTTTTGAATTACAAGGAACTGTCATGTTACTACGATAAGTTATTCCTTAAAGGACCGTGAAAGTCTCATGGATTCAGAATTCCATTTCTATTAAGTATGTTTATCTAATATGTAGTTCATAAATTTAATCCTTTCCCCCTTATTAAAAGTCCAGTAAATATTGCTTTCAAAGAAAAGATGGGACAAGTTGGATTTGAATGCATCGTGGCACGACATCGGGGTGTTAATTAGTGAAGTCACATTGGGATGCTTCAGGATCACGTGGAAGTAGCATTATAAATCTTCTATCTTCATTAAATTTAATATCTAAGGATTGGCGTAAAATACAACTTGATTGTAATATGTTCAAGGAAAAGCTCAAAATCCCGTCGTGCCTATGAACTTCATAATCTACCATGTTCATTTATATATCATATGCGGTTGACTTTCGAGCCACATCTTTGGCGGTAGCGACAACGACAGTGGCTGAGAGATAGATAACTCTTGTTGGACATAGTAGTCTAACCCATGGCCTCGAGCCATTTCTAAATAGGGCTGACCTGGATAGGATAGGAT
This sequence comes from Syzygium grande, assembly GCA_024733475.1. Lineage (NCBI taxonomy): Eukaryota > Viridiplantae > Streptophyta > Magnoliopsida > Myrtales > Myrtaceae > Syzygium > Syzygium grande. Next base: position 38,043,971 of record JAMXDD010000005.1, on the reverse strand, counting down.
AAAGAATTTTGGGATTTTCTTCATATCTCATCCATTGTTTGGTGAACTACTTGGATTTAAAATCGGATAGGATAATTTTTATTTTATTTTTTGCTATTCACCGATCCAAAGGTGGTGAACAAAAAGGGGCCTGGTGGGAATGAAGAACAACGACGGTGGCATGAGAGAGAGAGATAGCTCTTGTTGAGGACATAGTAGCCTAATCCATACAATCTCAAAACTAGAAAGAATATCTTGCTTCATTTGACCATGAGATCCTCGGAGGCGCACGAGTTTAGCAAGTTGGTAAAGCTTCTTCTCAAGATATGTGATTTAGTACTTGTACTGATTGTCCTCGATAGTCCATCTATTGTACCATATGCAGAGCGTACATCTAGCTATTATTATTATTTTTGTTTTGGAAAAGCTATTATTATTTACTAATAGTCTATTTACCTGAGAGACCATAATTGCCATGAAGTCGAAAGCTCTTTGCGGATAATTTACATGGCATTTGATGGCCCATTTCCGAATTAATGATCCTATTTGGGATGATCTTCTTTCTTGCATGTCCCTATTTAGTTACATGTTATGAAGAATTAGAACACTCGTAGCATCATAAATGGCCCGCCGGCCATTTCTTTGTGCTCCCGAAACATATGAGCTCGAACTGATGAATTTTATGGGTCCTATATGAGGTCCGCATTATCTGACGATTGAAATTTAGTAGACTCACAATTGTCGAGAACCGATCCAAAGTTATCACGCTGTCTTTTTCTCGGTGTAAATTTCTTCATTCGCATGATCGACAAAAGGTTGCGTGTCTAGTAAAATCAATTACCTCTCCAAATGCTCGGCCTGTCATTCTTGGAAACTCTTGAAAAGAAGGTAGGAAACTAGGAGTAGATTACGCGAGTTCATTGCTTTATTGACCTTAAAAGAAGAAAATCAGGGAAACTTCTTTGTCTTCGCCAGCGAAAGATTGGAGAAGAGAGGGATCCCAATCTTGCACCGCAACACCAGTGAGGAGGGTGTTTTCGTGGGTCCCTGTGTTGAACCACCAAGAAAGCCAAGCATCCCAAGTTTTCCACCCCACCAAGAATTACAAGCAAGTGTTGCTTCCGCTGCCGACACTACCTTCTACATAAAGTAACTGGAGGTTGACACAGAGAGAGAGAGAGAGAGAGAGAGAGAGAGAGGGAGAGAAGGGAAATGTTGAAAAGTAGCGGAACAGTAGGAGGTTTCATGTGAAGGGAGAGTGTGAGACACATGTGAAGGGATAGATAAAAGAGAAGCAATCTCTCTCTCTCTCTCGATCTCTGGGCGGGTGGCAAGCTGGTGCAGAAGAGACATGGCCGAGAAATGGGGGTGAAAGATGTGAGTCTGATGGAATACGAATGATCTATCCAGGTGCTCTGTATCTTGTTCTTGCTCGTCTCCACATATGCTTGTGCAGGTAGAGGATGAAGCAACGAGATACAGAGCCCTCAAGAACAAGTAAGACCCTCAAACTTCTTTCTGTTCTTTTTTTCGCTCCCAGCCCTCTTTTCTGTGGTTTAGATGGGTCATATTAACCGTCTGGGTTAGGTTTGATCTAGCCGAACCTCCCGTTTGCTCGGCTGCTGTCTCGGAATTTGATCTTCGCGATGGGAAGATCGATCTTGGTTAGCTGAGTTTCTGGCATGAAGTAGTGCGAAATGTCTCTGCTTTTCGCTTCTATTGTGAAGTGGGCAATTCGGGTGTGGGCGTTCTTAGACAGATCTAGTCAATTTCATTTTCTTGAATTGGGGATTTTGGATTTCTTGATGTCCTGTTTTGATGTCTTGAGAATTTTCTTGTTTCGGCTTTTTAAGGTTTTGTTTAACTACTTATTTGGACAACTTAATCAAGCTTGTTGGGTAAAAACCCATTTCTTTTGTGGAGCATTTTAGTACCTTTTGAAGTACTCCGGAGAATGAGCCATGTGGGTATGAATTCTATGCATAGCGAGGTCGCAAAGTTGAATATTGAAAATGGTCATGGTAAGTCTTGTTTTTGTGTAAGTTTCCAAGTTTGTCGTGCAAAACTTCGGGGAGATCCTTGGGCATTTATCAGGAAAAGCATAGCGATATGATTTAGACTTAAGTAATGTCAAATGGCTTCATCTTGTCTAGAGGAGGAAACTTCATCTTTGCCATGTCAAGTTCTGTAGAAGGGACGGAATGTAAAGTTCTGTTAAGCCAGGTTAAACTCTGCTCCTAGATTGCTGGCTAGGTGGATTCTCCAGTCACATAATGTTTAAATGCGCTCTTTTTAAGTGTTATTGACCAAAAAAAAAAAAACCATTAATTAGGTCATGAGCATGGCATGGGTATTTTATAATCTATCTGTTCCATATCGAGCTTTTGATTGTATGCTTAGCCCAAGCAGCTTCATTCCTTCTGAAATTTTTTGAATCCTGAGAAAGTTTTTCTGTGGTTTTTCCGAATCATTGTGCCCCAAGCAAAATTTGAATACCTACATTAATTAATGTAAGTATGTGTTTGCGTATGTTGGTGCTTCTAACTACATTTGTATCTTATCAGCATCTTTATACGGATGCCACTGTTGCCCTTTATGCGGAACTGAGAGTCTGAGATTGATCTTTGAAAATTCATTTGAGCAACAATCCCAAGCACATCTATCAAACATGATAGTAATGTGAATTTGGCTGTGCTACAGCAGCAGTACACAAGTTGGGGAGCATTAATGCATAATTATGGCTGAATCAGTCGTTGAGATCTTAAGAGTATGAGAGGATTGACATAAGTGTGAATCTCTCTGTATGGACATTCCGAAGAATATCCTTTTGGAATATTGGCCAGTCTTGATCGATGTTTCACACTGATCGTTACTGACGGTGCACTGTAATTATGCGGCACAGTCTTGCTAGTTTCGTAAATTGAAGTTGCACCTGAGGGCGACTTAGTATAATCTCTCTCTTATTTGCATGTTCAAAATTCAAGTTGCTGTCTTGAATAGCAGGGTTCTGTGAATGCAATTGAAATGATTGCAACTAATCATATGATGGTTTCCAATGTTTTGGTCATTAGTATTGGGAAAGTTGTGGTGCAAGCCCTACAGAAAAAGCCAATGTTTTGCATCTCATCACTGATATACTCTGTGCGTGTGTGTGGGTGGCGGGTGCTGGTTTGAGGGGGTGCAATGGGAGCTCGTGCGCGCGTGTTGATTCAGTCTAGTGAGCTAACACTAGAACTCGTTCTATTTGCTTTCTGACTGGAATGCCTATGGATTCCGCAAGCATGAACTGGTAATGAGGAACATCTTACACAGGAGGCGGAGTTCGGGATTTTACTATGAGGGACTTATATTTGATTTAAACAAATAGGGGGTGTGTCTCCTATAGTAGATTGATAAATCGAGTCAATCAGACTGAGTTTAATAGGGGGCGTGCATGTTCATTGAAGCTTTGCCAGTCATGGGGGGAGAGAGACTCAAAAGTGAATGAAGGACATTCTAAGATTCTGAAGAGTGCCCTTTGTATTAGTTATCAGTTCCTTGAGATGCTTATTTTTTAGAATGTGTTCCGGATTATGTTCAATTTGAATTCTTGGAAATAATTCGTTCATAACGCTTATAATTTGCAGGAACCCCTGACATGGAAACCTCGTCACCCAATACCGAGATTTGTAGCGTGGACACGTACCTTTCTCTGGGTCTCAGAGAACAGGGCAAAGAAGTTTTGGGCTTTCCTCGAGTTTTGACGCTCCTTTCTTCATCGCTTGATAGATCTGTCCAGAAGAACGAGAGGCTTCTGGAGACATCACAATCTAAAGATATAGTCACCATTTTCCACGGTGTAAGACCACCCATTCTGACCATTCGCCAATATATAGAACGCATCTTCAAGTATTCGGGTTGCAGTCCGTCCTGTTTCGTCATTGCTCAGATTTACATGGATAAATTCGTACAGAACATGGACGTTCACTTGACTTCTCTAAACATTCATCGCCTTCTGATAACGAGTCTCACAGTAGCAGCGAAATTCATTGACGATGCGTAAGTACCTGCCTCAAGAATCAATTCCTAATGTGCTGGGCGAAGCTTTAGCTGTCTTGAAATGCGAATTCTTGTCCCGACCTCTTAGCTTTGCAGAGAGAATCCTTGGTCGCACACTTCGCCGGTTTCTGAAGTGGTTATTTCTTATGTTCTCTGCAGGTTCTTTAACAATGCGTACTACGCCAAGGTTGGCGGAGTGAGCACGTCGGAGCTGAACCAGCTGGAGATGAAGTTCCTGTTCTGCATCGATTTCCGATTACACGTGAACATTAACACATTCGAGCAATACTGCTTGCTGCTGGAGAAGGAAGCGGCGGTGTCCGAAGGAGCACAAATCGAGCTGTTGATTCAGTCCTGCAGGATCACAGAAAGCTGGTCTAATAAAGATGATTCCACTTGGTACTCCCACAGTTGCTAGATGATGATCTTGAAGATAGAAAGAGATTGTATTTGTCACTGGTTAGATAAGAAAGAGCAAAATGTTCGTAGTTGAATTTGATGTTGAAACTGAAACCTGCATTGGATGATGATTTGTGTGGTGAAAGCATGCTTTACTTCCCTATGGCAGTATAGTGTGGATTCATTTTCTCGTTTTTGGAGTTTGTCATAGTTTATTTCTTTTATTCTCACCAAAATTTAAAATATTATTCGACTTTAAAAGGATTATGTAAAAATTATACGTGAATTTGCATGTCGACATTTGTCTATCGTGAAAATTTTGGACGTTTCGGATTAACAACAAAAAAATCAAAATGTATCTGTCGCAAATTTTGCATCATAAAGTATATGTTTATCTAGACACGCCTCTAGAAACTTGATGCCTCTAGGAACTTCAATCGAGCCTTTTGTACCATATCATAGTAATCACTTGGTATTTCCACTTTACGATGCAAAAAAAAATTATTTCCACTCCTATTTTGAATAAACGCACGTCATTTTACCCTACTTTTAGTATTACCATAGATTTATTTGTTATTGAATGAACACAAACTAATAATGTGCTAGATTATAATAGAATAAGACGTTTATAATTAGATTAAGATTCAAAGGATTTTCTCTCAAGCTTTTACTTCTGGTAACACATTTAAAAACTTCTATGCTTTTGGAATTTAAATGACTACTCGCATGAAGTGAATTCACAAACTCGCAATAAACTCGTTCCAAAGATTATTGGGTCTTCATGGATCGATTTTTTTTTGTCTTTTCTTAATTTAAATCTTTTAATTGATGCATTCTGATTTTTTTTAATCCGAACCTCTTTTGATACATAAATATATACATAATTTTTACTTTTTAAAAAAAATTAAATAATGTTCTAAATTTCGACAAAAAAGCTCAAAAAGCATTCTCCTTTTCTTTTATGCAAATGTAAAAAAAAAAACATGCCTTAATGAAAAGTGTTTGAACTCGTCTGCGGCTTCATAAACCACTATATATGTCATATTTGGGCCACTATTTTGAGAATGCAAGGTTTTTGACCACTTAGTTATTTTGAATTTTATTTCATTATACTTAATTTCTGAAAAATACTGAAGGACTCTTCAGTTTTTACAATTCAAAATCTACAAGTATACATATTGGTTTTTGCTATTAAATACCAAATTGCATCTGGCATAGCTACACATTGAATTTTATTTGCAAGATAGCAATTTCCTTAACCAAAACACTCTTGTCCATGAGAAAGATCCGTCCCCACCAACCTCTACCTCTGCTGCAGATTACGACGGCCGCTAGCAGTATTGTAATATTCCAAAATATCGGATGCCAGAGAGGTTATATCGAGTAATTCGAAAGTAAGATTTAATTTTAAATGGTCACGATAGCACTTATGTTGGGGCTCGGGTCACATGGCATGGGCCGGGTCACGATGGAAGCATGATGGGCCCATAACCCATGAGTTTTGACATCATAATCCGGTTACAGTTTTATGCGGGCCAAGCTTTTGAATGGAGTACTATAAGTGACCGGTTACATTTCAGAGTGGATCTTACTTATGAATCACTCAAGACCGACCTCTCCTGTCCTTTTTCTTTTTATGTGGCACTCAAGGTTGTCACGAATTCCCTCACTGAAAAAACTGATGTCTTGTATTAAGACAACCATGATAGCAGGGGAAAACTACTGAACAAGTCCTAAACCTTTTGGGGTGGTGTCAATTTAGTCTTAAACCTATTTTTTTGTACCAATTGAGTCCTAAACCTTTTAATATAGTGCCAATTCAGCCTTTTAGCCGAATTTTGCTAACATGGACGTTGGCCGGCGGTGATTGGTCACCGGCGCTAACCTGGATAAAATTTAATAATATTTTAATATTTTTTGAAATTTTTTTTCTTCGCCCTCTTCCTTTAGCCGCTCGCTGGAGTGGTGACCGGTTGGAAGCCAGAGGTCGACAAGGTTGACCTCGCCGACCTCGGGCTCTAGCGAGGTCGAGCCTCGCTAGTGGCCGGCGTGGCTTGCCCAAGGTCGACCTCGCCGACCTCTGGCCTTTGGTCAATTGCCGCTTAGGCGAGCGGCTAAAGGAAGAGGGAGAAGAAAAAAAATTCAAAAAAATATTATTAAATTTTATCCACGTCAATATCGGTGACCGGTCGACGTTCACGTCAGAAAAATCTGGCCAAAATAACTGAATTGGTACTATATCAAAAGGTTCGGGACTCAATTGACATCTAAAATAAGTTTAGTACTAAATTGGCACTACCCCAAAAAGTTTAGGACTTATTCAGCACTTTTTTCCCGTTATAGCGGGTTTGAGATCCAGAGCTCGATCTTCATTTGCTTAGGGCTTGAGACAAACCGCCAGAGCCAAGCACCCTAGCTTCTTGACCCTTTGGACAACTCCAATGGGAGAATTGGGAAACAAGGTTTGACCAAAGATCAAGCCGGACGGCTTGGACTAAAGAAATTGAAAGCTCGCTTCTCAATTATACTCCGAGACTTCTTTTCTAGCATCGCCACGTGTATACTACACATTTAGATAGCCTCATTCATGTCTCCATCTCGCCGTCGGTGGAATTCCGACGTCGGAAATCCGACGCAGCTTCCACACCAAATGCTTTGGACATTTGCCTCGTCTGATTTCCGACGCCTGAGTTCCACCGCAAGACCTGATTATGACTTTTTTCAAATACGCTCGAGCTTGAGAAATATATAACTGAATATCTTCCGAGCCTATGACTTCCGAGTTTATAAATTTAGATTTGCATACGCATTTGCAAATACAAATAAATAGATAAACAGTTTGGCTTTTCCATTCTAGATTATACTTCCTTTTTGAGTGTCTGAGCTTCACTTGTGTTTGGACCAAAATTTGCCAAGATAGCATGGCAAAGTCTCACCAAGCTTGAGGTTAATCCAACTTAATCAGTTCGAACTTGAGTTTAAGTATCGAGCATTGCATGTTCAAGTTGAATCGAGCGTCGAGTCAGACTAGCTATGTGGATCAAGTTGAGCTCTAGTATCAAACGACTCGACTCGGTTCCTATACACTCCTGGCGTTCGAGTTTAAAGTATTTGACCTCGCTTGTCTCAATGTATAAATGCTTCGAAATCACGAAAATACGCCTCCGTGTACGTCCATGGGGTTTTAACAAGTTTGACTTTGCCAACTAGGTACGACACTGTCGGAGGGAGCGGAATCTTTCCTCCGCTAAAGCCACGGCCACCAGTAAACAAATAACGACGGGAGAAGCTTCCCGTCGTCTTTCCTGCAGACATATGCTGCTCCTCCTCAGATTCTCACCAAAACCCCATTCACCCTCCTGTTTTTTCTCTCTTCTTTTTTATCTGCACAGCATGATTCCTTTTTCCTTCTGTGCGAGACAATTGGGGTGGCCATGTTATGCATGGCATACCATCGATGTACATTTTGCCAGCGTGTTGATCCTTGAAATATCCAGTAAAATCCCGTGAACCGTTTAGATCCGGACCTTTGATCTGCGCAGGCATTCTTGACTTGGGATGGTTTGCAAGTAGTTAGCGAAATTCGAATGGATAATCTCTAATTTTCGAGCTAGAAATCTTCCGACTCCCAATTGATCAAAGAGTTTAAAAAGGGATAAATTTCATGGTAACCTAAAACTGTTTTTCATGTCATTTTTGTTTGTCCTTCTCCATTTTGGCTTAATCTCTATCAGAAAAATGGCTTAGTTTATATCGTTTTCTATACTGAGAGTGGGGCTAGAATAGTGTAATAGTACAGTCCTTTCACGCAGACTCTCTCTCTCTCTCTCTCTCCGAGTAATAAATGACAAGCGAGTGAATCGCATCTTGTGTATAGTTGTACATCTCCGCATCTTTGTCTCGTAACAATCAAAGACAACCCACACGGGCACAAAAAATTATTATTCTTATTCTCAATTCACGTGACGCTTTGACTTAACTTAAAATCGTCGAATGAAGTGAGACCTCCCGTGAAATCCAATTGATTTAACGGCGGATATGATATGAGCTCACATGAGTCGGGTGAGCTCGAAACTTCTCCGGACGCGGACACGACCCTCTCCCACTTGTGCCTTTTCCCCCCTCATCACAAGCTAGCGAGCCACGTGATCACGTACTAAGGTACACCCACACGAGCCCCCTTATAATAAACGTCCAACCGTATTCTAATTAGCCCTTGTGATGATGATTAAATAACTACCTAGTCATGGTCAATGTTAGTCTTCCTATGAACAGCGCGTCGTGCGTGGGTGTCCTCCCAAGAACTGGCTTCAGATCTTGAGGTTATTAAATGCACACGCCTCAGCGAGCTCGAAGCGTCGAGATTCGACATTCGAACCCTAGAGATCCGCTCAATCGAATAAGGACGGGAATGATCACTAACATCGACATGGGTTTCGGTATATTCTTTTTATTTTCTCTCAGCGTTCGAATTGAAATTGAGATATCGATACAAGAATGCCCCGTTTTCTACCCATTTGAGATGTCCAAAGCCAGCAAGAATTCATGGGCATGGAGAGGGGGTAGGCATGGATCCAAAGGACAAGATCCTCTATATTAATGTATGCAATCGCTGGAATATTGCCATTACATGGTCGCATGCAAATGAATTTGGAAAATACATTAATGGCAAAACATACATATAGAGGTCAAAGAAGACAGCTGGTGACTCCTTTGAGAGCATCTGCAGATTGGAGCTTTCTTCACGGGGAAAAGATACATGTGACAATTGAAATGCGTTATCTTTTGTTCCATTCGTGGGGTGTCCCCTATCTAATAAGCCTTCCATCCTATGAATTAGGTTTGCTCCCCCCCGTGAGCTCTACTCACAGCTCATTCAGCACATCGCCTGGATTTTTCCCCTTTCCAAATGGGGTTGTTTGTCATCTAGTCCCTTTTTTTCTTCTGTTTTCTTGGTATTTTGTTGGTATTATTACCCTAATGCTTAGATTGATGCTTATGTGATGTTATTGTCATTGTTCAATGGGCTTCGAAATAATTCGAGTACCCTATGATTCGGTCGAAATGTTTAAGTCCCTAGACCTCGGGGCCGCCCCTCGACACGGGCGCCGCCGTCGCCGCCTCTCTCGAGCTCCTCCTACCATCTCCGACCATTATTGGCCAGGACGTAATTTAATGCTACGTCCCTTTTCCCGTGTTGGGTTTAATTTGGAACCGGACTTTTTGTTGGAGTGTTATAAGCTTGATGTGACTGCCACTAAGGACATTCCTTTTGGCAATTTCAGACACATTATTCCGAAAACACTTGCTCTGCTAAGTCCCTTCGTAATCGAAACAGTTTGCCTTCTGAAGTTTCATTCATGCCAGAAACGCAGCATGAACGTGAGACGTAAGTTGCTGTCACGTACCACCATGGCGAAATTTCAGGTGTCGTGACGAATCTGATCCGTCAGCTCTCCGGGAAGGCGCGCCTTTGACCCGGAAATCATTAGGTCGAACTCGGAGTTTTTTACTCTCTGTCGTTCACTTCACTCGCTCACCCATCCATCGATCGTCCCTGGCCTCGAGCCAGATGCGCATGGAGATGGTGAATTTCAGAGACTGTCGGGGTCGCCAAGGGGAACCCCAGAAACCGATGCCGCGCACGAGGAGGTCCGACGCACGCACCCGCATGTTTCCCACGTGTCCCGCGCAGACTCTCTCCCCCCACGCAGCAGCAAGTAGCAGCCAGCCAGCACACAAGCATCGATCTCAATATCTCCTAGGAAAACACAAAACGAAAACCAATACGATCTTCGACCTCGGGTTCCTGTCGTGGAACCCAGCACGACTGCTCCATCTCTTTCGTTCCAGTGCTGGACATGATTGATTTGGCTTGCACGGTAAGTTAGGTACGATGGTTCCGCGCAACATTATAGAGAGTACTCAAACCACATCCTGTAGCACCTAGCTACTCACTTAGAACTTCTAGGCTTTGTGTCGGTAATCATTTATTTTTTGCGAAACAAATTCATTCGGTTCAAAATTTTTTATGTCAACATTTTGAAGTTATTTATTGAAGCTAATATGTGTGTTAAAAGGATCGTAGACCATCATTTAGCTAACCTAATGTATGTACCCTATCCATAGGTATGCGCATCTTTTCGGTGATATAGATTTATAAATATGGCTAAGCATATTTTATCGGGAAAGTTTCAACTTTTTTAAAGCACTTACTGCGCATTTTATGAAACGAAAATTAGTGCATTGAAACCGTATTGTTTCTTTTATTTAATTACGCACTTATCTGGGACACCCATTAATAAATGGGTTAATACCACAATAAATTCAAAATCGATACACTTGTGATAAATTTACCCCAAACTAATTTTTTTACTATCGAAAATCCTAATTAATATACTTGTGATAAATTTATCCCATACTAATTTTTTTAATCACCGGCCCGATACATTTCCGTTATTTCCCATTAAATTGAGTTAATACTACGAAAAGACAAAAAATAAAAAATAAAAAAAAAAGCGGAAAGAGATAAAATGCTCAAACAATATACATTGGATAAATGTGTCACAAAAAGTTATCACGTGTCATGAAACTAAAAAAAGGGTAAATTTATCAGAGAAAGTCGTATTTTTTTAGCCTTTTTTTTTATTTTTACAAAATAAATTCATTGAGATAAATTTTTTTATGTCAACATTTTGAAGTTATCTATTGAAGCTAATATGTGTGTTAAAAGGATCGTAGACCATCATTTAGCTAACCTAATGTATGTACCCTATCCATAGGTATGCGCATCTTTTCGGTGATATAGATTTATAAATATGGCTAAGCATATTTTATCGGGAAAGTTTCAACTTTTTTAAAGCACTTACTGCGCATTTTAGGAAACGAAAATTAGTACATTGAAACCGTATTGTTTCTTTTATTTAATTACGCACTTATCTGGGACACCCGTTAATAAATGGGTTAATACCACAATAAACCCAAAACTGATACATTTGTGATAAATTTACCCCAAACTAATTTTTTTACCATCGAAAATCCAAGTTAATATACCTGTGACAAATTTATCCCATACTAATTTTTAACCACCAAACTGATACATTTCCGTTATTTCCAGTTAAATTGAGTTAATACTATGAAAAATCACAAACTGGTACACTTACAAAAAATAGAGATAAAATCTCAAACTGATACACTCATAAGTTATCACGTGTCATGAAACTAATAAAGGGTAAATTTATCACGAGTGTATTAATTTAGAGTTTTTTTTATAATTAAAAAATTAATTTGGGATAAATTTTTTTATAAATGTATCAATTTGAAATTTTTGATAGTATTAACCCTTAATAAAATTTCGTGGTTAGGAATTTGCCAATTTTACTATATGGAGTTATGAGATTCGCGCGTTGAATTGATTAGGTAGGGGGGGGTTTCCTTTTCTTCTTTTTCTTTTGCCCTGAAAGATCTGCAGAATCCTCCGAATCTTGCAGCTGGGGGGACAAGGACACCCGCAGCCACCTGTACAGCGTACCGATGTCTTTTGATTCGTGAAAGAAGTTTCTCCTCCATCCATACACGACTCGTACGCGACTCAGTCAACACGGATCGTACGGATCATCCTGGAGATCCTTCTTAGGCATGGCGTCGCCTGCTACGCCTTCGTTTCACCCAAACTAGTTACCGCAGTGGGAGATCGTTCACCATATCTTGGGCTAGAACAGCGGGAAAAGGAAAACTAGAACTGCATGCAGTTTGTTTGGCTGAACGAACACGACAACCACGTTGAATAAACCCTCGATTATTTCGCGAGAGAACCGAAAGGTTTATGGACGTTGTGTAAAGAGGAGTCACTCCGAGCGAATCCTTAACACGGTTATATTTAGAATGTTTTAAGTATCATCAGTGAAAATCAAACCTCAACTGCTTAAAGTTTCGATTAAAAGAAGAGAGCCGAACCACCGGCTGTATCCAAAAGCAGGCCCCTCCGAATCAGTCCCGATGGAACGTCGCCACCAGCCTCTGGGAGTGGCGGGCAACATGCAAAGTACGCAGACGTCGCTGCACGAGCGACGTAAAATCAATCATTTCCGATGCGGACGATTGATGGATCCTCACTAGATCTGATTGGAAAAAGAAAGAGAGAAGCTTATGGTTCATTGATTGGAGTCGAGTTGCGTGTCGGTGGGCTGGGACGGGGAAACATGACATGAGAAAACGCAAGCTGCTTTGATTAATACGTCCACATCAATCTCGTCTCTCTCGTCTCTCTCTGTCGGCATATTTATCTCTTTGGCTCCAGACCTCATCAACCTCAAGTCCATGACACCATGTCCACCACCGCCTAAGCAGGAGATGGCGCCGAAGAGAGCGACGAGATGGATGGGACGGCTGCATTTCTCTCTCTCTTCGGAGAAGAAGACAAAGAAATGGGGGAGGAGGGTGGGAAAGCTTACGCGAGTTCCTCCCCTGCAACTGCAACCCGGGAGACAGGATCTTATCACGGATCTAATGCGCATACCTGGGGACCAGGTTCTTGACCTAGACCAGGGACATCCGCGAGTCGCGCTCGATCTCGACCCTCCAATGCTGTGAGCCCCGCGCGACCGAGCGGCTGTGATTAAGTAGGATTGTGAACGTCTCGTGCAAGAAATGACGCGGGATAATGACATAAACAGTTAGTAATGTGTTCTCAGCTTTTTAATTTGTTCAATGAATTTCGTAAACTTTAATTTAACGTTGAATGTGATCTCTGAATTTTTGGTACTTTAAACTATGTTCAATGTAATAACTTGAACTACATTGAACATAGTTTAGGAACTAAATGTTCAAGGACTATATTGTATATTGGGTTAAAATTCAAAGACTATATTGAACAAATTAAAATTTAAAAAATCATATTATATATTTGATCAAAATTCGAAAATTATTTGCATCATTTTTTTGAATGATGTTGAGAGAGAGGGGCCACACGTGTGCATTGCATGGTAATAATGACATGGGGACATGGAGTAATGGGGGGTGGTCCGTGCGAGAGTGAAGTGTTGTCCGGGTTTTTTTCTCCTTAAATGGGTGGATTTTCAATTTATTTTTTATGATTAATTAATTAAATTTTTTTTTTTTGAGGATGTGTAAGTAGAGGAAGGTACAATCTTGTTTTTATCTGTTGGATTCACCTGCATTATTATTTGTGGAGCGAAGTTGCCTCTTGTGACACATATATTGTAATTGATTAATGACACAAATTATCTTTGAACTTTAATCAAATTAGCAATATGCTCACTGAATTTTAATTTGTTCGATGTAATTCATTAACTTTAGGTAAATGTTCAGTTTAATCCTTAAACTACATGAAAATATTCAATATCATCTATTAATTTGAATTAATGAAAGGATAACACTAGATATTTACACATAATTTATGGACTAGATCGAACATTTACTAAAATTTCAGAAACCACGTTGAATAAATTTAAAGTTTAAGGACTATATTGGATTAGTTTTAAAGTTTAGTGATCACATTGAACAAATTAAAAATTCAAGGATCACATTGCACGTTTGACCAAAATTTAGGGATTATTTGTGTAACTATCCAATTGCAAAAGTATACGTCGTGAGTGAGGAAAATGAAATCCCATTCATTTCTTGAGCAGGCTTTGCATGAATGGGGTTGCTTATGAGAAATGTTGGATCTAGAATTCTAACGGTCAAGTAGTTCCCGAGTCGGCATCCGCACAACTCAATCGATCCATTTCCTCGATCAATCCTAAGGGCGCGCTCCCCTCGTCAGCCCGGGAGCATTCAAGATCTTTTACACGGAACTCTCCCGACAAGACTTAAATTAAAGACCACGAGGAGAGGATCGAATTCTCTTGCTGCCCAAGCCAACACCTTGTCGGTAAATTAATTACCTAGATTCATCTTAAGAGCTCTCGAGCAGTACCTTAAAAGGCCTAAGGGGAAATTGGGGAAGGAACTCTCCGGTACTAATGGAGGGATCTCTCTATAAATTCTTTTTATACTCTCCTTCTCTAAGGAAGAAAAAGATTTGGAGGGAACTGATGAGCCTCTTGCTGCCCGAGCCAACACCTTGTTGGCAATTTAATTGCCTAGATTCACCTTAAGACCTTCAGAAATGGGGGGTTTTCTTTTTTTCATTATTATTATTTTCCACCAGGCTTTTCTAAGGCAGCATTGATCACCTGTTGACGAAGCCTGTCAAAGAACGTGGCGCTGACTGGGAGTCCACCGATCGAGGGATCAAAAGACCGACGGTGAACCCGATTCTCTGACAAAAAAACACACCTGAAAAAGAAAAAATATGACGTTTTCTTTAGATTACAGAAGCCTTCGCTCCCTTTTCCTTTTGTTTGTAGAGTTAATACCACAAAAAAAAAATCCCTAACTAATATATTTATGATAATTTTATTAAAAATTAATAGTTTGGTCAATAAAAATTTTAAATGGTACACCTGTGATAAATTTACTTTCAGTTTGTTTCTATTAAATTTTACTATCAAATTAATGATACATGACAATTAATTGATATGCCAATTTTATGTTTTACCCTCTGTTTGTCACATGTATAACAGTTTGTGATTTTTTTTGTATTAATTCAATTTAACAGAAACTAACGGAGGATGAATTTGTTACAAATTTACCAGTTTGGAGTTTTTAGTGGTCAAAATATTAGTTTGGGGTAAATTTATCACAAGTGTATCAGTTTGGGATTTTTAGTTATCAAAAAATTAATTTTGGGTAAAATTGTTACAGGTATACCAGTTTATAGTTTTTTATGGTATTAACCCTTGTTTCTACGTGTTTTTACGGCATCCGATGTTCGAGCACATCGATTTTCCCAGAACAAAAGTCGCTTGTCTCATCGTAATCATGCCTATAATTCATTAATATGAACTTTTCGATGAAGGTTAGCGTGATTATATATCTTACCAAGCTCGAATTTAGACCGTATCTTTTATATATAAAGTTAGTCAACTTCTACCATGCATTCTAATAATTAGAACATAGCGCTATTTTGTTTAATTTGCGGGCAAACCTTTTTCCAAATTCCGTGGTTAATTAAGAGAAATGACACAAAAAGACCTTGAACTTTGCTCTAATGTGCAATGTTGTCCTCAAACTTCTAATTTATTCAATGTGGTCCTTAAAATTTAACCCAATATGCAATGTGGTCTTTGAAATTTTAATTTATTCAATGT
Organism: Syzygium grande; assembly: GCA_024733475.1. NCBI lineage: Eukaryota > Viridiplantae > Streptophyta > Magnoliopsida > Myrtales > Myrtaceae > Syzygium > Syzygium grande. The sequence continues at coordinate 38,028,339 of JAMXDD010000005.1, read as the reverse complement.
GATCCTTGAACTTTTGGTACATGTTTAATTTATCCAATGACTACATTGAATTGAGCGATATAATAATTAAGGGACTAGATTTAATGCTCACCAAATTTTTAGAGACCACACTGAACAAATTAAAAGTTCACTGACGATATTGCACATTGGGTTAAAGTTCACATATGAACAAATTAAAAATTTAGATATTACATTGCACATTGGGGCAAAATTCATAAATCATTTGTGTAAGTATCTCGCTAATAACCATCCCCTCTTGCTTGCCTTTTTTTTAGTCACATGATGCACACGTGATGCGGGTTCCAATAGGCGTAAACTTATTTTGCATAAAATAACATACGTCTTTACAAAATTACAAGGAATTTCACGAAATAAAAATTCATGTAAAAAAGACTACTAAAGCTTCGTTTATTTTATGAAAAATAAATGGTTTGGAAAATCCCATGGCACAATAAAATACTTTTTTAGCATTAAAAAAAAAACTATCAAAGCTTGACATTTTGATGAATCGGAGATCAAATGAAGAGTCGTGGAACGGGAAAAATTGCATTATAGCTCTAATAATGGGATGGGATGAGATAGAGAAATGATATCAAATCTTTTAATCCATCTTGAAACAATCTATTCGCACAAATTATTAACAATTTATAAGGAAAAGAAAGTCATTTCTTGTGGATGCGAAGAAAGTATTAGAAAGCGAGGCCTCGGCAAGGGCCTCTAAGGCCCGATCTGGGGTAGGGCGCCACCCTCACTCAGGTCTTCCCCACATCAGGGCCTCGCCTAGGGCTGATGAGGGTTGTCGGGCTTTGAAAAAGGCCCGGGCAACCTCCGACAACCCTTCCCGGTAGTTGTAGTGGCGGTCATCAGCGAGGGCTTGCCCACTACCTCTAGTTGTGGGTCCATTCTTTTTAGCTTATTTTTAATATTTAATTAAAACTTAATAGTAAAAATTAAATATAGGTCAAAAGGACGTTGTTTTAGTTTTATGTTTTCTAATCTAGCCACATTATCGTTATGCAGGAGAGAGGAAATATAAAACAAGCCACGTCAGCGTTTTTTATTAGTAAATTAGACGGTGTTAACTTTATAACTCGATTAAATCAATATGATAAGTTTTAAAACTTGATTGCACATGCTGTAAGTTTTAGAACTCGATTACACTTTTATGACAAATTTTAGTATTTCTAATGAAACATATGCCTAAGAAATATTACTGTGTATAGTAGACTTAAAGTTTACCATGTATATGTATATACCGAGAAACAATTAAAGAATTAGATGCGTCAGACATGATCCATTATACTACCTACAGAGAATTATAGATTGAGATATCAAAAGATATTCTCTTAAATTGTTACTTTTGTTGGAAACATATAAACGTTTATTAGAAATGGGAAAGCCTTATGCGTTGAATTGGCATTCATCTTTGAAAAATAAAAAAAATGAAATTAACAAAAATTATCTCTCCTAATTTATGTAATATGAGTTTTAATATGAGGGTTAATACCACGAAAAACCCCAAATTGGTACACATATAACAAATTTACCCCAAACTAATTTCTTGACCACAGTAGACTCGGAATTGATACACCCGTGACAAATTTATCCTTCGTTAAATTAGATTAATACCACGAAAAACCCCAAACTGGTACACATGTAATAAATTTACCCCAAACTAATTTCTTGACCATAGTAGACTTTAACCGGTACACCGTGACAAATTTATCCTTCGTTAAATTAGATTAATACCACGAAAAACCCCAAACTGGTACACATGTAATAAATTTACCAAAAACTAATTTCTCGACCACAATAGACTTCGAACTGATACACCCGCGATAAATTTATCCTCCGTTAAATTAGATTAATACCACGAAAAATCACAAATTTATCCTGACAAATGGGGGGTGAAACACCAAATTAGACTCATCTACTATAATGGGCGTGATACAATTTAAAATCGATAGAAAAAAATAATGAAAGGTAAATTATCATAAGTATACGGTTTGAGGTTTTGACAAAAAAAATGGGATAAATTTATTATGAAACATCAAACTAGTACACTCATATAAACCATGTGCCTATGATACAATTTAGAGCCTCGCTTCGACAAGGAAAAATTTGCCCTCACGGAAACTAACGAAAGGTAAATTGTCATAAGTGTACAAAAAAGGCTTGGGTTTTTGATTGTCAAAAAAAAAAAATTAGTTTGGGATAAATTTATTATATGTGTACCAGTTTAGGTTTTTTATAGTATTAACCCTTAATATAATATATTTAGATATTTGTATTTAAATTAAGGGCTCAAAGAGTTTTTGTTAAACTTTCTCTAGGAAGGAAAGAGACTTTTACTGATGAATATCCACATTAAATGCACTTCTCTCAGTTTTAGTATTACCTACTGCACATAGGATAATATTAGATATTATATTCAAAATTGCAATGGACTTAGATACTTTCACTATGGCTCCGTTTGTTTGACGGAAAATATTCTCTTTTTGGAAAATATTTTTTCCGAAGTCATTTTCCTGAAAAATGTTTTCCTGGAACACAATTTTCTGGTGTTCGGCTAAAATCTAAAAAAATTTCCAAAAATATTTTCTAGTGTTCGGCGATCCGCCGATCCTGGTGTCCCGGTGACCGGTGGTGGCCGGCGGTGACCGGTGATCAACTTCCTCTCCTACGAAAAGCATTTTCCCTCTCATGGGCAATTTTGCCTTCACTTTGGGGAAAAATGATTTTTTTTTTTTTTTTTTTAGGTAAAAATGTTTGTATAACTTTTCATGGGAAAATTTTCGTCTTTGTGAAAAGAAGAAATCATTTTCCTCAAAACAATGAAGGATTTGGGGGTGGGGAAGGAAAATGTTTTCTCATGAAAAACATTTTCCGCCCCCGAACATCAGAAAACGCGGAAAATGTTTTTCGGAAAAATATTTTTCCGGAAACGAACACGGCCTATATTTCTCTATCTCGTGACTATTAGATATTGTCAATTATCCGACGTTAAAAACAATTATGATAGAACTAAATATTTCTCTACAGATGGAGATAGCAAGTGATCTTCTCCCACAGATTTACTAGGAGAAAATTTGAATTATCATTTGAAAAAGAAAAAAACTCTGGAATTGCACGGGTGTTTAATGACAAAAAAATCTATGAAATTTGGAAAAAAGTTTCTCAACACAGCATATTATATATTATAGACTTTATATATATAAGTATCTAAGGTAGAGCCGTTGCTTACTGGTGTTTCGATACTTAGGCTTCATTTGATATACGGAACATAAATGATTTATAAAACATTTTCCTAAAAATAATTACTTGTATCACTTGAAATCATTTTTAAATGAAAAATATTTTCATTATTGATAACAAAATATATCCAAATATTTTCGTGGACGATGAATTTTTCTTTGTTTATTCATTTTTTCAAAGAAATACAAGAGATTATTTTTAAGAAAATATTTTCGAAACCATTCATTTTCAGCAAAATAGACGGAACTTTAGTACTATTGTTATCTAACGTGTTACATTTTATACAATGCTATCAAAATTCGCATGCTTTATGATCCAGAAACAAAGGTATGAAGGCCAAATTATTTAAAGGTTCAAGAAACGCCGACAAAATCTCATATATCCATTAAGGGTTCGGGCCTTGACACATTCAAACGGTCTTTTTTTTTTTGTGGTGGGTCATTAACCTGTTCAAATGTGTTTGATCCGAAGTATTTTGTACGCAATTCTCGAGATCGGATCAAATAACCTCCGATTCCCAAGCCGAAAATTCCGAACATTTTAAGGATTCATAAAATGCTTTTATGTATGCATATCTCTTCCTCGTAGCTATATTTCTGCAACCCGTCATGGGTTTGTTTACATACCATCTTATATATTTATGAAAAAGACTTGAACCTATAAATATATATTGTAAATCTAATTGAGCAGCGAGAAAATAAAGAGAGAGAAGATCCTATTTGTGCACGTCGCTAAAAAAAAAATTGAAAAAATAAATGAAAATAAAAAAAGCGCGACAGAAAGGTCGTATATAAACATGACACATAACCACCACCCACCTCCACCACTACCGCTCCTCTTCACTCGCAGTTTCTTTCTTTAACCCCTCCTCTTCAGATCAAACCACTCCCCCTTCCTCACAGATCGCACAGTGACCTCTTTCTCCTCTTTCTATACCTTCTTCTTCCTCTGCACAGTTGCAGTATTCCCCCGCCATAGCCATTGAGCTCCGGAGAGAGAGAGAGACAGAGAGACAGAGCAAAGCCTGCCGCCATTAATGCCCTCCCTTCCCCGAAGCGCGAGCCCCCAGCTCTCTTCACGGGACGACGCTGCTGCTGCTGCTGCTTCCCCCCTTCTTCATTGAATAACCTCCCCCCTTAAACTCTAGCTAAATACACTGACCGTAGCCCACAGGCAGCGACACAGCGGGAGGAGCAGAATGGAGCTGAGCAAGGTCACCCTGGAGATCTTCACCAAGCTCGAGCAGAAGTGGCTCTCCCACTGCGAGCCCGCCAAGCGCACCCGCCTCCTCTGCATCGACGGCGGCGGCGGCCCCGGCTCCTGCATTGTCGCCGGCGCCGCCCTCGTCCGCCTCGAGGACCAGATCCGCCTCCGCACCGGCGACCCCCACGCCTCCGTCGCCGACTTCTTCGACGTCCTGGCCGGGACAGGCGTGGGGGGCGTCCTCGCAGCCATGCTCGCGGCCGGCGACGGGTCCGGCCGCCCTATGTACTCCGCGCGGGAGGCCGTCCAGGCGCTCGCGGCGCGGGGCCCCGAGATGTTCCGGCCCTCGCGGCTCGGGGGGCTGTTCCGTCGACACCGGCGGAGGTTCTCCGGGAAGAGCATGGACAGGGCGCTCAAGGAGCTGTTCATGCGGGACGACGGCAAGCCCCTGACCTTGAAGGACGCGCGCAAGCCCCTGCTGATCCCTTGCTTCGACCTCAACAGCTCCGCCCCGTTCGTGTTCTCGCGCGCCGACGCGACCGAGTCGCCGAGCTTCGACTTCGAGCTCTGGAAGGCCTGCCGGGCCACCTCGGCGACGCCGGGGCACTTCAAGCCGTTCCCGCTGTCCTCCGTGGACGGGAAGACCTCCTGCGCCGCCGTCGACGGCGGCCTGGTGATGAACAACCCGACCGCCGCCGCCGTCACGCACGTGCTCCACAACAAGCGGGACTTCCCGTCGGTGAACGGCGTGGAGGACCTGCTGGTGCTGTCCCTGGGCAACGGGTCGGCCGGCGGGAAGGCCCGGCGCGACGGCGAGTGCTCGACGTCGGCCGTGGTGGGCATCGCGCTGGACGGAGTGTCGGAGACGGTGGACCAGATGTTGGGGAACGCCTTCTGTTGGAACAGAGCAGACTACGTCAGGATTCAGGTAATAAAAATAAATAAATTATATATGCAAATGAAAACCCTTTTTTTCATTTAATATAATTCATTTTCTCTTGTCGAAATGTCATCATTTGTTAAGCATCAATATATACATATTGAAATTGAAGAAATCTCGTTGAAAATGCGCAGGCGAGTGGGGTGGGGAGAGATTGGCGGAGCGGCGAGGAGGAGGAGGTGCTGGCGGAGAGGGGGTGGAGTCGCTGCCGTTCGGCGGGAAGCGGCTGCTGATGGAGACGAACGGGCAGCGCCTCGACAGCTTCGCGCACCGGCTCGTCGCCGCCGCCTCGGGGCGGAGTAGCGCTCCCCGAGCCCCTGCAAGGACTCCCACCCCGCCGTTAGCCCCCTCGTTAGCGGCCGTTGACTAGCTGTGTCTTCAATTTTCTTGCCTTAGTCTGCTATTTTTTTGTTTTTGGGTTTCCCACTTTTGTTGTAACTTTGTGTAACGAGCTTCAGCTTAACATGGCCTTTGCTTTTTCCGTGGCTTTTAGATTTATTTAGATGGAGCCATTAGTCGCCCCGACATGTCTCTCCATGTTGTATGTGCAAGAATGAAAAATGGAGTTTGTAGCTGCTTTTGGTAGTTTAGTTGGTACGTTACTCAACATAAAAATGATGCCATCGAGCATGACAACATCGCTAGCGATAATGAGAGATGCGAGATGGAATATCCGACTCTTCGATTCCAATCATACCGATCCCCACAAGTAAAAGCTAAATCGACATGGTCTTATATCGAACGGGGCGTGTCGTGATTCGAACATGGATCTGTCGACGTCGTCGAATTGGCTTCATCTAGCGCTTAGTGAACTCCTTAGGGTGTTACAAAGAGATGCTTCTTCTAAAACGTCAAGTGCAAGAATGAAGAGCTCAGAGCTCTTAGTTATTTCCCTTTGTTTCCCCGATTAGAAGAAATCCAGCATAAATCTTCCATATCAGAACGTCAACTCCACCATTGACCATCATTGAATGCACACGGCTTTCACTGCGAGATCTGAGAGCTAACGATGCAGCCCAAGTGCTGCGAACATGGACTAAACAAATGGGTCGTCGCATTAACTATTGCTCAACTCTGTTGGCCTAAATTGACACCCCAAGGTCATCTGAGATCTGACCCCCAACAGCTGTCTCTCTCCTGTATAACCAAAGAACAAGATATGAAAATGGAGAAAGAGCCAAAACTTCTTGAAGCCCCCAGTTCTAAAGATTCTTTCCCGAACGAAGTCCGCATGACCCAATTGAAAAGAAAGTACAGAGAAGGGCCAAGAAATCCTAAGGATATCAGGTGAATTAGAGGCATGATTTGCACGAATAAGGGCAGGCAGATGCAAACTTTCGCTCCCCGAGAATTTACTTCTTTACAAGGATGGGAGCAACAGAAAGGAGAAAGAGGCCCCCAGCTCTTTTGAGAAGTCCCCCCTCGGCAGTGCTTGCCATTTGCTCATCTTGAAATCGCCCTTTTGTCCTCTTTCGGTAGGTACCCGAAGGGGTGTACTTGGGGCCGCTCTCTCCACTTGCAAGCTTGTCGACACGAGTGACCATCGAGAGAGGACTATTATAGAATTGAAAAGGGATAATAACACAAATCATTTCTAAACTTTAGATTAATTTGTAATGTGATCCATAAATTTTTAATTTGTTCGACGTGATTTATGAACTTTAACTCGATATGTAACATGATCCCTGAACTTTTTGTACATGTTTAATATAATCCTTAAATTTTATATGAAAATATTCAATATTAGTACCGGGATTAAATTAAATATGTACCAAAAGTCCAGGAATTACATTGAACAAATTAAAAGTTTAGGAATCATATTGCACATTGAGCTAAAGTTAAGAAGCTATTTATGTTATTTTCCCGTATCGAATCGGTGCCGATTTTTGGTGGTGTGTGTGGAGTAGACCTGTCAAAATGGGTTGCAAACCTATTTCTTAACCCATATATTAGTAAATTGGTCATAATTGGGTTAGTTATATTTAGTAAATTGGTCATAAATGGGTAGAAGTCTTATATTGATGTTAAATGAGTTGTAAATGGATCGTAAATGAGTTTACAACTGATTTAAACTCAAAGAACATGTGTCTCACCAATCTTAAGGTCTCCTGATCAATTGCTTAATGAACTTTTAATTTACTCGCACTCTCATTTCAGCTTGGGTATGAATTTTTCTATATTTAATTAAATATGGAAGTGTTTTAGTAGTATGGATCTGATCGGGTATTAGTTGGGTATGGGTGAGGTCGGGTATGAATTAAGAAAATTGCATTGTGTATAAATGGATCATAAATGGGTTAATGAGTCAATTTGGGTCGGTCAATTTATGATCCAATCCAATTCGACTCGATCCACCCATTTGACAAGTTTAGTGTAGAGGGAGGATAGAGGTTTTTTTTGCTTTTTTAAATGTTGGGTTTTGTCCAACTTTTCCCATGGGGGGTTCGGTCGGGTTGGGTTTGGGCGTGGGGGATGGGATATACCTTTTCGTGAGTTAGGTAGAGAACATGTACAAAAGGGCAGCCCCACCAACATTAAGGTCGGAGTTGGACGATCATGACTTTGGGTAAGACAAGATTTACGGCTTAATGTAAGGGGTTGTTTTCGTTTTGCCATAGAGGGTCCGGGACCCGAGGAGGGGGGGACCTTTTCCGATGGATTGCCCGATCGAGTGTGAGATTGTCGATCTTATGGAATTCACGGGTCGGACGTGCGCAGAAACTGTAGCTATTCGATTACGGTCTCGACATTTGTCGGAAGGAGTAGTCAGGAGGTGAGATTTTATAAGATTACTGCCAATTATCTTAAAATTGAAGAGGACACCCTTTATATAGTAGAGGCCCGGATTTACAACATTATGGATCGATTTTCTAGATGAGTTGGTCGAGAGAGCTCGCCGACCACCCATCATCGGCTTAAATGAAGGCTTGATTTAATAGTTAAATATTTTATCGGCTCGTACTAAAAGTTTTTTTTTTTTTTGAAGTGAAGCCGACGGTTCTCAAACACCTTTGCCAATTATGTCCTTAAGCTAATAGAAACTTCATTTGAAAATGTCATTTGTGATCTTTTATTGGAAACCTCTAGAGAACATGAGAGAGAAAAAGGTTGAAATTAGTGGATGAAGTTATTCTATCCCGTACGGTACGGGACGTTTGCACACGGGGAACATGTCACGGGAATATTAGTTACCCGAATTGAAAGTTACGCAACGAAATTGCGCGGAGCAGTTATGTGATGAGATATCGACCGTGTCTTTATTTGGATCTATAAGCCATTGGATATGCTAAAGAGATGCACAAGTGAATAAGTGAAATGATTTAAGTGACATTGAACGATGATGCATGACAGATGTGAACATCGATCTATATCGAGATCATGGCCTATTCATATTACATAAGGACGGGACGTGTTGTGAGGCGCATGTATCTCCACGACGACCGCATGATCACCCTACGAGGGGAAATTCTAAGAAAGTTTCGAGGGAAATTGATTTGATCTTGCCCTCTCCAACTCGAGCGGATGGGTCGATGAACGTCGTCGAGACTCGCGCCCGATGATGCGCCGTCCTGCCAAGAAGCGAGGCTCGTGATCGCGTACAATTGGGTGTTCAGGACTCTTTTGGAGCATTCGAGTTGGCCGATCCCTATTGGATGTGACGAACTTGCCTCCTAGATCGCATCCTTACCGGACCGCATGCATCATGCTTTTCACGCGTGACATGATATCGAGAGAAGGCACAAGCGCTTTTATTTTTTGGGTTGGAAAGGCGCAAGTTCGCAATGCACAACGGGACTCATTCGTGTCGACACATCGTACTTTACTTTTAGAATGTGTTGGGTTCGTGGTGGCATCGAAACAAGTCAAATGATTGACTAACAATCATATATCCTCGCGTGTCTAAATAAACATTAATCATACCGTGACATGTTACATAATTTATATCTAAATATTTTCATGAACAATGATAATATTTCACGTCGACCCATTTTTGTAAGAGATACGAGCGATCAATTTTAAAAAAATATATATTTTAAATCATTCATTTTTCACAAGATAAACAGGATCGCAGTCGCTAATTTAGGTGGTATTGGCAACTAGGAAATTGAACTTCCATTTCAGTCACCTAATCATGCATCGGACTTTTTACCAATTGTGTTTTTTTCGGTGGATGCACTTTGACCGGGCGGACACACCGTGCTGACGTGGCAGGGAGACCCCGAAATTGGCGGCTCGAAAGTCGGCTAAAACGGCTCGCGATTAGGATGCGGCCGGACCGAACCCGACAAAATATCAGTTTGATTTCGGGCGTTGGCCCACCGCATTAAAATTTAATATTTAGTTTACTCCCTTTTCTCGTGGATTTTAATTTATTATATTATATTGTATTATATTGTATTATATTATATTTAATACGTGCAGTAAAGACGAAATTCCATACGTGGCTCTATGCGATATATGTAATTTGTCCACTACTGGACCCTGTACACTCCAAATTCTATACATGGCTCTATGCGCTATTTTATTTTATTTTATTTATTTTAAATTATTTTCCACGCCTACCTTTATCTAGGAAAAAATATATTAAGGAGTGCCTCCTAATGTGCCTTGGGAAATTAAAGTTTTATTATTTGGGGTAAGTAGTTTATTAGAAATGTAAAATTTTTTATTCATTTTTAAAGTGCCTTTGGAAAGCCGTTTTTTTTTTTTTGCCTTTTGTTAATGTAACTGGTGCTCTAAAGATGCTTGTTAATAAAATATCTTCATTTATGCTGTTTATCTTTTTTATTGTCCACGCATGCTCCATATTTGGTATAATTCTTAACCAAATATATGTTCTGCTCCGTGACATTTAAAATGAAATTTCTCTGTTTTGTACTTTTACCAATTAGGTGTTGCAAAGTTCCTTCATCTCGCTTGCGAATTTACTCTAGTGTCCACCATTGTTGTCGTACGCATACTGGGTGCCCTCACCTTAACATTTTTAGACGCGTTTTCCATTGTAAAAGACTCGAACAAGAAAGAGAACGGAAGGATTTGAAGATAGACTCTGTTTTATGTATGCTAAAACGATGTGTTCTATTCTTTAGCTTTTCATCCCCTCTCCAAATACTATTATTATGTACGTGATGTTTTTATTTATAAGTGATTTTTTAGAGTGTTGTCTTTATTATATTATCGTGCAACATATTCTTTCACTAGTGCTATAAGTAATCCCAAGCATTTCTTGTTTTGTTTTATAATTTAGGGACTCGTGCATGGAGGCCTAGTAAATCCGATTGCCCATGAAGCACCTCACAAGTCTCATAATCTGATTATATTCGAACCTCCAAAGCAGGTAATCCCAAACTTTTCTCACCACCCATTCCCCTATATAATTCCTTTTTCATAGCTACATGCAATCCTTGTCGTGAAAAAGCTGATCAATCGTTTAGCTACAAAAAGAGCGAAAAGCTAAAGATTCTAACCCTAGACAAGGCTCCAAACCAGTCTTTTGCACACTAGACTCATTCTACTTTCCCTTCTTTTCACACCAAATCATGGTAAATAATGCAATAAAGAGCGATTAACGAAAAGCGACTTGGTAAGTGGTACGATCCCCTAGCCTTTAGGCCCTTTACTAATTATTTGATAGGCTTCCTCCATCCCCCTTTCAATCGATGTGGTTTCTTATCACCCCTTTCTTTAGGAAGCGGCCGTCCATCTTTTGGAAAAGCAGATTCTAGGGGGCTTTATCGACCGCAATTATGTGATATGATTTCAAAGATAAGATTGGGGGTCACCGAGAGAGTATTTGAGAGACCCGACTCTTGGAACACAATATCGGGTATGACCCGGTTGCTGTAGGCGATGATGATGATGATGCATACCAAGAGGGTCCTTGGTGGTTGCCCGCCGGCCATGCACATAATAAGATAGATTCATTAATTAGATTTGATTAAAGTCCTGTGTACTTAGCTATGTTTATGATATTATGGTGTGGAGGTGAAGGTTTGCCCTACTACAGTTCAGTGGGGCTATCGTGAATTCAAGTTGAGGGTAGTGGAAAGGGAGAGCTTGAGACAATCATTATTACCACAATGCTTAGCAGAACTTTTATTGATTATATTTATGATATTGAGCTATATTGATTATGTTTATGACAATATAACTCATTGATCTACATATGTACAGTATGTTTGAAGTGAATGAGGTTTCTCGTATCACCCCTCCCGAGTCCTCTCTATTTCGTTTTTTTGATTTGCTAATATGAAATCTCACGCGAGCTCACAATGATTTCACTTCGCATAAGTGAAATTGCCGAAAAATGACGGAAGAACTCGATTGCACTGATACATCATATGGCTCGACTTCATAGAAAAGTTTGAAAGTTGATTATATATTTGAAGGATTAAGGGGTTATAGTGTACCTAATCCAAAAGATAAGATAAAGTTTTATGCATGCGTATCTTATCGTAAACACCACTTCTCCGCAAGTTGGCCCTAATATCTTCATGTGCTGGTTGTTCATTTCAGTGGTTGTCCGTCCTTCCACTTATATATAATCATTCGATGACTGAAGACGCTAATGGGAATAACCTTTTCCCCAATTGCTGGTGCTTAAAACAGTACACATGAATTCTTTTGCTTTTTAGTATTTATTAATTACAATTCATTACTAACTAAAACAAAATCTCATTTTCCAAGGTTCAGCGATGCTCAAGATGTACTTTGAGAACACAAATTAACACCACCCTTCATCATCACATGGCAAAAATCATTCCATAACTCAGAAGCCAAAAGCCAATGGTCCTTAATGTTCGGTTAAGAGCTACCCTTACCAAATAATGAGATTTTGCCCTCCTACGAGAGCCTCCATGGCCTGTCCCCATTCTAGGGGCGGACTTCATGAAGGCGTTCTTTATTTTAACAGGCCGGTGCCTGCACGCCTTGTACCTCAAATTCCCATTTGTATCTTTGTCTTCTCCAAGGAGGAGGGAATACCCGCTTATTGTTTTACATCCCGGGATCTTTAAAAAAACGGACGAGGCCGAGAGAGAGCCTTTTAGGGTCTTGCTCATGACCTAAGTATGTACCTCACTCTCTTTAATGTTTCTCTAGGGTTTACCTAATGTTAGGCAAGTCTTTGTACATTATGATGCGTGGGACAATCAAGAACCGATTTGATTAAAGACCTAAGTTAAATCCTCCCACAAAATCCTCTTCATTCATTCCCCACCAAACCAAGCATCGAGAGGCTGCTTTCACTTTTCTTTCATGGCCAATTTCTTTGTTTTTATAAAGAGAATGATTCCCTTCACCTATCAAGAATTTGATTACGTTATGGAAAGAAGGCAGAATGAGTGCCAAAAGGGGCCGTGTTTCAGCTGCCAACCAACCCTTAACTTATTGATATGGTCTCTCTTTCTTAAGCCTTTTTCAAATGAAGGGTCCTCTTTAAATGTGTTCTAATGTGTTCTTAAATTTAAGTTTGCAAATCACCACTTTTAATAGGATTTATACACGAACAGCCGAATAGAACCCATGTCGAAATTGCAGGGGAAAATTGGGTCGGATCGTTGGATTGATGAGTGATGGGGTTAATAGAACCAATAGATCATCATTGTATTGGATTTTTGGGGTTGTAATTGAAATCGACCGGTTTAAAGAGCAACACTTGTGATGGAATAATATAGAAGAACTTTATGAATTCTACTTTCTTAAACAATTTTGGAGTTGGAATTTATATCAGGCAATCCAGTTTAGAAGCGACATAATTTTGCACGAACCTTGTTTTATAAACTAAAAGACATTTTAGCAGGAACCTTATCTAAACTTAAGCACTTCATGGGGTCTTGCAGAGTGTTTCATAGGCTTCTAGGTAGCCTGGTGAGCCGACGCCTTTGGTTCATTCAACAAAAGAGAATCTCCCGGAGTTACATACTCCTCTGTCAATTTGGATAACATGATCTCTAGTCTTTTGAGTGTCCGGTGTTAGTGTCCAAAATAAGGGATAATAACATAAACAGTTCTTGAACTTTAACCCAATATGCAATATGATCCATGAACTTTTAATTTATTCAATATGGTTTCTAAACTTTTAATTTGTTCATTGTGGTCCATAGACTTTTAGTATATGTTCAATGTAGTCCTTGAACTATATGAAAATGTTCAATGTAGTTCTTCGATTAATTCAAGTTCAAGGACTACATTTTTTTCATACAGTTCAGAGACTAAATTGAACATGTACCAAAAGTTCAGAAACGATATTGAACAAAGTTCAGGAACTACATTGCACAGTGGGTTAAAGTTCAGGAACTATATTGAATGAATTAAAAGTTCGGAGACCACATTGCATATTGGACCAAAGTTCAGAGACTGTTTATATCATTTTTTCCCAAAACAACTAAAGTCACCCACATTAAAGAAACTTCCAAGAAAAGCGTGGGTTTAAATAAACACAACTTCTCTGACATTCAATTCACTTGCCATACCCTTTAGATATGTTTTGTTATATCATGATATAAATGTTTATGTCAAAGTGAGAGAAAGCATTTAAAGGTTCTTGAGGGCGTATATAGATGCTTGAACTACCCCCACCAACTCCCCCCACCACCATTGAAAGACAGAATCCAATCCATCCCCCTAAATTGCTCTAACAGTGTCTGCCGGACATCACCTAGTCTTTAATTGGGTCACGCCATTCAAGAGACGAGGCATTAAGATGGCAAGATCAGTTCCAATTCGACCAGCCCTTTTGGACAGTCGTCTTTAAACTTTCCTAATTTCAGTCTCCAAAATCAAGAGGAAAAACTCGTACTTGTCCAAGACCATCACACACCCAAAAATAGGAACATGACGAGCTTGATCTAAATTCAATCTCAGTTATGTATTTCTGTCTAAGATTCGTTTTCCCCTCTCTTTTCCCCCCACCCTTCTCGCGGTTTCAATGCATAGTCACGTACACTTGCACGGTCTGTGCAAGCTTTTCATGTGCCGGCCCAGGCCTAGCACTGCATGTACTGAATACTGACTTCACTGCGTGGCTTTGATTCTTTTGTGATTCGATCGCGGTTTCAGTACGGCCAGGAACCCAAGTCAGCAGCATCAGTACAGGGCGGTCCAATAGAATGCAACATCATAATCACCCCCACCTCCGCTGATAGTACCCAACAACTAAAGTGCCCCCACTTTTGGTTCTACGTGTTAATGATTGATTTTTGGATATTACTAGGATCCTCATCATCACGTAGTGTTTTGCATCCAGGAAGATGAAATTCTGTCTGATGAATTCTCCATCTCTAGGACTTCTCATCCCAGAGAAATGTACCACCGATGTTCACTCTTGCAAAAGAGTGTTCCTTGCTTCCGCAGTTAAACATAGGTTGTGCTGAGACCCCTTTTGAACAAAGAGAGCCCGCATTCGGTACATTGAGCAAAACAGACTGTGTTTTCCGGTGTTCTAGTGGAGCAAGGTAACGCATAAATTCAAAGCAGACATTACTCACGCGCCATAGACGAAAAGAAATGCTGAAACAGAAATGAGGGGCAAAATTATCTCCTCCTTATGCAACCACTGCCCTTATTTATGTCATAGACAATATATATTACACATTATAATAACAAACTTAACACAGCTTTAAATCCTTGCCCATTACTTGTAATGTACTCCAAACCTGCTAATTTTGCAAATATAGCCAGAGTTACTGATTCCCGGCAATGGGGCCATCTCGGCCTTTCTTGATATCATCCCACCCTCTCACCCATGGCTGCCCGGGTAACGCCCTTGTCTCGGGAGCGGAGTGACTGTTGAGGTTGTTCATGACTTTCTCTTGCATTGCGGAGAAAACCTGATGAACGAAACCGCGATAGTTAGCGAAGATGAGGTACCAAGACTACCTATTCAAATTGAAAGCAACTGACACTTCTTGGCGTGTTTGACCTCACCGGATTCATTTTCACAGCCTCTGGGGGTTGCTCCTGGTTAGTCAGCCACTTCCACAGATCAGGGTTTTCCTGGTGATAGGAAATAAAAGATCACGACGCATACAACTCACATGAGTAACTGATTGCAATCTATAGTACTCGTATACAAGATGCCTAGAGATGCATCCGCAACATTTAACTACATAGATACTTTCCATCACATTACCAACTCAAACAAAGGAAAGAAGACGTAGATGTAGAGTACAGAAGTAGGGGTGACAATGCCAGACACAAGAGACCCACAATTCAAACCAGACAGGAAGTCAGCAGGTTTAGTCTATGCTAGTTCTGTGCTTGACACGATGAGAACCAGGTTGAGTTTTAATTCAACCCATAAACCCAACATTGACCTGTCCAAACTGTTCAATTAAGTGGATCGTATCCACTTGTTTAATGACCCGAACTACATTGACCTATTTTGCTGAAAGTAGTTAGGCTTATCTATTATTTACTGTTGATGGCCATATTATAAGTGATTGTTGATATTAATCTTTATTATGCTATATTACAATCAAAGTATACTATTAGAATAATCATAGTAAACCTTGAGTAAATCAAGCACACCAATTTTTAACAGAAATTGACAACTCTAAATGTGAAACACAGAAATTTCAGTGCTTAGTGCTCAGCACAAGAAGTCATTGAGCAAGCGAAATTAATGGACTAAAGGATCGTTATTTGGTCTTTTCCTGCATTACAAGCTGGTCTGATAAGTGCTAACAACCCAAATAAAGTAATTCCTACTCCCAGACAGAAGGAAACCCAATGTCAGCCGGACAATGACTCCTTCATAAAGGATTGAATGAGCATTAGTAAAAAGAGAAAAACAGTCTCCTTGCTTTGGCAAGAGAAAAATACGGTCCCAATGGCGATTATTGATTCTGCAGCATCATAACTGTTACTACCTATAAGCTATTAGCTCCTGCCACAAGGAGCATGCTTCATGAGGAACTCATTCCTTTTTCAAATCAGGGGACTGGACAAAAAGAAAATGATGAAGAAGTAATGTAATCGTCTCAGGCTTGAGGGTCATTATTCACCCCAGATGTTACACGAAACTTATGATTTTGCAGCAACATGTTATTTTTTGGCACGCGGAATTCTACTCTTTGCAGGCCATTGCATCTTCTGTCCTTCTGCAGAGTAGAGACTGAGGATCCGAGACATTCACTTCAATGGGAAGAAAAAAGAAAGTTGATTATTCTTTCATAATCCTTTAAAATCCCTAACTTTTTGTTCTGAAATATGAAGCTATTTGTTGGCGATTCCTTACGACATTCAGTCTTGAAAGCAAACCTCTCTCTCATCGTTCGCACCCCCCTCCTCTTCCTTGACAGTCGGTGTTGCCTGATCTTTTCTTACTTTCAATCTTTGGCTCTTTGACAACGAAAATAGGGAGAAATTGAATGATGGATCTCAGTTAAAATAAGTAAAATGATACTTTGATCTGATTAAACAAAGTGAATTGCTGATTGACAGACACGTTGGCATATTGTTCTTAGACAGAAGATTACTTTTGGAGAATCACAGGTATGTGCATGTTCTTCTATAGTTATAGACACTGAGAAGAGCTCGAACAATTTATTTGCCAAAAAAATAATATTGGAAGCATAAATGGTTATCAGATCGAAAGCTTAGATGTATATTTCATAAAAGTTTAATAAAAACAATAATTATGTTAATTCTCTTAATTGCCCCTACTAAGAAGATGGGATGGCCTAGCTCCACCACTGGGACAAGAATTTTTCAATGTCCTTAAGCATCTCACGTAAGCTAACTTAAATTTGTGGATCGTAACATTGTTTGCATGCATCCATTTAAAATCATGAACACAAACATTCTACAAAGAGGGCACCGCTCTCGCAAAAAATAAGCATATCCAGCCATAAAGAACACAAATTATAATTTTATGCCCAAGCACCATTACGATAACAATTTATGTCATCCCCAAAAACTCGGACAAAGTTATATTAGAGAAGACAACAAAGTAAGCACCACCACAGGCACAGCAACCCAAGATTACACTGCTTCAAAAGGCACCAGACTACAGAAAAGGTACATCTGATAGGAGCAAAACTATTGACTCAATAAGTACTTTAAACCGATCATTTTGCAAGATTTGAAGCTTCAATGCTAGATATTTTTCTGGCCAAAGCGTTGAATAAAATTAACACTTGGTTAAAACCTAACAAAACTATCACCATTATCCACACATCAACCCAAATCCAAAACACATAATTGCGCATAATTCTTTGAAAACAATCTATTCCACGGCAAAAGATTAAAAATAGCTGTTTCCTCCTTCATAACTCATTGATCTCAACCAATCACTCTATCTCGCTTACAGTCATAAATCTGTTGCCATGGACAAAGGAAATACAAAAGACAGATGCCTTCGCGGGCATCTAAGGCGACAAACAAGACAATGAAAAGTCGAAATTGCATAACTTGATTGCGACACGAGCATGTAAAATCGGCCAAACAGAGAGAGAGACAGAGAGCAGGGTCGAGGAAGAAATACCAAGTCAAGAACACCGATGAGCGCTTTAATCCCATTGACATCCATGGATTCAATATTATCCTCCACCCATTTCCCCAGCACCAGATCCAGCTCCAGAAACCCTCTCTGCCTGCTCCTGTACAACAACCTACTCGATTGCAAACCCAAAACCAATCAATCATACCATCTTGTCCGAATCAATTCGCAGTATCATCTAAAGAAAATCCCATAAACTGCAACAGTAAATACAAAAAAAAAAAAAGAACCTGTTGCACCATCGCCTCTTGCTCTCTTCATTGGAGATATCAATGTCTAGGAACCGATCGCCAGCAACGCCGTCACCACCGCTAGAAAAATGCGAGACCCAGCCATTCCGAGGCCTGCGCAGAGAAAGGGCAACCAAACAAACACAACCCATCAAACAACTTCATCTGGAACGGCAATTCATGAAAAGGGTCAGCGAGAAGAGCGACGGAAAACCTGAGGAGGGCCTCGGAGTAGCGGCTCGGAGGTAGAGCGGCGACCGAGCTCCGGCGGGACGCGGCGGCGGCCCTGAAGATCCTGTGCGCGCCCACGAGCGACCTCCTCACGCTGGCCATTTCCCACGATCTCGATTGAGCTCCTTCGCTTGCAGGATGACGAGAGTCTGAATCGAAATCGATGTTGATGCGGAGGCTGGCTGTGACAGATCGAAGAAGAAGACGAATTCCTCTCGCGCCGGAACTTTTTGTTGGAATTGGTGGTGAAGAAACCGAAATCGTGGCCTCGGGAGAGCGAAAACCATGCTTTGAATTAAACCTCTTCTATATCGGTGGATGGTGCCCATCAGAAACAAAAATAAAAAGTTTAATATCACCTAAAACCATTTACCCCAAATTAATTTTTTGATCATAAAAAATCTCAGATTGATACGTTCTGTGATTACCCTATGTTAGTTTTCATTAAATTTTACTGTCAAATTGTTGACTTGGATAACATATAAGAATTGAAAAACGATTGGGATTTTTTCTCGCTCACACAATTTTATATTTTTTTTTTTTTTTGGTAAAGCACAAATATACTAGTTTGTGATTCTTTGTATTATTAATTCATTTTAAAGGAAACTAATGGTGGGTAAGATTGCCATAAATGTATCATTTTTGGGTTTTGATTGGTAAATTTGTCATAAGTGTACTAATTTGAGATTTTTTGTGGTAAAAAAATTAATTTGGGGTAAATTTTTCACATATGTATCAATTTAGGATTTTTTGTGGTATTAGCCCTAAATAAATTAATGAGCCAATACCATCTAAAATATTAAATTGGTCCGACAATTTTTTAACCCAAAGTTGTTTTTCCAAATTAACTCTCCATTAGCATTCCGTACAATTTTTTTTTTTTTTTTTTGGTAAGGGCATACAATTTTGTCTTTTGTGATCCTAAATGTTGAGAGAAGTGGTTGATGCATAATTGATCGCTACTTAGGGGCCTATTTGGTAACATTTATATTTCTCTGATTTTATGTTCTTTTGTTCCTCGGAACAAATTAATTTTTTTATTTTCCGGAATAAATCAGTGGTTAGGAAATAGATTTGGAACAAAAATAAAAAGAAAAAAATCTACTTTTTTAATTTTGAGAACTACCGACCAAAAAAAAAATTCGAGAACTAAAAGAAAAATAAGGTCATTTTAAAAAAATAAGCTTAGCAAAACCTAAACCCCTAAACCCTACATTGTACCCTATAATCTACATCGTAAACCCAAAAGCCTACACCTTACACTTTGTGTCATACACCCTAAACCCTACACCCAAAAGCTAAATAGACCCATGCACCTATCTATTGTAATGCCCAAAGATTTACAATCAACCTCCTCATATAAAAAAAAAATATCTAAACAGAAAAAGTTCTCGGGAACAGAAATGTTACCATACACACCCTTACCTGTCAAGGCTCTTCCAAACATAGAATTTGGTGTATGGAGTTCATGATAGACTTTACAAATTGAAATGAGGACACACAGAATTAGGTTTCGCTACTAACTTTGCCTAATTAAGGTTTTCAATGGTTGCTGCGAATTAGGATATAGAGTGGAACCCTAATTCTGTATCCTAATTAAGCATTTATGAACCCAGCTTATTACAACCTTTGACAATACAATCGCTTTTTTCCTTTGAGTCTGTCTTTCTCTATTAAACTTGTTCCTAATTAATCAATTATAATATTAAAAAAAGCTATGACAATTTCACACTCAAAAAGGAAATATCCATGAATTTCGACCCAACGTGTAATGCGGCTTCTGAACTTTTAATTCGTTTAATATGATCAATGGACTTTTGATACATGTTCAAGAATCATATTGAACATATTAAAAATTTAGAGATCACATTGCACACTGGGCTACTGGTTCGTGAATGCAAATCTAAGCATGTTCAAGTGCACTGTGTCGTCACAATCCCCACTATTTTCTGGTTTCTTAGGAAAAAAAAAAGATGACCAATGTCATTTTTTTTATTGTCTCAGGTTGAGTTTATTTTTCATAGAAAGGAGAATTAAATAAAGATTATTATACCTTCTCGTGAATGACTTAAACTCCAAAAACAAGGATTTTGTTTACAAGTATCCCTGTACACTAATTAAGCAAATTAGGGACAGGAAAATACTTTTCGAGACACTTTGTAAAGTGAAGAAGTACACAATTTTAAGGAAGGCTAATTACTTTAAGAGTAACTACTTTATATACTAATGATTAGAGAAAGCGCATAAATATAATCAACAATGCAAGGATGGATAAGACTGCTTGCGCGAAAATCTTTAATTAGCAAAAAAATTCAAAACGTATTTAAGGAAGCTTAACAAGTGATTTTAGGGAAACTTTTTTAAGTTCTACTAAAAGTAGCTTAGGTTCTAGTGTTTGACTGAGTAATTTTTATAGATTTACATGCAGACAAACTTGGAGATTTTTTTTCAACAAAAGTAGTAACTAAAAAGATACTTGTCGCCCTTACCAAAAAAAAAAAAGATACTTGTTGATAATTTAAGTGGGGGCCTTGGCGGTGGGTTGCTGCGGGCTCGTCTCTCCGGGGAATGATGACGGATCATCGGTTATCAAAAAATAAAATAAAAAAATAGATACTTGCCGAGATCTTCTCTGGCTACCCAAATTGAATGGCGAAACAGTCAATTGGATAAACGTATTTAATGTAGATTTTCCCTTGCTTCTAGGATTCACGAGATGGCGAAATCTTGGCAAATCAATATCAAAAGGGCAGATAATTTATTCTTTCAAATCCATATGAAACGGAGTAAAAACAATCTTCTCGGGAAGAAAACAAAGTTCATACCGACTTGGATAGCCTTTATCTATGAAAAAACCCAAGCCGTTTTGCTATCTCAAGTTCTTATCCAACGCACGCGCAAAGCAATGGAACTTGAGGACTTGATGATCACGCGGCCGCCCTGTTAGGATTCATCTCGCTCTTCAAAAACCTGCTCGTCTTCGTACGATGGCTTCGTGCCACATTCCTTAGGAAGCCGAAGAACTTGCGCGAGCACGGCTTGTGGGCTGTCATCACCGGCCCCACCGATGGCATCAGGAAATCCCTAGCCTTCGAGCTTGTGTCCAAGGGCCTCAAACTCGTGCTCGTGGATCGAAATCTCCTAATAAGCTTGAAGCCCCCTCGAGCGAGTTGATGCAGAGATACGAAAAAGAGATCCAGGTCAGAAACTATCTTATTGTGCTTGTTAAATTAAGAATGTGATATAACGAACATAATACTTGTTTACTTTAACAAAGTGATTGCATGTCATGCCTAATAAGGGAATTTACAGTTGATAAGATACTTTCTCCAGGTCAAGACCGTAGTCGCTGACTTAGCAAAGCTGTGAGTGGATTGGAAATGGAGGCCGCAGTTGCGGGGGCGACCGAAGGGCTCGATGTTGGGGTGGTGGTGAATAATGCCGAAGCGGCTTACGGTCATCCATATGCGAAGTACTTTCACGAAGTGGATGACGAATCGATAGAGTGCATACTGAGAGTGAATGTGAACGCAGCGGTGTGGGTAACGAAGGGAGTGATCGATGGAATGTTGAAGAAGAAGAGAGGAGCGATTGTGAATATTGGCTCTGGTTCCACCGTTTTCGTCTCTTCTTTTCCTCTTCAAACCTTGTATGCCTCAACCAAAGCGTAAGTTTCGTATCCTCCAAACTCCCATGTATCTTTTTTCACCACGTAACATATACTAACATCCATTGCATTTGTTAGCCTTCGAATATTGGGGAAAGTATATAAATTTTTTTAGGAATATGTTAATAAGTGATCCTGACACATTACGATACTAATGAAGTAACTACTTAAGGAATCATTACCGATATTATAGTGTTCTTCTTATTTTTCATGAACTGAGGTTTCATGCATACATATGTTAACTGCACATAGTGTTTTATTTATTTATCACAGTTTTATGGCAATGTTCTCAAAAAGCGTTGCTCTTGAGTACAAGGACCAAGGGATCGATATTCAGTGCCAGGTACATGTGTTATCATTCGTTATAGAATGCGTAGATAGATGTCAAACTTTTTCAGTGCATATATGTGGGTGAATGATCAACCTTCAACCTCTATTCAATTTGTGTATATATTGTGTGATGATTGGGTGTGACATTCCGAAATTCCACCAATTGAAATTTATTGAATAACTGAGTTTTATGAAATGTGCTCGCAGTAAATTCTCGCCCGGAACTGATCATTCTTGGGAATGCTAACCATTAGGGAAAGGCTAATAAGGAAATTAAATTCATGCGACTAAAGGAAATTCGATCGTGAATGGATTTCGACCATTAAATCGCGGAAGTGATATTTTGGGCCACTGTTGGCCGATTCAAGGATAGTTAGGGGTCAGTTCGCCATTGTCCTAGTAGTGGATCGCAGGTGATTCCGTTGAACCACGAAATGACTTGATGAATGATTATGAAATTATACCGAAAGATCGTACCCCTCGGATCAAGTGATTAATCTTCGCGATTTTAATGACAACCGAGGTCGTCATGTACCGAACGGACTTGCTCGTGACTCGATTCAGTATCAGTCATGAGTCGATTTTGCGAATTTCCCCAGCAAGCCACCCGTTAACTCGAGAAACGCTTGAGTTGCGTTTAATAGAATTTAATTATGAAAATTTTGCTCAAATTGGACATCGGAAAATTAGGAAGTCATGCTGAAACGTTAGGACGACGTTGCACGTGACACGTGTCAATTTTTGGTGCGCTTAAATCTTTCGGAAAAATTCGATTTGGGCAAGAAACGGAGAAAGTGACCAAAATACCCCTAGGATTTATTAAAGGGCAAGCTTTTAGGGTAAAGGGCATTTTGGTAATTTTGCCCTAAAATTTTAATTGGACAATTTTACCCTTGGATTTTTGGGAAATTACAAGTATGCCCTTGAATATTTTTGTGCAAGAATTGATCTCGGCCATCGGATCAAGATAAGATGGAATTGGGACCGTCGGATTAAAAATACGAGAAAAGGGCGTTTTGGTCATTTTCGCATATGGTCCAAGTTTACTATTTAGGTCAAGAACACCTCTTCTTCTCCCCATTCTCCTTCTTCCTTTGCTGTGAAAACTCCCCCCCTTGCCGTGAGCTCCCTTGGCCGATTCCTCCTCCACGCCGGCGCCACCGCCTTGCCACCGCACGCCCGGACCGCCCTCAAGCCGTCGTCCACCACCGCATCAAGACCGCACCACCACCAGCCCCCAAGCCACCATCTCTCTCTTCCTCTCCCTTTTTCTCTCTCCACTGTGAGGCAAGACCCACGGCCAAGCAAGCCCCTCGCCGCCGCCATTCGCCGCCGCCCAAGCCGGACCGCCATCGTGAGTCCCCGTCGTGTCCGTTTAAGTGCTGCCGCTTCCCGTTCTAACCGTTTTAGTCTAGAACTCTGTAAGTTACACTCTAATCCCGATTTAGGATATTGGGTATCGACGGATAATTTGATTTGGGCTGAAATTGACAATATACAGGTGCGAAATATTGGGGTTTAAGATTGGAATGTTGTGGCGGGCCTTGAGGATTATTTTTGGAATTTTTGGAAGACAATGGGAGGTGAATTACAAACTGTGATTTACTGTTCACAAGCTGCGAATTACTGTTCACGAGTTGTGATTTACTGTTCACAGGGCTGTGATGGTTCATTTGGGATGCAAGTTGGAGTTTTAGAACCGGTATTTAATGGCGAGAAAGTCCCGTGAAGGATCGGAATTAATCCGACGCCATTTGGTTGGAGAAAAATGGGAATTATCGCGTTTGATGTATATTTGAGTTATTAATAAATTGTGGTGATTAAATTGAGTGTGTTGCTGTGCAATTAAGTGACTGAATATGCTTATCGGGTGCACACGTGAGTTAGATTAAATTAATTATTGATATTGCCATGTCCAATGCTGAGTGAGCATGATTTGTGTAAAATAATGCGTGTGTAGGCCACGGTAATGGGCCAGTTGATCGTGGTAAATGCGTGTTGAGCGGTGCATTAATAAAAAAGAAATGGTGTGTGGCATGGCATGAGAAATTGTGGAAAATTGTGACGCCCCGAAGACGATACTTCAACGCGGATGGTGCCCGTATTATCGGAAGATTGCTAACCGAGGCATGTACTTTAACGCTGGTTGTACAAGTGGGTGGTAAATGTTGAGCCCGAGGCGTGTACATTTACGCTGGCAAGAAACATGGCTTGAGGCGCGGTACTTCAATGTAGGCCAGAAATGAAATGATGTGACTTTAAATGGTCACCGGGAGTGAAAGTGAAAATGAATGGTCCCGAGGCGAGACATGTACTTCAACGCTGGTCACTAGCGAGTGAAAGTGGAAAATGAATGATCGCAGATGCCTAAGGCATGTACTTCAACGCGGGTCACTAGCGAGTGAAAGTGGAAAATGAATGGTCGCAGTATGCCTGAGGCGTGTACTTCAACGCGGGCCACTGGCGAGTGGAAATGAAAAATGAGAATGGAAGGAATAATGGGATGAGAGTGGTACATACGCGTGTTTACATCTGACATGATTGAGTTTGAATGCTGTTGTGCACGTGATTGAGCTTGGCAATATTATTTGATATGCTTGCGATGTGATGTTTCATCGTGCGTGAATATGTGTGTGATTGCGTAATGGTCTGGAGGTACGTGATAGCCTAGGTTGAATTTAGGGGTGAACTTACTGAGAAGTGTTCTCATGGTTATTTTAATCAACAATTTCAGAACCCCGACACGACCCATGAACCCTCCACCATCGCCACTAGTACGTTTTGGAGTACCAAAGGCACACGGAGTACGATGTAGCAAAGTTTTCGATAGATGATGGGATGACCCGGATAAGACACTCGATTTCAACCGTATTTGTAGAAGTAGGATTGCCATTATGGGAGACCAATGTTTATCTTTGGTAAACTAAGGTTTGTTCTATTGTAAATATGGTGGAATAAGTTTGATCGAGTAATGGAAATGTATATTCTCCCAATTCTCCTACTTTAATTTGTTCGGTGTTTTATGGTTTCCGTTTATGCAATGAAATCTCTAATGACGATTTGAGGTCGGCGACATTCCTCGGACGTCACACAAATTGACCGAAGGCGGGATGTTGCGGGCTCGTCAGGGGTTCGGGACGTGACATCCTAGTTTGAATTGGTATCAAAGCAAGGTCATCTCGATCTAAGATTGGTCGAATTGGAGTGATAAGGAGCGGAAACCTTGGGTTAGTAATTGGGGAGATCTTAGTGGGGTGTAGAGTAGAGTGAGTTACACGTGCCTCCAGATTGTTTGTTGTGATTGTTTGAGTAAGTCGATTGTTGTGTGGTAATTGAATTGCAGGTGCGTCTAGACCTGAGGTAAGTATTCAGGCTTTTGCGATTGTGATTTCGTGATTGGTAGTGGGGAATTGTTTGTTGAATGAGTTTTCGTGTTAATTCGCTGCTTAGAATTGGATTGAGCTAGTCGGTTTAGACCGCTAATTCCTGAGTGGAATTAGAGCAAGTAGTAGAGTGGTAGAATCGTGACGATGAGCAGAGAAGGAAGAGGAGTAGGAAGAGTCCCAAGGAGAGGCGCTGGTAGAGGATCCCGCGGTAGAGGACGTGCTCGAGCTAGAGCCGTCGAGGATCTTGGAATGGGTGCTGAAACGATGGGAAATTTAGGAGTGGATGCTAGAGTAGCAGCAAATCCCAGAGTGGAAGTTAGACCTATGGTGGACCCTAGAATGGAAGCTGTGATGAGGACGTTGGAACGGATTGGAGACATAATGGAACGGCAAACTCAGGAGCGAGCTGGTCCGATTGCCCAAGCCGTCGAGGTTGTTGCTGTTGCTAATGAGAACCAAGGTCAGGGGCAAGTGGTTGTGAATAAACCTATGCACCAGCTTGGTAGAGCAGTTTATTGTGAAAACCACCCAAGTTTTCTGGGAAAGGTGACCTCGAGGCTGCACCTAGATGGATAGAGGAACTGGAGAAGGCTTTTGAGGTGCTGGAGTGTAATGATCATAAAAAAGTGACTTTGGTAGTGTATTAGCTGCAGGATAATGCGAATGATTGGTGGAAAGCCACCAAGGATAGGATTTTTCCTGAAGGTATTGCCAAAACTTGGGCTGTTTTTACCGAGAGTTTTTATGAGAAATACTTTTCAGCTAGTGCTAGAGAAAAAAAACTCATGGAATTTATGAGATTCCGCCAGGCCAAAAATGACGGTAAATCAAGATGAGGCGGAATTCGCGAGATTGTCTAAGTTCGTCAAGAATGGTAGAACATCCCTAAGGATAAGGCGTGAAGATTTTTGGATGGATTGAGGGCTGATATTCGCAGCCAATTGTTATTGGTAAATCTGAGAACGTATGAGCAGATATTTGATAGGGCACTGATTCTTGAGCGGGATCAGATGGATAGAGCCGCCACATCTGGATCGAGGTTTGTCCAGGGTTGGAATAACCGTAATCTAGAAAAGAGGCCAATGATGGATAATAGGCGTTTTACTTCACCAGTTAAAAGGAATATTGGAAAGTCGATCCGGATTGAAAATGGTCCGTGTAGGATCTGTGGAGATAGGCATGGAAACGGGCCTTGTCCAACCAGGAGTGGAGCTTGCTTTGGATGCGGAAGATTTGGACATCACATAAGGAATTGCCCCAATCCCAGGCAGAATAAATCGCCTGCTTTGCCGCTGCCTCGAAATGAGAATCAGATTGGATCAGCCAAAACAACGAATTTAAATCAGAATAGGCTTCAAGCCCAAGGACGAGTGTATGCGATGGCCAGACGAGAGGATGAGAATGCACCAGGGGTTGTCACATCTACGATTTCTTTGTGCAACCATGCTGCGTATGCTTTGTTTGATCCTGGAGCGTCGCATTTTTTTATATCGAAATAGTTTGCGGAGTTAGTTGGAATAGAACCGCAATTGCTTGATATTGTGTTATGTGTGACGACTCCTTTAAACGATAAAATGTTGATTTCGTTGGGTTGTCCAAACTATAATATTGTGATTGGGAATAGAGAGGAATTGATCGATTTAGCGGTTCTAGATATGTACAACTTTGATGTGATAGTAGGAATGGATTGGTTGTCTAAGCAGAGGGCCGTAATTGATTACAATAGCAGGGTGATCCAATTTAATTTTGTTGGACATTCGGAATTTAAATTTGTGGGAAGTCGAGGAGGACCCTCGATTCCGTTGATATCCTCAATAGAAATGACAAAATTGCTGAATGAGGGATGCCAAGGATTTCTAGCTGTAATAGTGGATTCAACGGCTAAAGAGCCAAGACTTGAGAATATAGCGGTAGTGTGTGACTATCCCGATGTGTTCCCTTAGGAATTGCTGGGACTGCCACCAGCAAAGGAGGTAGAATTTGTAATCGAATTGACACCTGGAACCGAGCCGATCTCGAAAGCACCTTATAGAATGTCGCTGTCGAAGTTAAATGAATAAAAGGTGCAGATGCAATAGTTGTTAGATAAGGGGTTTATTCGACCTAGTGCATCTCCGTGGGGAGCACCGGTTTTATTTGTAAGGAAGAAAGATGGATCGTTGAGATTGTGTATATAAGAATGGTCACGAGTTAAAAATAAGTATCCCTTGTCGAGGATTGACGATTTGTTTGATCCGTTAAAGGGGATTTGTTCTCTAAAATTAATTTGAGAACAGGGTATCATGAGTTGAGAATTAGAAAGGAGGATATACCGAAGACGGCATTTAGAACGAGATGCGGACATTATGAATTTACGGTGATGCCGTTTGAATTGATAAACACCCTTGCTGCCTTTATGGATTTAATGAATAGGGTGTTTAAGGAATTTTTAGATCAGTTTGTGATTGTCTTTACCGATGATATACTGGTGTACTCGAAAAGCCGAAAGGATCACGAATTTCATTTGCGTAGAGTGTTGCGGACTTTGAGGAAGAACGCACTGTACGCTAAGTTTAGCAAGTGCGAATTTTGGTTTAGTCGAGTGGTATTTCTCGGTCATGTAATTTCCGGAGAAGGGATTTCTATAGATCCGTCAAGATTTTGCATCAACAACGGTAATGGAAGTTCAAATTTTCTAGGTTTGCCGGATAAGTTGTTTTGTGGAAAGATTGATAGCAATTGACGAATTTATTGAAAAAGGAGACAAGATTTGAATGGAGAAATGAAAGAACGTGAGATGAAGCGGAGGTTGACAACGGCAATGAGGGATGCCAAGGGTATGAGATATACAGTGATGCATCATTGAAAGGATTAGGGTGTGTGTTGATGCAACATGGGCGAGTGGTAGCCTATGCATCCAGGCAGTTGAGGCCACACGAATTGAATTATCCGACGCATGACTTGGAGTTAGCCGCAATAGTATTCGCCCTGAAGATTTGGCGACATTATTTATGCGGAGAAAGATTTCATATCTATATTGACCATCAAAGCCTCAAGTATTTATTTTCGCGAAAAGAGTTGAATATGAGGTAACGATGCTGGATGGAATTATTGAAGGATTATGATTGTGATATTCTATATCACCCTGGAAAGGCAAACCGAGTTGCGGATGCGTTGAGCTGAAAATCAAGCATCGCGCATTTAATGGTCAAGGAGTGGATCTTATTGGAGAATGTGCGAGACTCGGAGTTCAAGTTGGAAGTAAGTTAAGTCTTGAGCCTGTTAGCTACGTTAAGGATTGAGCCGGAAATTCAGGCTAGAGTTAAAGCTTTGCAGTCTACGAACCCAGAGATACAGAAGATTGTTGGGACGGATGTTACTAAGAGAAACCGGATTTTCAGATATCCGAGGACGGTGTAGTGAAATTTCAAGGACGGTTATGTGTGCCGGACGATGCGGGAGTTAAGGAAGAAATTTTATTTGAAGCACATCGTAGTCAATACAGTATCCACCCAGGCAGTACTAAAATGTACAGGAATTTGAAGCAATATTATTGGTGGAATGGTATGAAATCGAGATATTGCTCTTCAAAGGGCTAAGTGCCCGATGTGTAAGAGGTGAAAGCAACATGTAAGCCCGGAGGATTGTTATGAAAATCCCAAAGTGGAAGTGGGAGCATATAACCATGGATTTTGTGTCGGGATTCGAGAAGTCAAAGAGGCCATGACACTATTTGGGTGAATAGATTAACTAAATTTTTTTTTGATAGTGCGAAAGGATTTCAACAAGATGGGGTGCCAAGATCTATAATTCAATAATCCTAGGTTTACCGCCAATTTTTGTAAGAGTATGCAGATGGTGTAGGATCTGAGCTTATGATAGATGGTCCCCGAGAGGACGATTCAGATGCTAGAAAATATGCTCAGGCATGTGTGCTGGATTTTGAAGGTAAATGGGAAGAACAATTGCTTTTAGTAGGGTTTGCTTACAATAATAGTTTCGAAGAGATTTTTGAAGTGCTATATGAGAACGCCTGTGTGTTGGGACGGCGGGAGAAAGGGCTATAACAGGACTAGAGTTAGTAGAACAATCGATCGGGCGCTTAAGATCATTCGCGAAGGCCGAGGACAGCGCAGAGAGCCAAAAGAGTTATGATCATTCCTGAATTCCAGGTAGGGGATCACACGCTTCCTTAAAATTTCGCCTATGCGAGGATTATCCCGGTTTGCTAAGAAGGGCAAATTGAGTCCAAGGTACGTGGGACCCTTCAAAGTGTTAGAAAGGATTGGAGATTTGGCGTATTGTCTTGCGTTACCGCCAAATATGTCGTAGGTATATAATGTGTTCCACGACCATACGAACCGGATCCGACGCATGTGTTGAATTATGAAGAGATAGAAGTGGATGATAAGGTATAGTATGTCGAGAGACCGGTCAGGATTGAAGATCGGAAAGAACGGGTTCTGAGAAATAAGACGATCCCAATGGTCAAGGTTATCTGGGAGCACCACGAGACTAAAAGCGCAACTTGGGAAAGTGAAAAAATAATGTAACGTTAGTACCCCCAATTGTTTGAGCAGCAGTAAGGAATTGTAAATTTTGAGTAATAGTGGGATTGTAAATTTCGAGGACGAAATTTCATAAAGGGGAAAGATTGTGACATTCCGAAATTCCACCAATTGAAATTTATTGAATAACTGAGTTTTATGAAATATGCTCGTAGTAAATTCTCGTCCGGAACTGATCATTCCTGAGAATGCTAACCATTAGGGAAAGGCTAATAGGGGAATTAAATTTGCGCGACTAAAGGAAATTCGATCGTGAATGGATTTCACCATTAAATCGCTGGAAGTGATATTTTGAGATTGTTGGCCAATCCAAAGATATTTAGGGGTCAGTTCACCATTTGTCTTAGTAGTGGATCGCGGGTGATTCTGTTGGACCCATGAAATGACTTGACGAATGATTTGAAATTATATCGAACGATCGCACCCCTCGGATCAAGTGATTGATCTTCGCGATTTTAATGACAACCGAGGTCGTCACATGCCGAATGGACTTGCACGTGACTCAATTCAGTATCAGTCATGAGTCGATTCTGCAAATTTCCCCAGCAAGCCGCTCGTTAGCTTGAGAAACGCTCGAGTTGCGTTTAATAGAATTTAATTACGGAATTTTTGCCCAAATTGGACACCGAAAAATTAGGAAGTCACGCCGGAACATTAGGACAACGTTGCACGTGACACGTGCCAATTTTTGATGCGCTTAAATCCTTCGGAAAAATTCGATTTGGGCAAGAAACGGAGAAAGTGACCGAAATACCCCTAGGATTTATTAAAGGGCAAACTTTAAGGGTAAAGGGCATTTTGATAATTTTGCCCTAAAATTTTGATTGGACAATT
Organism: Syzygium grande; assembly: GCA_024733475.1. Taxonomy (NCBI): domain Eukaryota; kingdom Viridiplantae; phylum Streptophyta; class Magnoliopsida; order Myrtales; family Myrtaceae; genus Syzygium; species Syzygium grande. The sequence continues at coordinate 37,997,214 of JAMXDD010000005.1, read as the reverse complement.
TTACCCTTGGATTTTTGGGAAATTACAAGTATGCCCTTGGATATTTTTGTGCAAGAATCGATCTCGGCCGTCGGATCAAGATAAGATCGAATCGGGACTGTTGGATTAAAAATATGAAAAAAGGGCGTTTTGGTCATTTTCGCATTTGGTCCAAGTTTACTATTTAGGTCAAGAACACCTCTTCTTCTCCCCATTCTCCTTCTTCCTTTGCCATGAAAACTCCCCTCCCCCCCTTGCCGTGAGCTCCCTTGGCCGATTCCTCCTCCATGCCGGGCGCCCACCGCCTTTTGCCGACGACCTTGGGACCGCCCTCAAGCCGCCGTCCACCGCCGTACCGCACCACCACCAGCCCCCAAGCCACCGTCTCTCTCTTCCTCTCCCTTTTTCTCTCTCCACTGTGAGGCAAGACCCACGGCCAAGCAAGCCCCTCGCCGCCGCCGTCACGCCGCCGCCCAAGCCGGACCGCCATCGTGAGTCCCCGCCGTGTCCGTTTAAGTGCCGCCGCCTCCCGTTCTAACCGTTTTAGTCTAGAACTCTGTAAGTTACACTCTAATCCCGATTTAGGATATTGGGTATCGACGGATAATTTGATTTGGGGTGAAATTGACAATATGCAGGTGCGAAATATTGGGGTTTAAGATTGGAATGTTGTGGCGGGCCTTGAGGATTATTTTTGGAATTTTTGGAAGACAATGGGAGGTGAATTACAAACTGTGATTTACTGTTCACAAGCTGCGAATTACTGTTCACAAGCTGTGATTTACTGTTTACAAGGCTGTGATTGTTCGTTTGGGATGCAAAGTTGGAGTTTTAGAACCTGTATTTAATGGCGAGAAAGTCCCGTGAAGGATCGGAATTAATCCGACGCCATTTGGTTGGAGAAAAATAGGAATTATCTCGTTTGATATATATTTGAGTTATTAATAAATTGTGGTGATTAAATTGAGTGTGTTGTTGTGCAATTAAGTGACTGAATATGCTTATCGGGTGCACAAGTGAGTTAGATTAAATTAATTATTGATATTGCCATGTCCAATAATTGAGTGAGCATGATTTGTGTGCAAAATAATGCGTGTGCAGGCCGCGTGTAATGGGCGATTGATCGTGGTAAATGCGTGTTGAGCGTGTGCATGAGTAAGAAAGAAATGGTGTGTGGCATGGCATGAGAAATTGTGGAAAATTGTGCCGTCCTGAGACGTGTGCTTCAACGCGGACGATGTCCAAGATACGAAGATCGCCAAAGCCTAAGGCGGTACTTCAACGCGAGTCAGGCAAGGTGGTAGATGTTGAGCCCGAGGCGGTACGCTACGTGGCAAGAAACATGGCCTGATGGTACTTCAACGCTGGCCAGAAATGATGTGACGAATGGTCTTTAGAAGCAGTGTCCGAGGCGGTACTTCAACGCGGGTCACCGGGCTAGTGAAAGTGAAAATGAATGGTCGCAGGGTTCCGGAGAGAGGCGATACTTCAACGCTGGTCACCGCTAGTGAAAGTGGAAAATGAATGGTCATAGTGTACCTAGGGCGTGTACTTCAAACGCGGGCCACTGGCGAGTGAAAATGGAAAATGAGAATGGAAGAAATAATGGGATGAGAGTGGTACATGCGCGTGTTTACATCTGACATGATTGAGTTTGAATGCTGTTGTGCGCATGATTGAGCCTGGCAATATTATTTGATGTGCCTGCGATGTGATGTTTGAGCGTGCGTGAATATATATGTGTGATTGCGTAATGGTCTGGAGGTACGTGATAGCTTAGGTTGGGTTTAGGGGTAAACTTACTGATAAGTGTTCTCACGGTTGTTTCAACCAACAATTTCAGAACCCTGACACGACCCATGAACCCTCCACCACCGCCACCAGTACATTTTGGAGTACCAGTGCACACGGAGTACGATGTAGCAGAATTTCCGATGGGTGATGGGATGACCCGGATAAGACACCCGATGATCGTATTTGTAGAAGTAGGATTGCCGTTATGGGAGATCAATGTGTGTACTGGTAAACTAAGGTTTGTTCTATTGTAAATATGGTGGAATAAGTTTGATTGAGTAATGGAAATGTATATTCTCCCAATTCTCCCCAATTTAATTTGTTTGGATGTTTTATGGTTTCCGTTTGCGCAATGAAATCTCTGATGATGATTTGAGGTCGGCGACATTCCTGGGACATCGCACTAATCAACCAAAGGCAGGATGTCGCGAGCTCGATGGGGATTTGGGGCGTGACATTGGGCAATTGTTTTGCGTTTGAACTTTAGATGACATCATAGTAGAAAAGTCAGCCTAAATGCAAGGGAAAGCTATTGATCGATTTGTTTGCATTTAGTAATCACTCATTCGTAAACTAGCTTAAAACTTAAATATTCAGTTTGTATAAGTCGATATCAATACAAAAGGAAGCCTTATGCACGATTAAGGAAAGCGTAAGTATGTGTTAATAAGAGAACATATTTTGCATATTGTGATATTGTTTTGCCGGGAATGGCTCCACATGACGAAATACCTTTCACCGAATGTTATCTTTGATTTTTGTTGAATTGACTTCCGTGGCATTTCGATCAAGAAGTAGAATGTGTAATGAAGAATTAGAATTGATTACTCTAAAGGAAAGTAAATGTAGGAACTGGAAAGATAAAATTATAATCTAAAAGAAACCTAGTTTTTGTTGATGATTGTGAATCCCTCTCTTGTTTACACAAAAATTAATCAAGTCATCGTAATTGACATGATATCAATTTAGGTAAGCATATGACCTGAGACCAAGTGAGGTGGCATCGGCAAGATATTGACTACACGAGTCCTTAACGATGGCCATATTGGTCACATGATTTCTTGCCGATGGCCATACTTATCTATGACCATGATTAGTTATCGATATACGATACCAAATGCTAGAAAAGGCAAAGATATCGATTCAAAAGCATCAATTGACAATTGGATAATAAATTATCTGAGAACTAACCATTTTGTGAGCAAAGTGGGTGTGAAGTTTAGGCATAGTGGCATTCGAATTTGAAACCGCTTGTGGATAAGATAATGGAGCACAATAGATCGTGATTAGAAGGAGAATTTGAAGGAATAACGACTTGGACGAGAGTCAGGATGGCTACGAATAAACATGGAGAATCAAGGTGCAACTTTGAACGAGCAATTGCTTGGAGACAAGATGTGGTGGCAACTTGAAGATGTGGAGCTGAAAACTTTGGAGATGTGGAGGCATGGTTGAAACTGCATAAGAATTACTGAAGCCTTCTCCCCTTACATGTTAACATTTGGCAATGAGGTTGTCCTTCCATTAGAAATAACGGTCTAGTCATTGAGAGTTAGAATATAGAGTGATATTTTAAACAAAGATTATGATCAGATGATGTATATGAATCTTGACGAGTTGGATGAAGATAGGGCGTTGGTGTTAAATAGTGTCATCGCTCAAAAGAAAAAGTTACCAAAGCATACAACAAACATGTTAATTAAAATAGTTTGATGTTGGTGACTTGGTTTGGAAGATTATATTGCCAATAAATTCAGATAATGAAAGATTTGGCAAATATTCTTTTACATGGGAAGGACCCTATTTAGTGAGTGACGTGTTAAGTAGCAATGCATATTGATTAATGGACATTGATAAGAAAGAATTGCCACGATCAATAAATGGAAAGTACCTCAAGACATATCATCCAATTATGTGAGAGATGCAAGATGAATGAGAAGAACTTATAAACAAAATATCACAAGAACTCAACGTCAAAATGGGTGCATCGATTCAAAAAAGAAATACTCCATTCAAGTTTTAGCAGATTACACAACATCAACATGCCGTTTCAGAGCACTAACAAAGGTGGATAAACATGCTTCCATCAGTTCATTTTCTTAGGTACATTGCTATTTGATAGAGGCACACGTTTGAACTAAAGAAGAAAGATGATCATATTCTTCATTAGGTTCATTAGATAGGGATTGTTGCTCTTCCGGAAATTGACTAGCATTCGCCAGGAGGGTGTGATGAACTTGAATCTTATGATCAAGGTTGTTTGACCTATTAGAGATATTTTCCCTCTTCAACGTTAGTCTCGCAATTCGCCTTTCTGTCTCAAGCCAAGTATCGGAATTGTTTAGCCTGGTCACATGCATCTCCCTTTCCATCATGAGCTTGAAATGTTCCTTCTCAGCATGTTAAAAAATTTTGTGACCGGCTTGTGAGAACCATCCTTGCATGATAGGCTTGTTCCTTTTTGTTCCGGTACTCATTCTCGAAGGATTAGAAGCTTTTTGCTATTGGACTTGAAGGCTTCTAAGCCATAAACAAAAAGAGTTGCAAACTCTTCATATTTCTCCGGGAATTCAGGATTTTTCAGTATTACCAATGCACTCTAAGTCCACCAATAATACCCTCATCTCCTTTTTAACATCAACATTTGAAATGATGTAAGGATATTTAAAGGAGAAGAGATCGAAGAAACTTTTCCGTCAAGATATGGTCTTATCAAAAGGAGCATCAATAGGGACAGGTGGAGAAGAAGATGAAGTCATATTGAATATGATTTTGGACTTAGAAGAAAGTAGGTTGAAGACGAGTTGAACGTTAAAGATGTGGAAGTTATGATCTTTGAAGTCCGAAATCATATCCAATATGTTTTCATTTTCTTCCCCATATTACCCTAATGATACTCCTTTTGTTGTCGAGATCATATCTTGATGGAAAGGTTTTTCCATCTTCTCTCCTTCAAATATCCTTACATCATTTCAAATCTCCGTGGAAGAGAAAATAAGAGTATTATTGGCGGACTTGGAGCCCGTTATTAATACCAAGAATACCGAGTTTCAAGAGGAATATGAAGAGTTTGCAAGTCTTTTTGTTTATGGCTTAGAAGCCTTCAAGTCCAATAGCAAAGAGATAAACACACTATAATCCTTTGAGGATGAGTACTGGGACAAGAAGAAACAAGCCTATCATGCAATGAAGGTTCTCAAGGGTCAAAGTAAAATTTTCAAACAGGCCGAGAAAGAACATTCCAAGTTGTGCAGGAAAGGAAGAGGCTTGTGATCCGACTGAAAAATCTCAATACTTGGCTCAAGATAGAAAGGGAATTGCCAGACCAACGCTAGAGAGGGAAAGGATCTCAAAGAAGTTAAACAACCTCGATCATGAGATTTAAGTTCATCAAATTCTCGTGGTGCATGCTAGTCAACTTCTGGAAGAGTAGTAACCCCTGTCTGATAAACTTAATGAAGAGTGTTACCATCTGTCTCATTTAGTTCAAACATATGCCTCCAGCGAATATCAATATAACCAAGAAAATGAATGGATATGAGCATGTCTGTCCACCTTTGTTAGCGCTCTAAAATGACATGTTGATTTTGTGTAACTAGTTAAAACTTTAAGTATTTCATTTTGAATCAACGCACCCATTTTGACGGCGAGTTTTTGTGATATTTCATTTTCTGGTTCTTCTTTTCGTTTTTCTTGCATCTCTTGTATCTCCCACATAGTTGGATAATATATCTTGAGATATTTTTTTATTTGTTGGTAGTGGCGATTCCTTTCCATTGATGTCTATCAATCGATAAGCATTACCACCTATCACGTTAGTCACTAATCTTTATTTATCGATCGTGGCAATGCCCTCACACCCCCATCTTCATCTAACTCATTGAGATTCATATCCATCAACTTATAATAATCTTCGTTTAGAATATCACTCAGTATTCTCTCTCAATGACTAGATTGTGATTTATAATGGAAGGATAGCCTCTTGGCCATATGTTAACATGTAACGACTTATTCTTGTACTTGATCTTTTTAATGTTTGGTAAGCCCGTAACACGGTCGACAAAAGAGAATTTCATTCCCTGGGATTTTCTTCAATAATGGGATTCTCTTCAAGTTGTCTTTAAATGAAATTAACTATGGTTTTAATCGGAAGCCTTGACTTGTCCATTTGCATGAGCATAATAAGGTGTCGAATGGCCTAATTTCATAAAAAAAATCCTGAACTTTAAGTTTAGTCCCAAATTTGCTCCGAACTTTTTTTTTTGTCTTAAGAAAAACCTCCAACTTTTTCTCGAGTCCCAAATATGTCCTGCCATCAACATGCCGTCTATGTAGCCATTATTATCTGACATGGCATCTATGTGTACATGCTGACATGTAATTTAATTGCTATGTCACACATCATAAAAAAACTAAAGGAGAAAAAAAAAAGACAACCCTTCTTCCCGTTACTATTTTGCCTCATCCCTCCTTGGTGTCTCACTCCTCTACCAGCCGTGCCCTCACAATGTTGCGACCTCAATTGAGAAAAACTGAAAGAGATACGGCCATGGCCGTTCAAGCTGTAAGCTTGCTATGGCCATTGCTGCTTGAGCTTCGGGCTCACGCAGCAGCCATGGCCGCTGGAGTTTTGAGCCATGAAGCTCGCAGTGGCCATGATTTCCGGCATGACGGTCATGACAACCATGAATATTGCGCGCTTCAAATCAATTTTTGGGTTGTCTCCAATAACCTCTAGGCCCCTCTTCTAGCCGTCGCCCCTCCATCTCTCCCCATGCTCGTCCCCATCTTTGTTTGCTCGTCGAACAAAAGGGGTAAAGCACAGAGACGTTGAGTACGAACAGTGACCAAACTAGGTCACTAAGGTTAGGGTAGGTGTCATCGTTGTTGGTCGGCACCGGCGAAAGAGGATTGAACGAACGCAAAGCGGTTTAGGCTCTTTTGACTATAAGCTAGGACAAAACAGAGCAACCTTCGGCAAGACGGCATCGGTGTCAAATGATGACAGTGATAGCTGCTTGACGAGAAAATATTCAGTGGTATGATACTGCCATGTCATTGTCCTACATGGCGATCTGTTCCATTAAGAAGCTGACACGTGTCAAGTGATGTGGAAAAAAAAAAGAAAGAAGAAAAAATAGGTTTTTCAAAAAGCGGCGCTGTCTCTTGTCCTTTCCAGCGTCTTGTCTTCTCCCCACCCTGTCTTTCTTTATTTCAAAATTTCAGACCTCAGGCTTCACACCTCCCTCTCTTCGCCTCGCAAAATCTGAGGATCATCTGCGGATGACCATCGCCGAACGCGCTGCTGGAAAACGATGGAGGCTTGGTGGAGTGGAGTCGGGGTCGGAAGGGCTGATGGCACGTCCCTCTCAAGAAAAGGTCGTCAAGAGAGACCGACGCGAGCCGTGGTTTTAGCCGGACGACCCGTAAGCAGGGCGGTTGAACTCCCCGTCGACGTTGTCGCCGTCCTCGACGCCCGGCTGGTCCTTGCCAAGACCCAGACCCGACCCGCTTTTACCTCCGGGGCTGGCTACTCCCCTTATGGGACCTGTCGCTCAACCGAGCAATCACCAGCTTTGAAAACGCCAAGCAAGAGATTTGATCAGCCTTCAGCGAGAGAGAGAGAAAAGCTGGGGTCTTCCGTGACCTCCTCCTCCGTGAACACGCCAAGTCCTCCCGCCCGGACCTCGGTAAGCCTACCTTCCGATCATCCTCTGAATTCCGCCCGTTCTCGCGAAGTGTTCATCACGGCTGAACACAGGTCGATTTCGAGTCGATCGTTCTCTCGAGTCGAACCCTTCGCTTGTAGGGTGGCGAGGTTGATGTTTCTTCGCCTTCCCTCGCCATGTTGATTCCATGAAATGCCGGAAGGAAGGAAAATGTGATGCCATGTGACGTGACGTAATAGTGTCAAATCGCGAGAAAATTTGCTCGCAACGGAGCTCTTGAGTGTGTGAAAACCTAATTTGTTGAGCTGAAGTTGCTTGCTTTTAATCCGGTTGGCTAATTTCGCTGCCTTTGGCTTGGTGGTATTGTGTTGAGTCCTGTGGAGCCGTGCTTATGGATGGGGATGGGAAAAGTTATTCTAGAAGCCGGCTAAGGCGGCGGTGCATTGAATTTGCCATTGTTCTGACTATGTATTGTTCTGTCAATGCATCGCGAAAGGATTTTAACTAAATTTACACTACCTTGAAGGCTGCTAGACGTAAAAGAAAAAAAAAAAAAAATTATGTGAACATACAGATTGTAGATTGTCTGGTAGTGAGGTATTTGTAATAGAAAGTAAATCTTCATCTTGTTTCGATTATCTTTTAAGCAAGCAAATGGGATTTACTTCATTTTCACTTTTATGTGTCAAAGCAACTCGTTCCATGATACTTTGAGCCACTAGGAGTTTGCATTTCCATAGAGGTATGAAGTAATGCGGTAGGTCTTGTCAATACATAGTAATTCTCGATACAGTGGTGTTTTTGTGCTTGATTTAGGGAGCACTGAAGGATACTCGATGAGGCTAGATGCTGCTAAAGTCATTGCTCAAGTTTTGTTCACAGTTTTTTTTTTATATAGAGTACTATTTAGTGGCATGTCTCTACTTTTAATTTGCCCCTTGTAGTGATTAGTTTGCGCATTTCGGTATGTCATTTGCAGTTATCATGGTGGATATGGTGCAATAGTGGTTTGACTATATGAAATTCTATAGTAAATCACGACGACAACTGCCTTCATCATACTGATATAATACTAACTCATATATTGTTTGCGGATTTGTATGAACAAATCCTACAACAACCCCTCCTTTCGTAACCCTTACACAAAATCAGTTGTTCTTGGTGAGGCAAAATTCTGTGTTGATCCTATAACACTGGAAAAACAATCGGTGCATCATTTCAAACTTTAGGATGAATAAGTGTACAATGGCATTTCAAGAGGTGTTATTATTAATTCCTTCTATAGTTGTGTAAAAGTACTCATCTTCTTGCTCCTGAATTTGATCCTTTTTTTTAGATTTTTTTAATTCCTTAGTTTGACATATGACTTGTTCTGATGAAGTTGGTTTGGGAAGGTCTTGGGCTTGGAGGAGAGCCTGCATTGAGAGCTGGGGCAGGTATGCATTCATGCTTTAACTGATATTATAAGAAATTAGCCTTTCTTTGGCAATATCATTTCTAGGCTATTTGTATGACTTTGTGACTGAATTCAACACTTTATAGATGTGTTTTCTCCCCTTCGAAAGACTATTGGGGAAGCAATATAACTTATGTCTTTCTTTACAAAAGATATTCATCTTCATCGCAGATGTGAAATGCTGAATACAGGAAACTGAGACAGCACAAGTGCTCATGATTGTAAATATTAGTCCTTTATTGCTCAAGACTATGGAATTATATATTTGCCTCTAATACTGTATCAGGGATGTTGCTAAGAAGAAAGTCTTGCTTGGGATAGGTGGCGGACATTACGCGACTTGGCATATGTACATTGTCCAATAAGACGTCTTTTAACTTTTTAATCCTCCTTAATGCTACAAGTCTTTTCGTGTCGTTGATATCCATGAATATAATACCTGTTCTGATTAGAGATATATACCGAAGAAAAATAAGATCTTTTCAAATTGGAACATCCCAGTCCTCATTTTTGGAAATACCAAATCTGCTAGCAGCAGCGTTCTATGTGTTTTCTTTGGTAATTAATTCAATATCTCGATACAAACTGCTCCATGAAAGTAATGTCTGTGCAAGTTGCTCAATCATCAAGTCGTGGATAGTTTGCTGAAGTTTTCTAATGTTTTGCTAACAAGTCGTTTGGTTCATTGATCTCATATTGAGTCCCTGCCCTGAAATTGGCTTCTTGATCTATGTCCTATTAGGCTCGAATCAGTCATCTTCGCTTCTTATCATCCCGCATGAAGCTATCGTCAATTCTTCTTTGGCAAGATACAAACTAATGACCTGTTGGTCATTTCAGCTCTTTTTTTTAGCGCAAAAAGAAGGGACTTTGAGTTTGTTTGATAACTTGCTTGTCATTTTCTTTTTAGGTTAGGTTGCATTATAGTAGTGTACTTGATTTGTTTTTCCACCTTGAAGTATTTTCATGAGCATTTTGTTTCATAACAAAGGCTTGTGTGGTGTACCTTCTTCGCATGTCCTCTATTTTGTATAAAATGATGGCTTGTCCACTGGTGGTAAACTTGCCATAGCCATATCGTGTCTCGTTGTGTTCCATGTGCTGCTTTTGGTGGTATACATATGCTGCATAAGAAGGGAAGGCATCATTATGACTTTGCACTGCCCTTATCTCTAAGGGTTGGTTTTAGATAGAACATTCGCTTGTTCAATTTGCAGTAGGAACAGAAATTAAAGGAAATCACCACATCGAATCCTGAACATAATCAAGTAAGTATTCTTGTCCTATCATATTATTATTCCTTTTTGTCACATTCTGTCATTAACACATTTTTTTTCTGGCATTTATACACAGCACTCTCGGTGGTAGTCATGGTGCACTAAGAATACACTACAAGGGTCGACAAGGTGATTTATATGTCATGGTATGCTGCTATTTCCTTTTTGGTTTGCAACATTAGACATTTTCTCATCTTCTTTTAAGTTGTAAACGTCTGTTTTGGGGTAGATGTTGATTTGAAGAAGTGGAAGCATATTCCAGTCCCCCATAGTTAAATTGACTTGTTCTTGGGACAAATGGGTATGTCTTCATCTTTTTAGAATTAAATTTGTTTCCACTTTATCTTTCTTCTCTAAATAATTAGATATTTTTTTTAAATTGTAGAGGCTCCAAAAGATAATATCATCGTGCATAATGTTGATGAAGAATTTGAATTTAGAATTGGTATGGTGTTTGCTAATGAGGACGAAGCTTATAATACATACAATGCATATGCAATTTGCAAGGGATTTGGAGTGCGAAAAGGACAAAAAGCAAGTAATAGTAAAGGAATATTGCGACGATGCAAATTTGTTTGTAATTGTGAAGGACACTCTCCACCAATCCCACCTCATGAACAAAGAGATGTTTATAGGACAGTGAAGAGAACTGGATGTCAAGCTTGCATTAAATTTGTAATTGAAGATGGAGTTTGGGTAGTTTCCAAGTTTGAGGATGTCCATAATCATCCCTTCATTGAAGACAAACAAAAACATCTTATACGATCATATCGACGCATCACGGACACTAGTAAAGGTATATTGACTTCCATGGCAGGGGCTGGTATAAGGGCTACAAAAGCATATACCTATCTTAGCGGTGAAGCGGGGGGACCAGAAAATGTTGGCTTCACATTACGTGATTGTCAAAATTTCTTGCAATCCAAAAGAAGGAACTTGATTAGTGCGGGGGATTGTCAAAGTCTTATTAACCATTTTAATTGCTTACAATCAAATGGAAGTAATTTTTCTTATACATTTCAATTGGATGAGGAACAAAGACTGACCAATTTCTTTTGGTTCGATGGTATATCCAAGTTGGACTATGAAAGTTTTGGCGATGTGTTGGTATTTGATACCACTTACCGCGCACAAATAAGTACAATATGATATGTGCACCATTTGTTGGCGTGAATCATCATCGGGAAAAATGTGATATTTGGTTGTGCTTTTTGTCAGATGAAACTATCGGTTCTTTTGTTTGGGCATTTCAATCTTTTTTAGAGGTGATGGGTAATAAAGCACCCAAGACTATTTTTACCGATCAAGATCATGCCATGGCAAATGCTATTAGAACTGTTTTTCCGAATTCTGATCATCGCTTATGTGTATGGCATATTGCGAAAAATGCTACACATCATATTGCACATCTTCTTGGAAAGCCAGATTTTCGTGATAAATATTGGCAAAAGCTTCTATATGATTGTGAATCTGAATTGGAAATGGAGAACACTTGGAAAGCAATGTGTCAAGAGTGGAGCTTGGGTGACAACAAGTGGTTGGATAGTTTGTATCAACTGCGTCATAAATGGTGTCCTGCATTTGGCGCGATTTCTTTTTATGCAGGAATTAGATCTACAGTAGAAGCGAAAGCACGAATAGTGTCTTTCAAGATATGGCATGCAAGACCATGACTTTGACTGAATTTGTCAAACATTATGAAAAGCAAGCTGAAAAAATGCGCAATACTGAAGTTGTTGATGATTTTGAGTGTGCTCGAGGAAAGCCACGAATTATGGTTGACAATGCAATTTTGAAACATGCTGCAAGCATATATACTCATGTCATTTATAGGAATTTCCAAGCTGAGTTCATGCATGTTTTATCTGTACATGTTCTTAGATCAGAAACTGATGGGCCGTTGCACACTTATATCGTGGTAACCGGAAGTAGTGAACGGAAGCACATTGTCCATTTTAGTCCAAGTGATTCTACCATTACATGTAGCTGCAAATTATTTGAAATGCAAGGATGGTTGTGTAGGCATACTTTATGCATCTTGACCCGTGTTGTAAATGTTATAAGCATTCCATCACAATACATTTTGAAGAGGTGGACAAAAGTCGCAAAATTAGGGACTTATTGTGAAGACATTGCACAAAGCTCTCATTGTGCTGTTAAATCAAAGACATTGCGTTTGAAGAGGTTGATGCGGTTAGCTTTCAGTGTTATGAACGATGGTGCCAATCATGATGTTACAGAGGAGCTTGCAACTACAACCTTGTTGCATCTTCGCTCCCAAATCACAAATAAAATGCAATCTTTAACGGGTAAAGATCATGTTGATTTCTTGGTGGAAGGTGATGAAGCTGAATATGCAGAAAATCGTGGAATTCAAGTACTTGATCCACATCGGAGAAGGCCAAAAGGTGTACCAAATACTGGATCAAGGGCGCCATGGAAAAGAGAAAGAGAAAAGCATCTTCATTCATAGGAGGCACCCGCACAAGGTATGATGCTTGTTTAATGTAATAAAATGATTCCATCAATTATTTTAGCTCATTTTTGCATGAAGTAATTCTAAACTCTCCTTTTTTTGCAGGATTGACCTTTGACAAAATTTGTAGTTATTAGTGTAGGTAGTTAACTAACTTCAGTTAGTGCAGCTTTTGGGTCTTTTTGCTATAAGTATGCACTTCTACGTGGGATAGGATCGATTTGCAAACCGTTTTTTGGGACTTGTACAGTTCATCTGCTCCTTCTAGAATCAACAATGGCATATTTTGATGTTGAATTGTTGATCAATAGAACAATCTGCTTTTGGGTGTAAATAGTGGCATTCTTTGTGTCTCAAAGTGATGGAGCACGCAGACAATATTGTGAAGGTAAGACATCTTTTGCATATGGCATCAAAGAATGAAACGTTATACCAAATTTACTGGAGGTTGTTTGCTATCTTAAGACAGTCAGCTTAAATTTTTGCAGAGTCCGGTGCTGGAAATGCAAACCAAGTGGATCTTTTTGGGCAGGACTTGATTGGAGATCTGTTGGATGGACCAATATATGTTCCGACTAATGCTTCTTCCTTCAATGAAAATTCATCTGAGGTTGACCTTTTTGCTGATGCAAGTTTTGTTTCGGTACCTCCTTCAGTAGAATCATCTGAGAAGAAGGTGAAATAGTCTTGAGTTTTTAAATTGTGGACTATCTGGTGCTACTTACTACTGCCCGTAACTCACTCTTGCTATCCTTTCACTGCAAGGAAGAATTTGATCTCTTAGGGGCAGCTACTCTTTTTTTTAATCACAAGCTAACATCGATGATTTTGCGCATGTGTTGATTATATGAATTCTTTTGCGGACTGACGTGGATCTATTTGCTTCTGCACTTGCTATATCTTCTGCAGTTTCTGCACCAGTTGACCTATTTGCTGCGCCAGCTCCAGTTACTCAACCTGAAACCAAGCCCATACAAGCTGTTCCCACTAACCCCGTAGTGGATCCATTTGCTGCTGTTACACTGAACAATTTGGACAGCTCCGATCCTTTTGGCTTATTCACTTTCAGTTCTGATTCAACATCAGCAGGACCTTCCCAAAACCCCGTCAATGATTCCAACATGAGTGACTCAAGTAAGAAGGCTTCAGCTGTCTCGAATCCACAACCAAAGGACGCATTCCATGTCAAGTCTGGAATTTGGGCAGATTCCCTCAGCCGTGGACTGATTGATCTTAATATATCTGCTTGTAAGTATATCTAAGCTCGTCTTGTGGCATTGTAGTTGTTCCCTGGCCTCATATCTTATAACTCTTACGCGTTCAACTTAAATACAAAAATAAATGTGTGGTATAGATGTATTTGGTCTAATTAGCAATCTCTTTGAATTATTGGGGGTCGTTTACAAAAGCAATTTATGTGTCATGGAATACAAATTATGCAAATGCTGAAGTTCTGTAAATTCTTTCAAGTCATTGTGACCTATTAGGGGAGCAAGAACACCTTGAAGTTGTTCTAGCAAAATCAGTCATCTGGCTCATTCTCATATTGTGATTATTTGCTTCAGCCTCACGCATTTTTTACTTTAAATATGTCTGCTGCTGTACCTTCTTGGCTCAGCCAAATGATGATGTACTTGGTTTTTTGGAATGTAGAATGGAGGTTTCCCCTCGTGCTCAGTACATTTGTGCACCCATGGCACACTGCAACTTATGCCTATTGCTGTGGTTGGGAAGTGTCTACAAGATAACCAATGTGGCTATGTTTTGTTTGCTCATAAAACTTGCAGCCAAGAAGGTTTCACTTGCAGATGTGGGTGTAGTTGGTGGGCTAAGTGATGGTTCGGATGAAAGGGAAAGGGGTCCCCCAACTTCATTTTACATGGGAAGAGCCGTGGGTACAGGGACTGGTCTTGGTATGTCAGGTTTTACATCATCACAAGCGACCGGTGGAGACGACTTCTTCTCAAGCTTTGCTAGACAATCTCAGTATGGTAGCTTCAAGAAATAATTCGTCCATTCTTTCCCTTTTCTTGTTTGACTTCTCATTTTTTTTTGTCTTGAGTATTCACCAAAAGTATATTGTCTCAAGAGAAACAGTTTGGGGTTTCTTCTGTACGGACACCGAACAGCATTTCTAGTATGATGTTGTAAGTATTAAGAGTCGATGAATGCCGTGGAAAGGTAACTTGTGTGAGTTGGATGGTTGTTGAGTTCCGTGGGCCATTAGTTTTATGGAGCAGCTATAGTGTTCGAGTTTAATGGTGCTCTGTTTAGTTTCAACCCAGTAGAGGAATGTGATAGTGAATTAGAGGTTTGCAATAAAATGAGAATATAAGCCTGGACATTTTATATTGGAGTTAGAATTCTCTCTCTCTCAGAGTATATTTAGTTTGGAAAATTGCGAGTGCCACTATGGCAATCTATAAACATATCCATACTCTGTCGCAGAGTGTCATTGATCGACAAGGTAATAATCCCATGGACAATTATTGAGTCCATCAGGTTTTTGTAATCGTAACAAGAGATGCAAGAAGACAACCGAGCAAGAAGAAACAAGTGATGGCAGTTTGGACGTGTAGAGTGTCGGATCGAAAACAGCCCTTCATCATTTAAACTTTAAAGTGTCCGTATTTTAAAGCATGGAGTCATGAATCCATGAGTAGCGTTGAATAGCGTCGTTTTACTACCTTGAGAAGCAATAAAAAAGCCAACAGGATTAAAACCGAACAGAAGGGCAAATTCTATTCACAAGCTAGCTCGTTGTGGAGCAACTGCCAAATGAAGCGCAGTTTGGAATCAATCTGTGTATGCATATTGATTGAGAAGGTGTAACAGAAAAGCAACCGAAGAGTTCATTATACAGTTTGTGAGAACAAGCACAATTTTTTCAACAGCCAATTCCAATATCCGCGAAAGCCATGATTGTCATGAATAGTGAAGATGATGGATGAGAGAAGCGATGCAACTGTTGTCTCTCGTTATAGATCCATCATTCTCCCACGCAGTATGGCTTCTGCCTTCCTCACCTGCTTTATTGGTCCTATGATGAATACCTACACCGAAATTAAACCCACCTGAGAAACTTGCATCAATAATTACATACAGCACAATGCTTGTTATTAAAGGAGGAAGTTGTCAGAACAGATCATACCAAAAGGCTTCAATGGGATTTCTCCCTAAAGCAAATTGAACTACATTGCAGCGAATATATGGAGCAGATTGGCAACTAAATTTGTCAGGTGGACCTTTGGCACCTCCAATCAAGATTTCAGCACTGTCAAAGCAAGAATATGGTAAGGAAAACCAGACATGTATTTTTACCAGGACAGATAGTCATGACAGCACACAGGAGCAGAGAGAGAGAGAGAGAGAGAGAGAGAGAGAGAGAGAGAGAGAGAGAGAGAGAGATCTACTTGCAAGATTCCTTAACAGACATTATTGAAGCTCCTCTCCTTCCAACAACACGACCCATCTTTCCGGGTGGAACATCAAGAACACAGAGGATTTCCTCCTCTAGAGCATTTTCCGCTGCTGATATGTCATCTACACGTTAAGTACTATAAAATTAGTCGTCGAGTCAAGGCTCTTGTTTTAGCATTCAAAGTACAAAACTCTTATGACATTCTTAGTTAACTCGTTTTTATAATACTATGCCACCTGCAAGTGATGCATCCCAAGTCATTAACAACAAAATCTGACAACTATTTTCATGTTGAAAAATAAAATATTAGCATTAAAAACTGAATCATAAGATGGCATATCCACAAGCAAAGCAATTTCTACAAGCCCAGTTAAAAGGTGGCACCTTATCTCAACAAAGACATGGTACTAAGCTAAAGCAACATCTCTATATTGCACATTTGCACCTTTAAAAAAACTGGAACTTAAATTTGATGCAACCATGCAATGTAGAAAGCAACATCACTTGAAGAAGACATTAATGGCCCTGAAAATAGTGGTATTGATTTATACCAGCCACGTTAAGCAACCATTATACTATCCAAGTTAACCCGCTGAGCTCTGAAAAAGCACCTCAGGAAGTCATTCACTGGAAATCTCCACCCATCTGTACGATCTAAATTGTCATTGATGTCTGCTCCAATTTGAAAACGGGAAAAAAAGTTGCATGAACCTTCTATCTTTTGAACAATTCCCCATCTCAATCCTAATTCAGAGCATATTAAATACCAGCAGAAACCCTTGAATGACTTAGAAGGATGGGTGACAAAGTCAACAAGTGCAAGCACTAGTTCCCCACACGATGCAACTAGCAGTTACCAAAAAATACAGAATAAACAAAAGCTAGTCCAAAAATTTTTATCTGTAATTTTTAAACCTGGAATCGGAGGCAAAGATGGCCAATGAGCATAATTATTGTCATTGATACAAAAACATCGACAATAAAGAGCACTGCCAACTGCCAAATACCTTAAGGATTGTGCATTCAGTTTCTCCATCATCCTGCGATAGATGTAAACAAGATATCGAACATCATCTGCAGCAGCACGCATCATCATTTCAGAAAATGGTCTTTATGTCCAGAACTTTGGGTCCTGTAAATGAAACACGCATATTAGTGAAAGGCAAAAGAATATTTTGCACTGGGCACATCGTGCGGCTATGTAAAAAGTGCACATTAGTGGTCACAAGCATAGTTAGAGCAACTGGAGCTATCATATAAATGAAACAATCACCAACATGTAAACTAATATATTTGTTCAAACTGGAGTTATTTTTTAACTGGCCATTTACTCTGAACTAATGAACCATGCTAAAAAACTTATCATCTCTTGATTGGCTTCTGCTTAAGAACTCCATAATGTAACTCAGATGATAGTATGTGAGTCTAGTGGATCAGATCACTAGTGAAATAATAGTTAGCATTCAAAATTCTCTTTGGCAGAATTTGGAAAGGTAGACACTGCTGCTGAGTTAATTAACAACTGATAATTCGCTTTTGCAGAGGGAAAATTGTGATTGCCACAACATTTGTAGGTAAAATAAAACAATCTCTCTGTTGAACTCGCTGTTGTTGAATAGCCTTAATATCAGAACTATAATTCCTGAGCATGGTCTGATCTAAAAGCAATGCACAGGTAGCAGCAAAAGCTCAAAGCAATCTCCAACAACAAAGATATTTGTTGTAGCGTATTTAGCATTTTTGTGTCAAGTATTGATGCATCACAGATCATAGGTTGGAAAACTGAACCAGATATCAATCCTAGTGGAGTGAGTGCAAAGGCAAAAACAACTGGCTTCCTCACGATGACCACAACTAGTCAAATACTGACAACTCACCTGCATAAGGAGGATACGAACTTCTTCCTCCTCGAGATAAGATATGCCTGTATCAAAACCAGAGAAGAAGAAATAAAAACGCCCCACATGATGTGCAATTTGGATGTCATTTCATATTGTAGTTCCCATAGACATTGACGTGTGAGAAGCCCAGATGAGTATCTTGATCACTCCTCAAACAAACAAAATCAAAGAAGAGCACCGTAGTTCTTCCATACATTCTTCGCTCTGATAATCATTAACCACACAAGAGTTGAAGGCAGACAAGAGTAAACATAAAGTTCTGTTCCAGAGTACTTTTCTTGATCCTAGAACATGCAAAAACGTATGCCCCCCAACCAAAAGTAAGAGCCCGAGCAATAATAAAAGATGCACTATACCACCACAACGTGGATCTGCAAGAAGGCTAACAAAAGATATGCAATCGTCGGGCAATCGCTTCCTTCCTTCTTGCTCCTCTAGAGGGTGGTAGGCAATCTGCTTAAATCACAACAATTTGTTATTCCCAATAACTTTATAAACTTAAGTAAGCCTCCTCAATCAATTGTTGCATCAAGTTGCATAAACAAAAGACAAAGCCTACCATAAGACTAAAATTTCATACGAAATGCTCACCTGAGTATCCACAACATTATTCAATTTGATGCCAAAATGGAAGTACAAAGCTTACAAAATCAAATGTCCAAGCACAAGAACTGTGTGTCATAATGTATGTGAGAGTGGTTGAGATGCAAAAGCAAATAAAACCAGTTAGAGACCTCACTATCTCGTTTGCAGTCATGAATAACTTTGGTGACGTTCATAGACTCGAGTGCAGGCTTGCAAGCCGTCATGAGCATCTCACCTCCCTAAATGGCATCAACCAAATATATAGCATCTGGAAAAGTTAGCTGCAGATTACACAATGCTTGAATCATCAGAAAAGAATTCTAATTTTCCAAAAAAATGAGTTCTTAGGTGGAACTATTAGAAACTCTACTCAATTACGAGCATGAAAACCTAAAGGACATTCAACATTCAATGAGCAAAAAGAGACTAAGGAAGCAACACAGTATGGAAAATAGGATTCAAATGCTTCTAAACAGCAAATATGAACTGGAGACATAAAATTATTCCCACAATGGACAAGACCTACCGCATTACTTCATACCTCTATGGAAATGCAAACTCCTAGTGGCTCAAAGTATCATGGAACGAGTTGCTTTGACACATAAAAGTGAAAATGAAGTAAATCCCATTTGCTTGCTTAAAAGATAATCGAAACAAGATGAAGATTTACTTTCTATTACAAATACCTCACTCCGAGACAATCTACAATCTGTATGTTCACATAATTTTTTTTTTCTTTTCTTTTACGTCTAGCAGCCTTCAAGGTAGTGTAAATTTAGTTAAAATCCTTTCGCGATGCATTGACAGAACAATACATAGTCAGAACAATGGCAAATTCAATGCACCGCCGCCTTAGCCGGCTTCTGGAATAACTTTTCCCATCCCCTGTCCATAAGCACGGCTCCACAGGACTCAACACAATACCACCAAGCCAAAGGCAGCGAGAATTAGCCAACCGGATTAAAAGCAAGCAACTTCAGCGCTCAACAAATTAGGTTTTTCACACACTCAAGAGCTCCGTTGCGAGCAAATTTTCTCGCGATTTGACACTATTACGTCACGTCACATGGCATCACATTTTCCTTCCTTCCGGCATTTCACTGGAATCAACATAGGCGAGGAAGACGAAGAAACATCAACCTCGCCACCCTACAAACGAAGGGTTCGACTCGAGAGAACGATCGACTCTCGAAATCGACACAGAGTGTTCAGCCAGACAGACACTTTCGCGAGAACGGCGGAATTCGGAGGATGATCGGAAGGTAGGCTTACCAGGGTCCGGCGGCAGAGGGACTTGCGTCTGGGCCGGCGGAGGAGGAGGTGCGGAAGACCCCAGCTTTTCTCTCTCTCGCGAAGCTGATCAAATCTCTTGCTTCGAAAAGCTCGTTTTCAAAGCTCGGCTGGGTACTTGCTCCAGTTGAGCGACGGGTCCTATAGGGGCGAGTAGCCAGCCCCGGAGGTGTAAAGCGGGTCGGGTCTGGGTCTTGGCAAGGACCAGCCGAAGCGTCGAGGACGGCGACAACGTCGATAGGGAGTTCGACTTCGCCTCTGTTCTGGGTCGTCCGGCTAAAACCACGGCTCGCGTCAGTCTCTCTCTTCGACGACCTTTTCTTCAGAGGGAAGCTCGTGCCATCAGCCCTCCGACCCCGACTCCACTCCACCAAGCCTCCGTCGTTTTCCAGCAGCGCATTCGGCGATGGTCATCCAGAGATGATCCTCAGATTTTGCGAGACGAAGAGAGGGAGGTGTGAAGCCTGAGGTCTGAAATTTTGAAATAAAGAAAGAGAGAGGGTGGGGGAGAAGACAAGACGCTGGAAAGGACAAGAGACAGCGCGCGCTTTTGAAAAACCTATTTTTTCTTCTTTCTTTTTTCCACATCACTTGACACGTGTCAGCTTCTTAATGGAACAGATACGCCATGTAGGACAATGACATGGCAGTATCATACCACTGAATATTTTCTCTTGACAGTTAACACTCTCTTCTCTTTATATTCATCATCTTCAACATCTCTATCTCCATCGCTCCACCGCCAGACTTCATGATGACCACCCCCATACGACTCTGCGATGACGCAAGAGCTTGAACAATGCATGTGACCATTGGTAGCATTGCAAGTAGAGAAATTGTGAAAAGTCAAGGTCGATTCTTTTACAGCAAAAATCACAACAAGCCGTATGAATCTACGTCCGAAAGCCCAAAAAAACGATATCTTGAGCTTTAAAAATGGGGGATGCCGAGAGCGAGGGACTCTCGAGCTCGGTCTTCTCTGGGATGTGAGATGAGCATATGAAGCCGTGAGGAAGGCCTAACGTGAATAGCGATTGGAAAAATGTTGCTTGAAGTTTTTAGATGGTGGAGCCGAATATAGGAGAGTCTCGGTTGAAGCACGCTCGGATGATTGCGGCGATAGATGACGGCCAAGAAGCAGTCTTCGCAAATGGCGGAGTGGTGGCGAAGGTCAAAGCGGCGACATTTTGCTTATGTTCCATTCATAAATGGAAGATCACAGAGAAAAGGTTACTCAAGCCTTGTGAAACTAATGTTCCATTCATAAATGCATTTTGCTTTTGTCTTCAGCATCAAGTTGATAATCTGATCAGGAGAACTTGCAACAATTTCTATTATTTATTTTTTTGACACTCACATTCGTAGCAATTTTAACGTAGCTTCTCTAAAATTCCACACCATGCATGTAATTTATGCAAAAACATCACATATAGTATATTCACAATAGAATTTACTAATTTTCCAGCCAAAAGCGATAATACAATGCGCAGAAAGTTGCTGGACAATTTTACAAAATGCTTATGCTAAACTCCAGAGTTAGAAATTGAACTCAAAATTACCAAATCCACATACCCGATACATAGTACATGGCCAAATCCACTTACAAAAACACATAAAAATTAGCACTTTTCAGTCTCCAACAAAATATCCTCACGTAACAGCAAGCATTGAACATCCATTAGCATCTTTTGGTCTACAATTTCACAATCCACCACCTATTCCAAATTGTTGGGGGCATGGAGGTTTCGAGATATCAATTGAAGATTGACTCGGTAAAACTTGAACATTCCTTGCACTTGTTTGTCTGTTGTAGAGGATGGACTTCATTGTCAATGACTTTATCACTAATAGGCATCTGTAGTAAAAAAAAATTGTACATATGAAATTATCTTTCTTTTCGATATACATATAAAACATTAGACAAAGATACTACTCCTTAATATGAATTCCCGGTTGTAGACATGAAAAGTCCGCATCCTTGTCAAGCCTCAATATACAAAATGAGCATAAAACATTAATCACAACATACACATGTATTTCAAAAATAAAATGTGGCTAAAAACACTAAACTATGCTTTCTCCTTCTTGATGATAGCAGAGTCCCCATTAGATGGTCTACTAGCCCATGCACTATCCTATGCACCATTGGCCTTCTTAGGTCTCTCTCTTTTTGCTTACATGTGAAAAAACTCAAGAAACACCAACGCTCCCCAACCTAAAAAAAAAAAAAAAAGTTCTAATTAAAAGTTATAGAATTGTCAAATAAAGATTGCTTTGGGTGGCCTAGGTGATATAGGATCCTTGCATGTTTTCTTGTTATGCCCATACTAAAGGTAATTTAAACATTGCTTTTGGACTCAAACTTTCATCAATTCCTCACCATCACCACTTCATTCATTCTTGTCATTGATTCTGTGTTTCTTCTCTCTCCCCCTTTTCCTTCTATAAGATGGGGGTTTGATTGACTCAGCACCAACTTTGGGCCACATTTGTTGTCCATTCATGGCTAGGAGTAGACATGGCTACGGTTCGGAACCGGTCGGCCACAGTTCGGAACTGGCGATTCCGGTTCGTAATTTAAAAATTTTAAAAATAAATTATGAAATAAAAAAATAATGAATTATAAAATTATGAAATAATGAATTATTCAATATAAATTGTAATCAAAATGTAAATTGTAAGAGTGATCGGTTTTTGGTTCGGTCCGGTTCAACTGGGAACCGGGAGCATAACCGGTAAGACCAGTCCTTAATTTTAGAACTAGAAACCAGACTGGCACATCATAGACCTGGGAACTGGACCATTGGTCCGGTCTGGTTCTAGGCGGTCCAATGGAACCCTTTGCTCTTAACTAGCAAAGGATCGTAGCTACCAAAGGCATACAACTTCACATGCCAATGACTTGGCTTGGGTTTTATAGACAACCCTTTTGATAGTCTCTTCATTCCCATTCGATGTGAGACTCTTGGCATTTGCATGAAGACAAGCCAAGAGTCTCACATTGAAGGTGTTCAAGGCAAGCCGAGAGTCCCATATCAAATGGGAACGAAGAGGCATTAGAATCATTGTATATAAAACCCAAGCCAAGTCTTATAATTAGAGTTCAATACACCCAAACCAAGCATTGTAATTAGAGATCAATGCACTTACAATGCATGGAAATTAGAGTTCAAATTATTTTATAAATTTTTTTTAAATAATGAATTTTT